>JAPQRP010000001.1:23493642-23513147 GCA_037367295.1 Apogon hyalosoma | reverse complement strand
TATTTTAAGTGTGATGAGATATTTTGACTAGAAATGAGAAAAATACACTTGGTAAGATTTTGATTTTTGCAGTGTAAAAACTCTTTTTTTTGCTCCTGATGTGAATACAGAACAGTACTACGCGACGGCAGGTGTTTGTTGGTATTGTTTTTTGTGTTTTTTTACTCCTCCTCTGCTGATGCACAGGGTAGCTGTCATTTTTTGATGTTTGGGCGGGTCCAAGACAGAAAATGCAAAAACAAACACAGAATAAAATGGGACATGAATCATGGTCTCTATGTATAAATCTCCAAACTCACTACAACCACCTCCAAGTGAGGATTTTTTTGTACATAAAGATGTCACCTGACCCATGTCACCAATTTTTGACGTCTAAGGACACTGACTCCCAGGTGATGAAGGACTTAAAGTATGTTGGCTTCTCATTGTCCACTGTTATTCAATCTATGGTTTTCAGTTCATTATTCTTCTGATTTAGAGGTGACGCTAACACGCAAACAAAGAGTTATATTTAGTAAACATACCAAACCACAGACCAAACGTTAAATTGGGCCAGAACGCACCAGAGCTCAGGTTGGTCTCTTTAGGTCCACAACAAACTCCACCAGAGCTCAGCTCCCTCTCCCTCAATGTAAAACAACACTCTATACTATTTCTGTTATTCAGTGTCATCTCCTGATAAACCAAATAAAGTATGAAGTTAAATAAGTACAAGACGACCCAAAGACACACCCAAATCGGCTACATGGGATTGTCAGACGTCACATCATAACACATTCTATGATTCTAGTATCTCAGTACGTAAACATCAGTGCACCGCTCATGTAAACCATGATCTAGTCTAAACAGATCCTAGAATTCTAGAGTCTACACCAGGGCTGGACACATTTTTTTCAGCTTGTGAGCTACTTTTAAAATGACTAAGACAAAATAATCTATTCTACCACCACTATATGTTAACACATATTAGTGGATAGTTCATTAGGTAATGTTACTACTGGTTACATCAGTGGTTGGAGGGCTCAGTAGGTGATGCTACTGGCTATGGTGCAGGAGACCTGGGTTTGAATCCCAAGCAAATTTTGGTTCATTTTTAAAAAATAATACATTAATAAATTGAAAAGTAGTAACATCCTCATTGCTTAGACAACTGTTCAATCACAGAGCCTACACATTAAAAAATGAACAAAAAAAAAACAAACAAAAAACCAAAAAAAAAAAACAAAACAAAAACGCATGACATAAGTTGTGGCCAATGCGAGGGCAGTTTAATGTAGATGCTGGTGAACTAACCGGACCACTGACCGGGCTCCCCCTCCTCACAAAATCCAATTTAACCACCATCAGCAGCACAATCAAAATACTTACAAATTGAGTTTTCATGTGCTTTACAAGAACAAGAAAAAGGCAGCTGGCAATATATGAATTTAGAAAATCTGATGCTGAGAAATTATCCAGAAATATTTAATATGAGACTGCAATATCCCAGTCATTTGCATTGAATTTGTACAGTGAGTGAATGAAATGTTTTTGCCTATCTGTCAAAAAGTAATATTATCATCAAACAATAAAATTAAGATCTTTCTATTTGATTATTACTGCAATGGTTAATATGTCTGAGACAACATTTTCATTAACCCTTTAACTGATGCAGTGAGGAGCTTCAACACCTGGCAGTTTGTAGACAGAATCAAGGACAGGGTTTCAAAGGATAAAGGTCATATGGTCTGATGAGTCCAGACTGACCTTGTTCCAGAGTGACGGGTGCATCAGGGTGAGAAGAGAGGTGAATGAAGTGATGACCCATCATGCCTAGTGTCTACAGTCCAAGCCTGTGGGGGCAGTGTTATGATTCAGTTGGTCTAGTCCAGGTTCAGTAACATTACGTGTCCAAAAAGAGGTCAACTGATTCTGAATATAGTGAATGACCAGGTCTGAACATCAGTGGAATTATTCTTTACTGATGACACAGACATATTCTAAGATGTCAACACCAGGATTCCTTGAGATCAAATTGTCAAAGAGTGGTTCAGGAGCCTGAGAAATCATTTTCATACATAAACTGGGCACCAGAGTCCAGACCTGAACACCATTGAGAAGCTTCGAAATGTGATGGAGAAGACATTAAGCGATGGTCTGACCCTTCCATTATTATTCTGAGATCTCTCCAAAAAATTAATGCGGCTGTTGATAGAAACTGTGTGAATTCAGAGTAAATGCATCCCATAATCAAAGCTAAAATCGGGCAAACTAAATTGTGCCTTTTTTGCAACCTGGCAGTTTAATTTTATTATAAATGTGCTTTCCATCCATCCATTTTCTGAACCCGCTTTGTCCTCACTAGGGTCACAGGGGTCGCTGGAGCCTATCCCAGCCACCTTAAGGGCGAAGGTGGGGTACACCCTGGACATGTCGCCAGTACATCACAGGGCTGACATAGAGACAAACAAACACACTGACATTCACACCTATGGGCAATTTAGAACAACCGATTAACCTATCAACGCACGTCTTCGGATGGTGGGAGGAAGCTGGAGTAGCCGGAGAGAACCCACGCAGACACGGGGAGAACATGCAAACTCCACACAAATCGAACCCAGGACCTTCTTGCTGTGAGGCACGAGTGCTACCCACTGCACCACCGTGCCGCCCTAAATGTGCTTTATAAGAAACAAATTACTTTAGCAAATTATTTAATTTTGCACAAATAATAGTTAGTAGTGGAACTATGTTGATTATAACGTGGCCTAGAGGGCTGGAGAGTTGGCTTGTGACCGAAGGCTCGCTGGTTCGATTCCCCGGAGTGGCAGAAAGTTGCTGTCTGATGTGCCCTTGAGCAAGGCATTTAACCCCCCATTTTCTCCGCAGGTGTTTAATATGGCAAGTCCACTGCTCTTAGTGTGTGGTGTGTTCCTGCATGTTCTAGTCATGGGTTAAAAGCAGAGGGTCTGTTTTAGTGTGTGGTGCATGTCTACTGTGTACTGACAAATAAAGAATCTGAATCTGAATAAGTCAAATTTCCATGTTCTTAAATCAGTGATTTCAAAATGTCCATGTAGTCCTTTAGGAGCACTGATACACCAGCATTTGGAAACGATTAGTCAGCCCACAAAAAACCTGAGCGTCTCACTTTACGCTGTAAAACACTCACTCTGGTACCACCTATTATTTGTCCTCTGTCACCTTAGCCTGGACTAATCCTGCCCCGCCTCCTGTCCTGTCTTCATGTCAGATTTTTGCATGACTGCCTCGCTTACCTTTCTTCCTCCCTATGGATGAACTTTTCAACCCTTCAACTCTGCCCTCGTCCTCAGGGACAGGAGACTCGACTCCTGCAGGGCTTCACGTCTTTTCTGCCCGTGTGTGACCTTTCAAAGTCCGTCGTCTCACATACGTACCGACACGCCCACGCCGTCGTGTCACCTCTTGCCCGGCTGCGAGTCCTGCGGCCATGTTGGATAAACCTAGACGTGAAGAGATGCAGCCGACAGATGTGCTCTCTTCCTCCGTCATCGACGAGTTTGCACACAGAGAAGAGGCAGAAGAGTTCAACCATCTGTCGATTGAAGATACACATTCCAGACACGAGCACTGACATGACATCTGCCATCCTGTGACACTTTCATCTAAAACACCGCTGTAGACTGACACAGCATCCTTTTCAGAGGGAAATACGAATGTGGAGTCACTCAATTCGCCTGATATTCATAATACATTTAATGCCAAAGGTCGGAAGGAAAAATACTGTGCTTTTAAGTAGAGATTTCAGGCTTCAGCACTTTACCTAAGTGTTTGTTTTTGACAACTTTCGTTTCAACTCCTCACATTTTAACACTGGTATCTGAACTATTTTGTATTTATGTTTATATGACATCATTGTTGTACATTCCCAACGTCCAGGTGGATTTCAATAACAAATAGAGATAACAAACCCTTATGAATCCATCAGAAAATATTGCACGTGAACAATATAACAAGAAAATCACATAAATGACACAAGACAAATGTGAAAGGGAGACGCAACCATGGCGAAAGAAGCTTTATTATCTAAAAATTTTTAATATCTCTTTATCTAGAAAAATCATTTGCACATTGAGGTGTTGTCTCACTATATTGCTTTATACTGTATATTTTTAGTTAGATTAATATGACATTAAGAATATGAAGTTTAGTGGCTTTGCACTGAAGCAGACCATAGAAATGTCCTTCCTTTTATTTTTATTCTATGACTATGTTTCAGCTCTTTTGAATGAATTGGTACCTCTAATTTCAGTAGAGCCTTTTTTCACACAACCTTCTATTTAACCACTTAAAATCCCCATAACATGCTGAATTAGTCCTGTTGGTACAGAAAACCCACTCACCCATTGGGGGCTCATTTTTTGGATCGTAGTGGCTGTTTTGAGTTGTATCCATTAAAACTAGATTTCCTCACTATTTCCTAAAAAAGGAACTTGACAATGACAAGGATGTGCAATGTTTTTGATTGTTTTTTTTTCTTTACACACCTATCATTAATTCTATTTAAGTAGAGAATGTGTTTATTTTTTCCATAGTTTTGAAGATGCGTTGTCAGATTAAAGATGCAATTCGTAAAATTATCATAAAACAATTAAATCCAATTAGCAACAGAAGGGGGCAGCATTTTACAATAAAGTTTTTTCTAACCAAGAGCTATCTAGGATTGTGGAAAATTCCATTAAGAGGCTAACAGTTCCCATTTGTTTTTGCGTACTTATTTGTTTCCTCTAAAAAAAACTGGAGTATGGGGAGGCTACTTAGAGTTCTATTATTGTTTCAACTTCAGCTGATATCTCTACAACGCAGGACACAGATATCTATGACACAATGCCAAAGCTGTGAATTCTTCACACTGTTGCAATAATTTTAGATAATAATAATGACTCATTGTTCCTTTAAACATTTAAATTACTTTATTTCAGTACGGAAGTCTGATATGTGGCAATGAAATTCAGTTAATATTGTTGAGGCTATTTCACACCATAAATTATAATGTGCTCATTTTGCATATTGACAACATTTTGGAGGTATTGTCTTCATTAGTAAACCCTTTCACATAAACAATAGATTTAGGATAGATGACCAAAAAATTACAATCATCTGAGAATGGAGGATATTTAACCTATGAAGACCTTGAAGTATTTTTGTGGTGTCTTTCAGATGAATTCATCAATTGACCATTTATTATAATATCATCCTCTGCATTTTGCTTTTTTTTTTTTTAAGAGAAAATCAGGTATTTTTGGATTGTTTAATATATTGATAAAATTAGTGGTTCAAAAGTGATTGCACATTTTTGAACAGTAGATACATCTGGCTGCCAGCAGCTGTTTAGGCATTTTATAAGCTTAATCAGTCTTAATTGGCTGAAATATCCTGACATAACACCTGATCCACAAGGTTTAAGACATGTCCACGCATCTCTAGTGTGTGGTTACTCCACCATTTGTCAAATTATACTTAAAGTAAGTCTTCTCACCTATTTAGGATTGTTGGAAACTAGTAAATAGGTTGTTATAGTCAATGAACTTGTGGTTCTTAATCTCACTAAATACTCACAAATTTGTGGTAAATTTGAGCTGAAAGATGTGTTTTATTTAAATATGAATAATCCTTGACTTTTAATTTTTTATTCACATCACTCTTTGGTCTAATAATTAAATGTGCAAGTGTGTTGGCTTGAAAAAACAGACATGTCCCATTGAGATCACTTTAAAAAGACAGAGACATGCTTGTAAAATATATGGTCTGGAAACTTATTTAGAGGCTCTTTGAGTTCTGTTAAACCCATGTAGTCTTATGCAATTTTTTTAGGCTATTTTCTTTAGGAACACAGCTTTAGTATTTGTAACCTGTGATGGAGAATATATTCAGATTATTCAGAAGGAAGAAATACTAAAAGTAACATAACAATACACATTGAAACAACTCAGATACACAGGTGTCAAACATGTGGCCCGTGGGATGAAGATATTGACAGTCAGGGATGTCACAATAATTTTAGTTCAGATTCCACATACAGACCAATATGATCTCTTGTGGGTCAGACAAGTAAAATATTAACATAATAACCTATACATAAGAACAATTCCAAAAATCCCCAAAAAATGACACGATGAAAGTATTTACATTCACGAAACATTCTTTCACAAAAAATGTGAATAACATAATAATCATAAACAATCTGAAATATCTTAAGAAAAATACATGCAATTTTAGTAATGTTCTGGCTGTGACAAAATGTTTTGTTTCTTCGTGGATCCACTGTGATCTGTAAGTTGTAATACACGTGTGTGAATAATAAGCTCATGCACAATATTGTTAAAATTGCACTTTAACTTTCTTTGAACAAGGAGAAAAAATTGGAGTTATTATTGTAATGCTATTATTTTACTGGTCTAGTCTGGGTGAGGTCAAATTGGGCTGCATGGGGCCCCTGAACTAAAATGAGTTTGACACCGCTGTGCTTGTACAGTAACAACAAAATCTATGGAAAGTACGGAAAGAACAAGTAATCCTGCTGAAAAATGTGGCTCAATCTGCCAATGTTGTAGTTTTTGAGTCTCTGCATATGGTTTAATGAAATAACACAGTAAACCAGTCTGTTGGTTCACTGATGAACTCTTAACAGTGCATTAAGACGTAAGCCGAGTCCCTTGCACTAAACTATCATTTGACATTACAGAGAATACGGTCAGGAAATGCACTGATTTAGGCCTAAAAATATCACATCGAGTTCTGACTAGTGTGTGAGGGTCAAACTGCGGTTACATTCACCTGCCATGTCACACGTCTCAGTCTGCTCTCGGGGAATCTGTTGGATTGTGGAGGTGTGTGTCGGTGGCGCCGCTCTGTCCGCCCAACGCCACGTCACCTCCTCAGGCACCTCGCCTCTTTATGTCGCTTTTATTTCGCCTTTCTTCTCCACAAGAACTGAGCCAAAGCCCCGAGGGTCTGAAACACAGGGAGAGAAAGAGTGAGTGGAAAAGGACGGACGAAGAGAAATAAGAGAGAGAAAAACAAAAAGAAAGAAAGAGAAGATGTAACTCAAAACTTGGAATTAGTGTGACGCAAATTGGGGTGAGATGTCAGAGCAACAACATGGCCGCCAGGGAGAGTATTTATAGTGTTTAAAGAGATTTCCTGACAGCTCTTTTTGCACAAATTATGTTACATAGAGACAAGCAGCGGGAGACACAAACACACAAGTGAATACATCTGGATTAAGGTGTGTACAAGTACAGTTAAAGGATCAGTCTGTGATTCACTCTATTTTTATTATGGTCAACAAATCCTTCGGAAAGCCTAGCATCAGCAGTAAACCTGCTATTGTGCAAATATCTGTGTTTATCCAATTCATCTGTGTCAATGTGTATTTTAAGGCCTACATTGGAGCATTTCCTGACTGTTGTCTCTCTAATGTCAAACGATAGCTTAGTGCGACAGGGTGCAAGTGGCTCGGCTTACATCTTAATGCACTGTTAAGAGTTCATCAGTAAACCAATGGACTGGTTTACTGTGTTGTTTCATTAAACCATATGCACAGACTCAAAAGCTACAACATTGTACTTTCCATACATTTTGCTGTTAATACATACTGCACATACTAAAGCTGCGGTGTCAAACTCATTTTAGTTCACAGGCCACATACAACCATTTCTGATATCATCGATAACTCTGAATTTTTCTGTTTCTGGGCAAAGAAGTAAAAGTGCAATTTCAATGATATTATGCCTCAGTTTCACATTTACATGCGTGCATTACATCTTTCAGATCACAATTAAAATTCCAATTCTTAGAGAAATTTCAGATTGTTTAGACCCGGTACAGATATGTTTATACCCTGTACAGACCTGCTTAGACCCAGTTCGTGTTGTACCTAAATTTTTTTGTGAAAGGATTGTTTGTATATGTAAACATTTTCATGTAATTTTACTTTTTTACACTAAAACAAAGAAAAATTTGAGATCATATTGAGCTGTATGTGGCCCCTGAACTAAAATATTTTATACCTTTGACTATTAAAGTGGAACTAGACAACATTTGTTTTGGTTCTTCTTCACTGTTTTTGGTTCTTTGCTGTTTTTTGTATAATTTTTTTTCTGCAGAGCTCCCCCTACAGTTTTGGAGTACATATCCACTGTTGTAAAACCCATTGTTAAACCTCCCCTTCTGACCATGTGCATTTGTTTTCAATGAAACAGGTGACAAGAAGGCAAAAAATAATGATTGAATATGCACTGGAGCAGAGCAGAACGGGAAACTTTAGCCAGACACTGAAGTTTTGAACATTTTGTTTTTACTTCATAGAGGAGGTCATGGAACCGGAGCTGCTCTTAAGCTCTGCGGCTCAGTGCTAGCTGCTGCAGACAGAGCCTCTCTGCACCCACAAACAGTGTGTCAATGTGACTTGTCTGCCTGGGTGGCTGGGGGGTGGGAGTGCGGACAGGAACCCCCTGGCTGTCCAGGCAGATGGGTCACACTGACACACCGGTTGTGGGTGCATTGACCGGCACCACACTGCTAATGTTAACGGCACAGCTTAAGGGCTAACAGGCTAACAAACACCAGCAGCTCCCACCTGTCACTGCGTCCTGGCCCCGTTGGCGAATAGAGCGCTATCATCCCGAGGCTAACATTTACACAAAAAACAAACATCGAGATGCTAGACTATTCAAGAGTCTATTCTAGATTATTATTTCTAGATTATTTTTATGTTTATTGATTATGTTTTAATTGTAATTGTGTGTTTTTAACCTGTCTCTTTTCCATTTTTGTAAAGCACTGTGGATTGCCCTGTGTATGAATTGTGCTGTACAAATAAATTTGCCTTGTCTGGATCTTCACCTTTACAAGAGACAAGTATCGGACAACACCAGCTAAGATCGAACATCAAGGCTAATCATTACGCCACTCACTATTCAGACGAAACCAATTAGACACGGGTCATATAATGAACTACATACATCTCACAAAAACTAGATTCAACTGACAAAATTTTGTGGCTAGTAATAAAAAAACACTCCTGAGGCAGACAAAGGGTGATCTAGTAAACTGACCAAACATATACCTACGTGACACAAACAACCGAGATTACTAGTCAGTATGCTAACATCTGCGCTGGCCAAGAAGCATCTAATTCATAAAATAAGTTCATAAACAAGTAAACACTGTTACAACCAATAGCATCATCAAGAGCACAAATCCACTGAAATACATAGAGTACAGAGGATTTATCTCAGCGATACTTTCAAGTGCAGCAGCAACGAGGCCAAGTCTGTATCTGTTTATGTGCTCCTTCTTCTTTCAGCTCTCACCATTCTGTAAAAGCTGGATCAAGGCAGACTGTTGTCTTGTTCCTGGTTTGGTCACTCACTCTTTTCTTCTTCCTCCATCCTCTGATAACGGCCACCTCTTCCTTTTCTCTGTCGGCTCTGCCATTGTAAATACTTGTGAAATGAAGGCACGGCTGGCTTGTGTTTACAGCTAGTCAGCGGTACCTGGCTGGGGGTGTGTTTGTGCGGTAGTGCCTTAAAACATGGCGTTTCTCACAAGATATGGATTGGACCTTTTGGCAGGCCTGTTTTGGTCTGCAAACCGCATGTTTGACACCCCTGGTCTGTGCCATGAGCTCTACTGTTGTCTGAAAACAATTAAAAACACTTCACTGATCCTCATCATTGCACCGGGTGACAAGTTTCTTCTTTAGGAAACAGTAGGGAAAGCTAGTATTTATGAAAACAGCTCCAAAGTCTAATAACAAGCAACCACTTAAGCCTCAGTCGTCCAAAAAATGAGGGCCCCGACTTAGAGCAGGTTTTCTGTACAAACAACATAAACACAAAATGAAGTATGTTTTGAGGACGTGCTTCTCCCTGTAGGCGACAAAGTGCAGGTTCTCAGGTGTGAATCATAAAATGACAGCGTTAAAGTTCTTTCAAGGTTAAATACACACTTTATTTAGTCCAGTGGAAGAACAGATGGTGGAAGTACTGAATAAACTCTACTAAAAGTGAAAATGTACAGGTTCTGAAATGTATAAATGTATAAAAGTCAAAGTGTTAAAATATATAATACGGATATGATTAAACTAGTTTATGTTAAAATACTAAAAACAGCACAGTGGAATGTTTTAGCTGAATATGTATTTACATATAGGTGTTACTGTATTATGTGTTTTTGTAAATCACATTATATTTGTTCATAATAATATAAAGCCAGAAACCAAATTATTTAATGATAAGTAACAGGCATATTATAGTATATAGTATAGATATGCTTAGACTAGGAAGAATATATTATTGTTAATAATTATTTAAGGAGAAGGGGTGGGAGCTTATAAGTTATACTTCTCACTCCTTTTTGAATATGTATTATATGTCTCATGTCTTGTGTTTAAGTGTTTTGCGTATTTATTTTCTTCTGTTTTGACATTCATATTTGAAATAAATACATCAATCAATCAATCAATCAATCAATGACAGAGAATGATAGCGAAATTACATAATAACAAAGAATTCCATTTAATGATCCGAAGCAACTTTTTGGTCTTTATTAAAGGTGAAAATGTGCAATAAGAGGTCATTTATTTGTGTTTTCTGCTTTATTTTAACTGTATTTTATTTATTTTATATGAATCCAAACTCTTGTCTCTGATTGGACTTTAAGGATTATTTTGATTAATTTATTAATGTGTTTATTTTTTTCTTTTTGTCCAGCCATAGTTTAAGGCTAATACCATAGGCTTTGTGCTCATGACCTTCAATGATACTGTTAAGACAACACTGTCTTGTTTAGGCTATGGTAAATTGTTGTATATTTTATGTTTTTCTAATCAAAAACTCCATATAAAACTTATATAGACATTCTGATCGTAAAAAACCATGGTGTAAATATTGCTTTTTGGTAAAAGCAGGAGGGATCAAGCTATTTCTGCTACACTTTGTCCTGTACTTTGAAACTAATGACTTCTGTCCAGAGAGAAGAGGATTATTTTCAAAGTGCTTTCTTGTCTGTTTTGTCTTTTGTGTCTTTTACACCACTTGTCTTTTTTGTCTTCATCTTCATCAAACCGCTGGATGTCTGTCTCACCTTCCCTCAGTGAATGAGGCGGAGAGAGTGTGGTCGAGTGAGCTGTACACTGAATGCAGAGGGAGTGCTGATGTTGACGAAAAACAACAAGCAACAGAAAAAGAAGCTGTTCTTAGTTAGAATAGTTATAATCATTATTTTTGTATGGTTCTACACAGTGGTGGAAAAATGATTTTGCACACCCAATGCATTTGTGATATACAGTTGTGGAAAGAAATTATTAGACCATCATAAGTCATCAAAAACAATGGTTATGTAATCAAGTACTAACCTGTGTGTACCATGTGACTAAAACAGACAGAAAAGAAAACATGGAATGCCTAAAAGCACTGTTTTTGTCAGTACAATGACATAGCTATTGATGGAAGAACTGAAGTGATTTTGGTTATTGTGAAGAAAACATGGAAAAAGGCTAGATATCAGCTCTGAAATTAAACTACTATGAGCTATTTTTTGTTATCATTGTATTTGTCCAAACAAATTTACCTTTAGTTGTACCAGGCATTAAAATGAACAAGAATTTTAAGAAAACAAGGGTGGCCTAATATTTTTTTCCATGATTATATTACATTATGAACCACTCTTAAGTCATTGACTGTATTGTTCCGTTCTCCAAACATGCTCCCTACTGCACATGGTCTGTTCCATCGAGGTCAAAACTGGATGTGTGACTGCCAGATTGCACCAAACGGCCTCTCTGATCACCACCAAACATTCATACACATTCATACACCAGTGAGAGTGACACTGGAGGCAAGGTGGGTGAGGTGCCATGCCCAAGGACACAAAGGCACATGATTAGGACAGAGCTGGATTTGAACCGCCAGCCCTTCGTTTATTGGACGACCCGTTGTACCTCCTGAGCCGTGGCCGGTTATTGTTTCCTGAAAACAATAAAAGTTGCTATTGAACCTGCATAGTCTCACACACAATGCATGTATCAGTATATTTATCCCTCGCCTGCACAATCAGAGGGAACAGGTTATGAGGGAGAAATTAACCCCATTTAATGGAGGCCAGTGGGATAGATGAAAGGAGGAGAAGGAGAAAGGAGGGAGGTGGAGGCATGTATGATCTCACTGCTCATGCTAATGAATACATAAGGCGTTTTCCTTTAGTCCCTTCGCCCTCAGTGTCCCACCAGAGCCAGGGCATTATGGCGGCAGCGGCGGTGCGTCTTTGTTCTTCCCAACAGACGGGCGACAGTGAAAGCAATCTGTCCTGTAGCAGCCCAGCCCTGATAAGGAGACCCCCTGGCCTCCCCGCTAGTGTCTGGTCCGGCGGGCTAAGCTTCGCCTTTCTAATCCCCTCCAGTGGAGAAAAGTGCTTTGATTATTTGCTGACCAATAAAGCCCAAAGTGAGATGGGGGTGGTTTGGTTTGGGGTTATAGAGGAAGGTGGACAGCTTGATTGGCATGGCGTTTATCAATTCTGGTGATCTGTCCGACTGCTTAATAGCGTCCCCAGGATCAAGTGTAGGGCTTTTTGTTGGTCTTTTTCTTCATTCCTTTCCTTCTTCTTCTCTTCTATCAGCGTAAAAACAACTACTTAGCAGATGGAGGCACTCTGAAAGGAGCTAATCTTACCGTGTGGAGAGGCTTGGTTTAAAGGGCTACAAGGTACCACTCAGGCTGCAACAAACCGAGATGGCAGGTACATGGTCTGGGCCAGATCGCAACTACAAAGGCCTAATTATGACACTCAAGCCCTCCCAAAAAAAAAAAAAAAAAAAAACCCAAACCCTCACTGATGCAAATGAACAAAGTAGGTTTGGGTGAGATAGCACCCGGCTTTAAGCTATGCAAAAATATTCAGCCGGAGAATAAGGAGAAAAATAATAAGATATGAAAAGTAGGAGAAGCAAAGAAAAAATTGGTATATTTCACTGTGCTGGCTGTATATTTAGGCTGTCTGGAGTGTGCTGGGGATTTGTTACCGTCTATCACCTTTTCCTCCCCCCTTCCTCCCCTACCCTGCATCATCTTCCTCTAATTAAAGTGTTTGTTGTCACACTCAGATCCGGGGTGTGAAATCAAGTTAGCAGTTTATGTAAGAGCCGTGGTGAAAATCAAACACTTTGTTCATCAGAAAGACAGGGACTTCAATCACTCCGAGCTGGGATATATGTTCCCATTGTTGACTTTGCTATCTGCATGCTAAGCCAATTTTCTACTTAAGTCTCCCAGCTTTTAAAAATGTTATTTGGTTCCCTATGTGGTCTTAATTCTTACCCCTCGCTGATAAGCACAGCTGCAGCAGGCCGGGAAAATATAGGCCCAATTATAGAGGACTTTAAATTCCAAATCATTTCGAGGAGAATGGAAAAATAATTTTAATGAAAAAGTCGAGGAGGTGATGTATTTTGAGGTCCGATGGTCCATTTCACAACCCCACCTCTTCTTATTCTTGCTAAAGCCAAGCTGTGTTTAATACCTTTTACCCCAAGAGATGAGAGGAAAATGAAAAAGTATAATTCTCCCCAGGGCATCATCTGATATTTGGATAAATGTTTGCAGCAATTAAATATGAAAGCACCATCTGACTGTGATATTACACAGTAAAGTCAGTTTGTAATGTAGCTCTGGTTGTGACCGTGTTGAGGAACACATTCATAAGCAGATTTATAGTTTTAATATAAATGAATATACATAAAATTGAGTTAAAGAAGTTTTGACTTATTATTTCCTTCCTGCTGCCATCACCACATCTAACAAGTCAGCACAGTCCTCTAACTATGAACAGTTAAAAGTTAATGGAAATTATTCTAGGGGTTAGAGGTAATGGCAAACAAAGCACCTGGAAAATAAGCATATGTGAATTCAAATGTTAAAAGTATTTACGTAAACTGATATTAACTTTAATAAAATTACTTTTTTTTAACTTCTGATTAATGTAACTTACATTTACTTTTAGATTTGTAGTGGAACAGATGTTTTAGACTGGACAGTTAACCAGGCAGTGCAAACTACTTTACTTTCAAAAGGAAAATGTTGAATTTTATTAACAGATATTCTTGTGCATGTCGTGTTTTTAACAAATGCGCAGAGAACAGGGTAGGGGTCTTTTTTTTTTTTTTTTTTTTTTTTTTATATTGACTTCACTATGGGTTAGGTTTGGTTCATCTTTATTATCCACAGTGTGAAGAACTGTCTTTGATTCACATAATTGATGACACATAATTTACATAAAACAAAATCAACAATAAAAATGACAGCTAAAAAACCCAAAAAAAACTGTAGACACTGGGTTCAGTTATAGACAATAAATCCATGATCTAAATTAACTTCTTTTCTCTTTGACTAACTCTTTACCATCATTGACAAAAGTTTTCCTATTTTTTTCATTGAGACACTGTTTAATATCCTTAGACAGCCATGGTCTGTTAGAAAATATTCCCAGATACTCTCATAAAATGATGATGTAAAAAGTGATGCTATTATTCAGATCATGTACAGCCATGGCTAAAAGTTTTGGGAATAATACAAATTGATTCTTTGCTTAAATGTGATTTATTTGTCAATAAAAGTCTTAAACATATAAAATAGCTCTAGTTGCAATTCAATGTATATGAGAAACATGTGGAAATTAAAAACAAAAACAAAAACAAAACAAAACCTGTGTCCTTCCCAAAACCTTTGCCAACTGTACCAGTAATAAAACATTTGCCAGTTTTTGTCCTTATAAGATTCTCTCTGTTCCTCATTACTTTACTAGGTTTACATAAAAGCCATTTGGTTTGTGTTAGAAAAAGTGTTAGAGGAAGGGCCAAAGTAATTCTGTTTATTCGGGTTCCATATCTCTAACGGAACATCTAACACCAGGTATGTGATTCATGACAGTTTTTGTTGCATCATGTTTAGGTTTGGAAACAGTGCATCTAAACCTGCCCTTAGTGCAGCAGAAAGTTTGCACATTGTATTGTTATTTGACATATTGTTGGTCATTTCTGTTTTTACCTCATATATTATATTATTAGAATTATTTAATTAGTGAAGTTTGTATTATAAATTTTCATTTCATGGAGTGATTGTTGGATCTATGGATTGGATGGATCTGTGGACTGTGTTTGTTCTTCAGACTGAAATAAAACAATAAAACAAACAAATCCATTCTTACTGTTGGAGCTACATGAATGTGCTACATTATCTTTCAAATCCAGCTGCTTCATAAGAAAATGCGATTGGGCAGCAGGTCTATTTGTTGGTGGTGTTCATGCACCTGGATATAGATCACTGGTTACTTAGATCACTGTATCTATAATACAGTGGTGGTGCAGTGGTTAACACTTTCACCTCACAACAAGAAGGTCCTGGTTTGATTCCAGTGCCAGTTTCTGTGTGGAGTTGGCATGAACGTGTGTTCTCTCATGGGCCAAAAACATGCACCTTATTAACTGTTCAAACACAATGGTTGTTCATCTCTGTATGTAAGCCATGCATCCAGTGCTCTGCCTTCACCTGTTGGTAGTTGGTAAGATTGAGTCCTTGATAGTCCTTAAGACAGAAGTTAGAGATAAGCAAATTCTGTAGGAAACTAAAGCCACGTCCACACTAATCCACATTTTTTTCAATCCAATCTTTTTCTTTGTCGTTTTCAAAAAAGTGCTCTGTAAACACAGAGTCATTTCAGGAAATATCTGCGTCCACACAAAACCAGTGAAAACCATATTGAAAATGATGTAGTGCAAATGCCAGGCCTGTATGTGGTGTTGTAATGCTCTCACAAAAAAACTGACAATAACATGTGGAACATGCACATAAAAGTTACTTGGTTCTACTGGGTCTGATCCAGTATTTCCTCCTCGTTGCCCCTCTCCACAGTAGATCCAAGAGCATGTAGTGACTATTGATAGCTATGGTTGTTTGTTGCTCATTGTAATGACAGAGTAGCAGAAGATTTGGATTCAGTATTTCCAATAAGCTCAATAGTTGTACCACGAGCACTACTCTGTAGTCCGCCATTGATGTTGTTGTGAAGTGGCGTCTTGCTTCCAGGTGAAAGGTTAGAGAGGTGGGGTTATGACATCATCCTTTTGGAAACGTTGCGGTTTGGTCGTTCAGACGAAGACACGAAACCAGTGTTTTGGGACCAGGTTTCAAAAAGTTGAAGTTTCAGTGACTGAAAGCGCCGGTTTGTGCAGATGAAAGGCCTATCTGATACAAAACTTTCACGGATATGACCGAAGCCGTCTTTGAATGGACAGGGTCTATATGTATGTAAAGTATCTGTACATAAAGATGGTGGCTCTATGTCCTGTAGAAATACAGGGATGTCTCTGACAGCCTGTCAGATGGATTCTGGACTACAATTTAAGAAATCTGATCAGAAACACGACTTGAACACAAATCTGACAAAAAAGACTGAACTCACCATTGAGAAGAAATGCAGACTTTGAGTTTCGTTGGTTTGCTTGCTTTGCGTGGTTGAACTAAACTAACAGAAAATCAACTCTCTCAGCTGGTGGGTTGTGACCTAAAAGTGGCTAAAACAGACATGACAGAACTAAAATATCAAAACTGAAATGTGATTTAGAACCAAAGCAGTCTTCACATACTGTGTGTTAAAAACAACCAGTTGTTTTTTTCTTTCATGTTTGTTTGAATACATTGTTGAGCAGTTGTGATGTTCACTCAGTTTACTATTGAGGTTGTACATATAATTTTCTTAAAAAAAAAAAAAAAAGAAAAACTAACAGTGACATTGAACATGCTTTTGTTTGGTTTGAATTCTACAAAAATGGACTTGTGGCCATGTGAAAAAGGGTTTCCAAAAAGAAATAATTTGAGAACCACTGACATAGAGTAATATACAGGGGTGGCTTTGCTTTTAAAGATGGCTATAACAGTATCTATTGAAATTCTGCTCTTCTGATTGTGCACTATGATAATCTTACTACAGATATAATGTCAGCCAATTGTGAGAAGAATAATTATTAACTCCTGTTTGAATTACACCTTCTATAAACTTAACTCATGAATCCAGAAAGCCATAGTTTGTCAAAAACATAATCAAGTACCAATAGGTGTGAAAAGGCTCAGTGGCTTCAATCTGTCATTGCCATAATAGCCGTTAATATCTGCACATTTCACCTGTTGAGTCTTGAGTTTAGAATATTAATGCTACATTTTGAGAGTGTGGAGTCTGTTAGATTTTTGTTCATTTGGATATTCACTGATTTTAACATCACTGTGATATAAAAGTACACGGTCGATTTTGGTCATCAAACTCTACTCAGCACAGTGTCTTCTAAATACTATGAAGTGTATATTATAACACCCTGTATTATAACATGATTTTATGGTTTGTTGCATATAAATAATGAAATATATACATTTAAGTGAGTTGAAATGAGCAGAACTGAAAGGCAAAAGACCTGGAATGATTCTTAAAATCAGTTTTATTTGCCATCTTCACTACTGTTGCAATCTTTTTTTTTCTCTAAATACACTTGCTGGCCTGCGCTATCTCTGAAATGCAAATATTGCTAAGCTCAAATATTACATAAACATCAATATAAGCAAGGGAGACAAAAAAATATATTAATTAAGTGTATATAAAAACAAAATCATAGGAACATTAGGAAAAAAAATAAAGGTCTTTGTACAGAGGAATGCTTTAAAGAGGCTTTAAAGAAATGAGATTGTGGTTGTCTGACTTCAATGCACAAGTCATTCCATACTCTGGGACCTCTGACTGTAAAAGCCCTTTCCTCTTTAGTAACCATTTGAGGTCGAGGAATGACAGTCAGAGCCCCGTCCACTGATCTGAGGGGACACAAAGGCACATAAGGGGTCAGTAAATCTCAGGAACTTGTCCATTAAGTTTTTTAACTTTACAATATAGTTTTGAAATTGTGAGATCTGACACAAAGCTGATGCATGACTTCCAGGCTAATGTTTAAAATACTAGTAGGTACTAGTGGTGGTGATGATGATGATGATGAGGAGGAGGAGGATAGAGATGATGGAGGGAGCTCTTACTAATGGATGCCATACACACTGCATGTTATTGTTACACAGTGATTCCTCCATGATGACTCCAGCCGTGGTTGCTAGGATATTTGTGATGAAACTCCAGACCCTCCATTGATATCAGTCAGCAGTGTTATTGTCCAGCTGGGTTGAGACTCGGCCAGGTGCTACATCCTGTGAAGCTGCATAAGCTGGCGTGGCATGGAGGAGACCTGGGCTGGTCCGGAGACTCAGACCCCCGGCCGGCTGCAGCTGCTGCCCTGACACAGAGGCTGCTTTTCGGGGTGGACAGGTGTGTCCTGATGTGGGCCTGCTGAGGTACAGTGGTGACAGAGACCTGGCAGCGATCTAACCCTGCTGTACCACCTGCCCCCCCTCCATTCCATCACCGCTAACCCCCAACCCCCTCAGGGGGAAACAGGATCTGGTCCAGGGGGATAACAGAAGAGGAAGAGAATCCAATCCCTTATCCAACCTGGCAACCGACTTAATTCCATTTTTGGCAGCCAGGGAGCAGACTGCCGCTGCAGCTCCACTGCCTGCAGCCTCCACAGGCCGAGGGAAGATAGAACAGTGTAGAAAGAAGGGAGCAAGGAGATGAGGAGGGAGGGGAGGAGGAAATGCAAAAGGAAAAAACAAAACAAAACACTCTCCAAAGAAGGTTTTCAGAAAAGTTACTCAAAAAGAAAAGAGCGAAATAATGAAACTTCATGGGCTCCTGAGTGGAACGGGGCCTGGATGAAAAAAACAAGATGGAAAGGGATTTAATGATATATAAATATAAATGAGACTGTTCCTATTTGCAGGTTATGGAGTTAAAAACCATGTGACAGACACACTATTTGTCTGTTAAAGGTTGTAACATTGTGCTTGTGGGCTTACATGAAGTTTGCGTGTCTGTTCTGTGTTGAGACCCGGTCATTTGTTGACATTAATTTATTACTCAGGTAAAGATTATCAGTGTTTCCTGTTATCTGTTTGATGATAACAATCACAGTATTTCTATGTAGAGCACTTGGGCCATTTTTTTGCCTGAAAATTCTTGTGCTTTTATTTGGAACTGGTAACTATTCTGGTGATCCATCTTAAAACATCATTAATAAGATTTCAGGTCAGATGGGTGGGTTTGACACCTGGGGTTTCATTGACAGGTCTGTATGGCAGCTCACTTAACTCATTTTCAGAATTTTGGTTTATTTAGTAAAACAACTACATTCATCAGCATTTTTCCTAACAGATAACTCAGCTGTTATAGTTGTGATCAATATCCACTAAGACCCTAAGATTTCTTTGTTATCTAAGTTTACCGTTTTACTGAGTCATTAAGTTATTATATCATTAGGTCACCTCTGACCCAGTAGTTCCACCCCTTTTGTCTAAATATGATCACTTCTGGCAAAGTTGCATATATATGTATGTGTA
>JAPQRP010000001.1:23481623-23493621 GCA_037367295.1 Apogon hyalosoma | reverse complement strand
ATTCAAGATTATGCAACTTTGTGACACTGACTGAATTGACTGAATGATCTGATCTAACAGTTCATAAAAGTCTCATACCTTTATTCTCTTTAATATGGCCCAGTGTTTATCTATCTCTCCCTCATTTCGACAAATTCAGTTGGTTCAGTGTTGAAGCGCTGAGTTTTTTCTTTCTTCTTTCTGGATACAATAACGAACAGAAATATGAAACTCAGACACAAAACAGAGAAATATCCACATTATTATCATCAGTGATGGCACTGATAGATTATGGATGTTTTACCTTGTCCACAGATTCACTAGAAGCACAGAAAGCAGCAGCAGGACCAGCAGAGTCAGCCTAACAATGTTCATTATTAGAACGGTCAAGTTCTCTGGAAATATAGACATAAAAATGCATGTTTGAAAAGATAAAGAAGAATAAAATTGTATTTCTTTTGTTTTCAGTCAGTTTACATAGTGGATGAGGTCACAGACTCACTTGTAACAACAGACAGATGTAACATTGACTTGTATCGTCCGCTGCTGTCCTGAACTTCACAGTAATAATTCCCACTGTGTTCAAGTCTGACATGTGTTATAGTGAAGATCTGTCCGGATGCTACCGGTGAGTCTTCATCCTCCTTGTACCAGGTGTAATCAGCCGCTGCCTCGACATCACTGCTGCAGCTCAGAGTCACTGAACTGCCCTCCACGATCTGACCAGATGGACTCACGGACACAGAGGGAAGCCTGCAGGGATCTGGACATGCAGAGATATTAGGGCTTGATCTTTGCAACTGCAATGATGGATAAAACTTTCTAGTGTTTTAGTACTTGAGAACTATGAGGGGCTGTACAATTCATACACTCTTCTTTTACATTAATACATTTTATTAGATTAGACTTTTTTGATCCCACCATGGGGAAATTCATTTACAGTGGAAAAATGCAAAAGATAACAGTTTAATAAATGATGATAAATCACCTGGTAATGGTTAAATGTAGAGTGAAATTCAGTACTACAAAAAATAGCTCTGGGTATTTATGGATTAAAATGACACCTTCAATCATTGTTTTTGTTTTTCTCAGCTGTCTTACATACATGATGCATATAAAGCAGTGTTGTCAAACGATTAAAATTTTTAATCAGATTAATCACATGGTTATAATGGATTAATTTCCATTAATCATGCTTAAATATTCATTTTTAATCAATATTAATTGCATTTCATTTTGCATGAGCAAAAAGACTCAAGAAAAAGGGAATATATATGCACTTTAAGAGTTTATTAAACACCTTCAACAGTTTCAACAAAACAACCGGAAACAAAACAACTGTTCCGTCAAATTTTTTTTTTTTTTTGTCCTCATAGTTCCATCCAGAGGGCCAACATGCTGTTTTGTATCTTCCATCTTTATGGGTTGGTTCTGCTGCCTGTCACTACCAGATCAACTGCCCGTTTGTTCATATGCGACGGTAACTCTACTTGGACAAACTGCCCCAAATGTGTTGGCAGAGACATTCAGAGTCATACTGCACTGCAGATGGATGCATTCAAATATTTAATCAGATTAACCATGATGATGGATTAATCTGTTTTAATGCGTTAATTTTTACAGCCCTAATATAAAGCAATGAATCAATCTTCTAATAATGAAACACATCCAGGACATGACATGTTGAAACTGTCACAAATTTAGTTTTGTTATTTTTCCTTGTGAACAATAAACAAAAATACCATGTATAAAATTTTGAATTTGGCTGAGAAATTTGAGTTTTTCCACTACTGTATTTTTTTTTTAAATTTGCCTCTTCAAACTGATATAGAATGAAGACAAATGCATTCCAGACCTTCAGCGAATGATCAGATACAAATGTATTCTGAGTGTTGTTACCGAGAGTTTTGCATTTTACAAAACTCCAGCAGATTGATACTGGAGTGAACTTACCAATTGAAGGAGAGCGGTGTTCTTCGTATCCTTTGAGGGCACAGGAGACATTATCTCCAGGCTGAAACTGGTCTGTATAAATAGAACTATTCTCTGTCCTATGTCTCTGTCCATTTTTGAACCAGACGTAGGAGAGAGGACCAGCTGGAAGGCAACTGCTCTGACACCTCAGCTGTGCCTCAGTTACAGCCTGGCTGGTTGTTACATTGATCACCTGTACCTGCAGAGCTGGAAATGAGAACACAACAGGCCTGTAAGTATGAAGCATACACTTAGATGGGGCAAAATAAAAATATAATACATATACATTACAAATCAGTTACTTGACCAGGATTTGGATTCATGATTCAATCATCAGTAGTTTTGTAGTAGATGGGATTTCAGTGTCAATTCCAGTTCAGATTTATTATTAGAATGAGTATGAACATGTCTCATGAAAAAAAGAATGAATGAAAAATGACTGAAAATACAAACTCTGAAATTATATGGTCAAAACTGGGGTCAGGAATGGAGGATTTAGAAATATCATGAAAATATGTTCTCAGTTCTGGATCAGCAAGAAACTTCCTGTTGGCAGTATTTGTACTTGTACTGTGTTACTTCACTCCTCTGTAAATAAAGTGGTAGATAATCCAAAAGATCATCATCAGCTTTAAAATAAACATTTACTTCTTGCGACATCACATATTCATCAGTTATCTTTATGCTAAAGTATTGTGTTTTTATCACTTGTATTGGTCTTTACCTATGACAATCAGAGTTGTACCAGGTAAAGTATTAAATCTGCCGCCAAACTGGAAGCGATACTGGGCAGAGTCAGTCTCTCTCAGGTTGTTGATCGTCAGAGTGAAGCGTCTATTCCTTTCAGAAGTCTTAACACGTCCTGCGTACTGGGGGTCTTTACTGAGGTCTTCAGGTGTGGACAGATTCCTCCACAGATGACTGCGCTCAGGACTGAACCAGAACGTCAATCCATCGTATTCACGTCCGCTGTGGATACAAGAAATATCCACAGAGGAGCCACTGATGGCGATCATTTTTTGTTCTGTGTAAAATATGTTGTGGCAGGTATTCATGTGGACACCTGAAAGAAAAAAGTCAGTACATTTTGTTGATAGTAGACTGACAGCAGCAGAGGAAATATAAGTAAAAAAACTCCAGGTCTGTGAAACACTCACAAATTTGAGGAGAAGGGAAATTCTCAAGTCCCTTTACAGCGCAGTAGACACTGTCTGACTTGTCAAAGATGTCACGATAAACAGATGATTCTTCTTCAACTCTGTATCCATTCCTGTACCAGATATAAGAGGGTTGACTGGGCAGACAGCATTTGCTGACACACCGCAGCTCTGTCCAGGACGAAAAGAGGACCCCTTCTTTATTCGCATTCACCTTGAGGTTTGGGTCTGAACAAATGGAAATGACATTTTCAGCCTACACAGACTTTGACAGAAGCATTGCTGAGATGTGAAGTTTGATAAATAAATATTACCTCTGACAGACGTGACTGGCCCCGAAAATCTTCCTTCACACTGATCCTCTCTAGCATGAGGCAAGTGAACTGAAATGGATCCAAAAGAGCACAACATTTATAATCACTATGTAGAAGTGAAAGAAAATGTGTAGTTAGTTTATTTCTTTAGGTTGCTAGCGATGAAATATCAAAGACAAATGAAGCAACGAAGCAGAAACCTCTGGGACGAAAGCTGCATTCCAGGCAACCCATAACTCATGTTTTTCCAACCTTCTACCAGTGAAAACGCACTGGAATGGCAGTCACACCTGTGACTTCCCACCCGTGAACTCATACTAGACTGATGTACTCCCAGTTCCACGCGCTGACGTCACATAGCCCATGAAACAACATGGCGGCCCCCATGGATGCAGTGTTTATGCAAATTGTTTATTAAAACAAGGTATTTGTCCAATGTTATCTATCCGCAAATGTTATGCATAATTGGCAGCTACTCTATTGTTAGTTAGTTTTCAGTCCATTGATGCAATAGTAAATGAATATGTATCCAGATATTCAAATAACGTAACATAAAACGTAAAACAGCTTCTCGTGCCTTATGGCACCTCTGGCGATAGAAATGATTGTAAATGAGCATAAGCCTCGTATGGTCCACCATGCTGGTTTGGTTACATCTAGCTACCACAATTCCTTGCCCTCAGGCAGTTTGGCATGACTTGCCTGGAATGCTACAAAGTCATGAGTTGTGGCTTGAAGTCATGACTTATGGGCTCAAAAACCTGCCTGGAATGCAAAAAAACATGATGCCAAACTCTGCAGTAACATTAATATCCACTAGGGGGCTGGGGAAAAGGGAATCAATCCCTGTTAACCACCAATAAAGTTAAAATGTCCAACTTTACAGCATTAATAAAGGTTTCGGTCTATGCAGATTTCCACTTCTCTGATAATGGACTGGGGTACATTTTCATTGAAAGCCAAGAAGTTATTCATAATTAAGGGAGGGGCCACTGTGATTGACAGGGGAGTCTGTGTCTCTGAAAGCTAGCCTTCACTGCTAGAACTCTTGCTCACTGAATAAAACATATTTTTCTCCCTGATAGGAAGCTCTGCTGTTCTTATGTTTAAGAACAAGGCATTCAGCATTCATCAAGGAGTCTCTCATCAAGTTTACCGGAACGTAATTACAATGAGGGGAGTAAATTAGCCGCATTAGCTAAGGTTAGCATTAGGTTAACTCGCATTAAATAATATGGTCTTCCAGCTAGCCTGCTAATTAGCTCAGGTACCTGCGTTTTTGGGTAAGTGTTTGGGTCCAAACAGTCAATTTTTGACTGAACTCTAACTTTCCTCTTTAATGAGGCCCCAGTTCAGTCTGAGAAGGGATGAAATTTACTAATTTAACTGAAATACAATTATTATTTTAGTAGATTACTGTTTTGCATGTCTTAAATGCTCAAGCTCCTTGTCTTTTTACAGCAGCAGTGCTTTACTTCATGCTTAGCTGTGTGTTGACATATATTGTTGCTTTATTTACTTCTCTCTGAACTGGACAGCACAGATATAGGGCTAACAAATGAAAAAAATGAAGTATGTAGAAATTACACGCTTTGTAAAAGCCATATTCCATATAAGTGGAATACATTAAGAACTGGTTTGACAGATGCAGTGGGAGCTAATGTTAACTGGCTCATACGCTAATGTTGCTAATGTGCTAATGTTTGCTGGGGCCAACTTAGACGTTTAGAATTACCCTCATCCACTTCCTCAGATGTAAAGTAGTGGAATGATAACTGGAGGTTTAATGAACTGCAACAGACTGAATAGAGTAATGAACGCAATTTGACCGGGGAGTTGGAGGTAACTTCTCATGAAAGCATTAAATCAGACTAACAAACAAGATGGATTTAAAAGATGGGGTCAAAACAGTAAGACAGATATAATTCTATTACCTGAGAGTTTGCAGATGCTATTTATACCGAGAAGATATTATGTAATGAAGTAATAAAAGGATGTTTCTGTTTTCATGTGTAGCAGAAAAAATTGTACATTATGAACCTCCTAGGGGTGATATTTAATTTAAAACTAATTTCATTGACTTGCAGACTATTTGAACATGTATTTATGTGATGTAAAAAAGTGGCTATGTGTAATTATGTTAAAAGTAAAAAAGGGGAAGTAATATATTTTCTTGTTCCTTTTTGGTCATGAAATAGGTAAAAAAAAAAAAAGTACTTTGGATTATTAAACATTATTTATTTGTGAAGTTGTGTTAAGGGAATTAACCTGGACTAAACTGAACAGGTGTAAACATAGTGAGGATTAGTGCAAAGGAGGTTCTTAACACGCAATGAGAACTGTCAAAACAGCAATATGCAAGAAAAAGGAACTCAAATAATACTGCTGCAGTTGGGTAGCTGTGGCCAAAGCCACACATGAGTAAAATAAAAGGCGCAGTCTTACACATCAGCACAGGTATAAGTGTCTTAATATCAATAATTTCACTTCATGCACATCACCTTCACATTTTATACACTGTCAAACCCTCTGTCCACAGACAATACTGTAGCTATCGTTGAATGACATGGCATGCAAATGTGAAGCAAACATTAGAAAATAAGAATAATGTGCATTTTTTTTCAAACAAAGTGATCTATAGCAAATTGTCAAGGATGTGTTGTCATAAACAGAATTAACTCTAGGCTGCATTACACATGGTTAATAAAGAAACGTAGAAGAAAGAGATTATTTTGTTGTCCATCTAAAATGGCTGCGATGTCTTTTTCCGTGGGACACAAGACAAGATGGCTGTCCTCATCCGTCCACACGACCTGTTGTACCTGCCATTTTTTCCACACTTATCTGTTTATCATTGAAGACACAGCAAACAGCTGATCAATCACATGAGTTAAAAATTTTCTGTCAAAAATATATATAAAATAGATGTTTCCATTTCCTCTTTGTGCATTTTCTCTTTTCTTACAGAAAACATCCAAAGCAAGCAAAATTCATCAAATCGTTTGCTGCTTTTTTTTCTACATTTTCTAATGTTAGCCTAAATTTCGAAATGTGCATTAAACAGATTTTTAGATAATTCACCATCCATTTGGGAAGATATATTAAAATTAAATTAGGATTATCTTTTACTGGTGAATCTTACTGAAATACAAAAGTTTTTCTTGATTGTTTACATCAGTCCATCTCTACTTAAAAAAACAAACTTCTGTTAGTCTTGACACAGTGATGTCCTAGTGTCTTATATGACAAATACATTCTATTGATGTGTTATTTATATGATTGATGAAAAGTGATGTTTTGTAAAACCTTGCATGTCTTTTCATTATCAATTATGTTTTATATATATATATACACACACACATACTTTTTTTCTGAGAACAATGTTGTGTTGTGAGTTTTTATCAAACTAAGGTAGATGTTTTCAGAATTGCTTTTGCTTCAGTGATAAACATTCTTCTTGTGAACTTTACAGTCTGTAGCCTTTAAAAAATACTTTATGAAAGTTCTGGAAATGTATGCCATTTTGATAAATAAATTTCCTATCAACTCAGTGCTTCTATTTCAGGCAAAAACAAACTTTTAACAAAAGTATGCGCTATTTCAAAGGTTTATTGCAAATGGGAAGAAGGAGAAATGTGTATTTTTTTTTATTTCTTCATTCTTCTACTGAGAAAATGTTGAGTGCAGAGGAAGTTAGACAACAGCTGTCACACTCAGGAAAAAAAGAAGTAGAATGCTGCGGTAATCGGGCACCAAAGACATATATGTATTTTAGAAAGTTCTAAATAACACTAAATCATATATTTAAAAATGTGAATAAAGAAGAATGTAATGCTAAACACTTTGACATCTCATCTGAAGAGAGGCATCAAAAACTTTAGACAGAGCTTTGTCATTTAATAAAATATATTGCAAAATTAAACTATTTTATACAGGATTCATTTTAAAAAATGTATACAAGCTAATAAAGAAAATAAAAAGTACCTGATCCAGAGAGAAGGAGGAGGATAAATCCACCGGCTGCTGCTGTTAAACCCATGGTCTTCTCGTCACTGCTGTGGTTTCATAGAAAGAGTTTCATTCATCACATTAAGAAATACAGACCACTTGGTTGTGCTGTGCTAGAAAATATTATTATGAAGCTTAATCTGTTTTCAGTGAAAAGTGCTTTACAGTCAGTAAATTAAAACTGAATATGCTCTGACCTGAATAAAGACTTAAAATATCAGCACTTGTCACATAACTGTGACGGGGTTAACACTTACAAAAAATGTTTGCTTCCACTTCCTCTTATTTCACTCGTTCGCCTCTTCCTCTTTCTTCTTCTCCTCCTCCTTTGTCTTCTTATTTTTAATGATTTTCTTATGTCAAAAGCTGTGTTTGAAGAGTTTCATACACTTTAGGCTCCAGAGGAACAGGGACTGAACCAATAGATTATAAAACACTCTTGGTCCATTTCTATTTTTTCACCTATGATCTTCTGTTGTTGCATTTTCTGCAACTTCTCGTGCTAGAATTTTTTTTTTTTTTTTTTACCACATTCCAAACTAAAAATCAATTAAAATCAGCCCTACATTTCCCACATCAGACAAAACTTGGACTCACTGCAACTAATACTCAATTCACAAGTTTGTTACTCTGTACTCGGTAAGTGGGGGGTGGGATCAGATAAACATAGGCTTCTTCCTTCTAAAGTACAACTGTTGCTACTGTTTATACTATGAGTTTTTTGGGTTTTTTTTTTTTTTTAAATTTTGTTCTTTTTTGTTGCTGCATGTTTGAAATAAACAGAAATGAAATGAAAACTCCTCTCAATATATTAAAAATAAATGTTCACATGTATCTCTCAAAGCCTTCATTCAAATACAACCAAACTATCACCATGTTCTTTATCTATGTGGAAAATGGTGTTCAGATGGTGAGTTGACTTCAGTGGTCTTTACTCATAATGGTCCATATTTTTGATGGATTATAACATGGAAATAGTTGCAGATATCAATATAGTTACCACTGAGCACTGATAGGAAGTCATATATGGACTTTCATTTGGGTCAATGACCTTTGACCTTGAGTGACCTTAAAGGGTCAAATTCAGGGTCACCAATGTCTAGATTTCAACAATCCTCTTCGAAACTACTGGTCAGATTGATTTCATTTTGTTTAATGTAGCTTCCTTGGGACAATGTCTACACAAAAGTATCACAGTTTTGAGAAATTCAGATTTTTGAATTTTTGATATATATATAAATCCATTTACTCATACATATTTTGATGGCTTATAACATGGCAATGGTTAGAGATATCAATATATATATACTACATATAACTACTGAGCACTGATATGAAGTCATATATGGACTTTCCTTTAATTAGTTAAGTTCTCCTCCAGTGAAAGTACCACCCACTTCTTTTGAGAGGTTGATCTCCTGCATCAAGACCACAGGTCTCTAACACAGAGGAAGAACTGGACAACCTCACAAATTGAAGTTGTTATTGATTCTTGATAGAACATGCTAGTGAGATACAGGGCCATTGGTCCTATTTTTTAACTTAAGGTTGACTGTAAATTAAATGTGAAGTCATTCTAAATAAGTGTAATATGGGTCCAAGTAAGTGCCAGCCTGCAAAAGCATTCCAGAAACTTGTGCAAATTCATCCTGATTGCTTTCAAAGAGGTGTGGTCTGATGAAATACACTCTAGGCCAGATCTACTAAGATCCCAATTTGCGTGTACTAATTTGTGTGCACAATCTAGAATTTTGTGTGTGGGGTTGAACCACGGTTTGTGGCTGATTTACTAAGATTGCTTGCACAAATGTCAACAGGTGCAAAGTCTTAGAGACCGACCTATTTAAATGAAGATTTTGCATGTGCTAAACTGCTCTGGGATCCACTAGCACTAATGGTAACAGTGGCTGAAGGATCCAGATGCACAGAAATGGAACACTGGAGGAGTTTTGTCATAGAAGGTATAAGGTGCACAGACTTTTGTCACACTGTAGCCTAATGTCGGTGCGTAGTGTGTGTGTGTGTGTGTGTGTGTGTGTGTTGGGGGGGCGTTCTCTTGTTTCATCATTTTGATGTCCTTCTTGGACAATAACCGCTGCCACGTGTGCACAATTATGCATCCAAACCATTTGCCCCTCCCTTTGAGACGTGTTAAATATAGACAGAGTTTCTATGAGTAAAATTGTTTTTGGGTTTGATGAATCATTTTGCATATGCTAAATTACTATATTTACATTTTCTCCTCCCAGCACATGCACAATTACGTGTAAACGCCCCATATTGCATATTCATTGTGGCAAAAGTATTAACTGGATGCAGACGCACTATTTTGCACCATTGAAAGATGCAACCCTTAGTGTGCACTGTTAGTAAATCAGTTCATACATTTTTTTGCTCGTGCAATGAGTTTGCACATGTTTTAATATACGCAAACCTTTAGTAGATTTGGCCCTCTATGTATAAATCATGCTGAATTTGTAGCTTGTCTGGGTTTCTGAAGGTTAGGTCAATGTTAACCCAAACTTCATCCCAGTCAGCTTTTACACTTGTAAGAGCAAAAAACCTTGAAAGCGGAAATGAAACAGTAGCCCCTTTTACACAGCACTTCTACTGAGGGAATATTTCACCTTTTTTTTTTCCAGGATGACGTTTGTGTAAACGAAATGGTGGGATCATTTGGTCCCACCTCTGTAACGCCTCTGGAGCTAGTAACAGAGCCGTGTTAAAGGTGGAATCATGATTCCGGAACACTATGTAAAAGGAACTGTTAAAATATAAGGAGTTTCTGACCATTATTTTCAGAGATACATGTGATAAAGAAGATGATGGCACTATTATAGAATCCTAAATTTTTAGTATCCAAATACATGTCTATAGTAGTAAACACAGCCATACCATAAATAAATGTAATAAAACAGGTATATCAATTATATAACAGGGCTTAGATTTGAAGGGACAATGCCTTAAAACCTAAGACTAAGGTTTGTTCAAAAAAAAAAATCACATGAAGAAGTTAGCAAGGATGGAGGGAAGGAAGGAAAGAAGGAAGGAAGGAAGGAGATACCTCTAAACCTCACTTGTTTGCCCCCCTCTCCAACCTCATCTCTACCCCCCATCAGAGGGGACAGCAGCAGTTCCAGTCCGTTTGCTCTGTAAGAGCCGACCAGATTGAAAAGGAGGAGTCGAGGCCGTGGAGCATGAAAGAGGATAGAAAAAGAAGAAGAAGACAACACAAGAAGAGAGACTAAGAGGTGGTGGAGAGGGAAAAACAAGAGGGGAGGGTCAGCCATCAAACGAGCTCCCCCCTCCCCTTTACTTAAGAGACATTGGGGGTGGGGGGGGCAAATTATTAACACTCCTACGGCCACTTTAAAGATGACAAAGGAGGGGTGAGGAGGGGAGACTGATGTTTCACCCAGTCAGTCACTCTCTGCATTAATTAGTCTGTAAATTAACCCCACCCATCAAACACACACACTCACACACACACACACACACGCACACACACACACACACACACACACACACACACACACACACACACACACACACACACACACACACACACACACACACATTAATATTGGAACAACACTTAACCTGCAGATTTAATGACTTATTTGAGTTATGGGACGCACATTTAGGGTCCAAACAGATGTAATTATATCCAATAGCATATACACTCTCACTGACAAACTTTGCATGTTCTTATTCTGGCAAATTAAAATCAATATTCCACTTACAGTTGTGTTTACCTACATCCACGAATAGTCCAGTTAAAAACAGGTTTTTCTTAAAGTTTTCCACTGGTGGTGGACGTTCAACTGTGTCTTCTTCTTTAAATCTTAAACTCTTGTGATACATTGTGCATCTCCAAAAACCTGGAGGTGAAGTATACCATTCATTTTTAGAAGAAGGATCTTTGTCTAAACAGGAGAAATATGTTAAAACTTAACCCATATAATAATATCCTATTTTGGAAAACGCACCATATAGAAAAAATGGGATATACCATTAACACCTATGACACCATCACACTCAGTAATAGTAGAATACTAGTGTTTGTAGGTATTTTTTAAAATCCCATACCTATAGTTTAGTCCATTTCATGTTCATACGTAATGGAGCTGTCTCACAAGTCTGCTGCAGCCAAACTGAATGACACGGATCTAATAAACTTGGGTATGACATTGAGTTTGAGGTATATAGACTGTACAATGACACCTACTGAATTATAGGCCATGAAGCAATTTGATATAATAGTTACACATGGTGGGCGACATCATGGTGGTTAGCACTGTTGCCTTACAGCAAGAAGGTCCATGGTTTGATTCCAACACCTGCTGACAGGGAGCCTATCTGTGTGGAGTTTGCATGTTCTCTCTGGGTACTTCAGCTTCCACCCACCCTTCAGACAGGCACCTTAATAAGTTAACTGGTCAAACTAAATTGCCCTAATTTGTGAACGTTAGAGGGAATGGTTGTTTATCTCTACACTGCGTTCCAAATTATTATGCAAATTGTATTTAAGTGTCATAAAGATTAAATTTTGTGTTTTTCAGTTAA
>JAPQRP010000001.1:23467397-23481523 GCA_037367295.1 Apogon hyalosoma | reverse complement strand
TGATCGTCATTTGCATCAAGTATTTTGGGAAATCAAACAAAAACATCATTTGCATAATAATTTGGAACGCAGTGTATATGTCAACCCTACGAACTGGTGACACGTCCAGGGTGTATCACACCTTCACCTGAAACATAGCTGGGATAGGCTCCAACACCCCCATGAGTGGGTCAAAAAATGAATGAATAAAGAGCAACACATCTTCATATTTATAAAGTAAAAGCAAAAATCCAATTCCAGTACATGTTGCATTCATCATTATCTCACATTGTAGCAGCAGCACATTGTAAGATATAGTCATACTAATGCCGTGTTTCCACTATGTGGCTCCAGCTCGGCTCGACTTGACTCAACTCGGCTCGGGTACCAGATACTATTCCTGGAGACCGTTTCCATTACAGGATACTACCGATTTTAGAGTAGCTGGACATCATAGCAATGCAGCGTGTAAATTCCATGTCGTCTGCTCAGAGAGCTGCTGATAAACGCACTCGTTGCGTGTTGTCCCATCAAGCTCATGTTGAATTTTTCCGTTGGCCACCAAGGACAGAAATGTCTGAACCTCCTCGACCGACCACGGTGTCGTTTTGCAGGCTGTCATCATGGATTAGCCTGCTGCTATATTTACTGTAAACTTCCGAATCAGTTTTTTTAAAATAGTGGGTCACACATTGGTGACGCAATGACACAGAGATAACGCTCTGACCAATAAGTGGTCTACAGTGTTTACATGTCACGTTTTAATATCTCTTACCCCGTTTTGGAACCTTGGCAGAGCAGATACCAAAAAACTAGTACTGGGTACCAGATTTCAGGTCCATTTAAGTAATGGAAACGCAAAAAGGCGGAGTCGAGTCGAGTCGGTACCACATAGTGGAAATGTGGCATAAATGTCTGCTGGGCATAAGACAATGGCACTGGGGTCAATAAATTTCTTTCAAAGTGTAATGTAGGATTGTGGTAGTCTTGCATATATAGGGCCCATTTATGTTATTAATTAAGGATGAGAACACTTCCATGTATGGAAGGAGCTTTCTATCCTTAGTGTGAGTTCACTTCATTAGGTATTTCAAATCAAACCAAATCAAATTTTATTTATATAGCATCAAATCATAACAAAAGTTATCCCATGACACTTTACATTTAGAATGGGTCAAGACCAGACTCTTAAAAAGCCAATTATTATTTTTGCACATTTTCTCAAAGCTAATAGATCTGAATGGCACAATCACCCAGTTAATAGAATAACTGCTCAAACTGAAATCTAAAAGATGTGAATGTGGGAATGAATGGTTGTTCATCTGTACATGCAATGAGCTGGTGACAAATCCAGGGTGTTCCACCCACTGCTGCCCCTGCAACCCTCTCAAGGATTAAATAGATGGATGAAACCAAGCAGTAACACTGGGAATTGTGGGGGTAGTTTAGGCAATAGCTGATAGACCAATAGCAAAGAAACAATCCAAAAACAGTCCATGACCTCACACACCACTGGACAGAAAGGTTGTGTTACATTCCAGCTGTGCTAGGGGAAAAAGTGAGTAAGGGTGTAACAAAAATAAACCAAGGTGGAAAAATGGATATTAGTGTAAAGTAAAAATTTACTGTAGCTCAAAATGGTAAATTTAACAAATTAACAAAAAAACCACCATTTTACAAAAGTGACAGCCACAACAACACAAAGCAGAGTTCACAAAAGAAACACTAGCAGAAACACCACACTGAGCCATCCACATGCTACAGCTGCTGGGAGTAGTCAGCTGGAGGCTGGTGGGCGGGGCTCAGGTGGGTACTGGCATCTTCCAATCAGTGGGCTTTCTCCACCTCAGAGGAATGGAGGAAGGAAGTTGGGAGCACAGACTCCGCCTTTCACAATATAAACATAAGTTACACACACGATAATATTAGCACCCAAAGAGGGGGAGATGAGGAAGTACAGCCCACAGGCTGTAACAGATTGTCTCAGTTTTTGCCTCTTTTTAACACTGTTACGTTTGTTGTTCAAATACTTTTCATTCTCAGCTGCCTTTGGGTGGATGGGTAACATTTATGCCAGTAATCAACATACTCATGTTTGGGCAGTCACCAGAACATCATTTGAAATAGATGTCCTTTATGAAATGGAGCATGAAGGAGCCCTTTATGTTTCTGCACTGATAGTGTTGTGCTAGTGCTACAGATAAATGTGGTATCATGTACACAACGATAAGGGGAAAAAACTTCTCTGTGTTGATTGTACGTCTTTACAATCAATTATATTCACCTTTGGTGTCACTAAACACAGGATGTTGTGACAGTGCAAAATAGTGTGGGGGAGAAGTTTTGCACATGGAGAGGCAACCCACAGTTTTACAAATATGTTTTATCAAACCTCAACATGCTGTTACATGTTCTGTTACAGCAGTTCACATTCAGAGAAGTAATGACTAAATATCTAGAAAACATGACATGAAAGGATGTGGATCTTTGTCAGATTAGGACTGTAGTTTAGGTGCAATGACTACGACTATCGCTTTGTTTCTTTCATGTCACTGCTTTCAACTTCATCAGCCCAAAAGCACAAAACACAGTCAAAGTCAGGTCAAGGGTTTTTGTTGGAGAACTGTCATCTGTTGCGTTGCTTAGTTTAAAAATCAGCATTTTTCTGAAAACTTCAAATAAATTATTTGTATATTAAAATTTTACTAGAAAAATTAAGTACAGACTAATGCAAATTTCAGAAGTGGTAAACTTCAGTGTCAGGGATAATGTGTTATGTCGAGGAGGGAAATACAGAGACAGCATATTATACATTTGCTTTTGGTCTCTCCAGTGGTTCATTTCACCCCCTGCTGTGAGGTCCAGACGTTGTCACGTTTTTCCTAATTGATTTCATTTAACTGAGATCTCATCTTGATCGGCTCTCAGAACTTAATTCTTTGTTTTATAATTTTCTCTTAATCGCCTTCCCTCTCCACTAATGATAAGGCAGCAGCTCGGCTCAGGCTAAAGCCTCTCATTGTGAGCCTCTAAAGCTCTTAAATAAATAAGATTAGTGCATATCCCATGTTACATTTGTGAATAAGACGAAGGCTATCAGATCTGCTGGAGATTCACAGTATCCTAATCATCCTTCTCTACTCTTCTTCCATCCATCCATCCATCCATCCATCCATCCATCCACCCATCCATCCATCCATCTTCATGCCCATTAACCTGCCTGTGAAGCCTAAACAACAGCTGGAGCATTTAGTAAGTATTTCTAATGATTAGCCGTAATTTTATCAGGATTTTACCAACTACCATCTGTCTTTTGTTTTGTTAGCTTGGAAATAAAATAGAAAACAGCAAATACACATACATATTTGTTTTGCAACATGTCATTACGAGTACCCCAGTCAGCATTCCCACTGAAAACTTGCATGTGGAAGCTGCTGTCCCCTAAAATTTTATTTACATGCAACAAAGCTAATTATTATTTGATTTAAAAAAAAATGCACTTGAGTAACAAATATAAAACTTGCCAAAGCCAAATGTGCTCAAATATAAAAAGAAAAATAAATAGTGCCAATTCTACAAAACATGTTTTTAACATGATTAAATGTTTTGTCTGTTTAGTCTTGGTATATGGTGCTAATATTGTCCTTATTTAACAAATAAAGTAAAAAATGATCAGTCACATAAATCCTCAAGTAAAGCATGAATACCTTAAAACTATCCTTAAGTTCAAACCAAATTATTTGAGTAGTTTGTGCCCACCTGATAAACGTTTTGGAACTGAAGTCAAATGGAAAATATACATGCTCTCTCCCTGTACTCCACATCAAAAGGCTAAAGACAACCTGGTGTCATTTCATGCCGTTTGCACAAAGTAAAGCCACTTTTAAAAGTTCTCTGTCAAGACCCAGAGAAGGACAGAAGAGTCACGTCCAGGTCATATCTTATCATGATCGGTATTTTCAGATGTCAGTTGTGAATTTAACCCTCCTATCTGTCTGAAAACACCCACGATAAGACAAAACCGGGGCGTGACGGGATAGATTTGTTAGTGGTACCGTAGATGCGGAAGTCATCAGACTAGTTCATTTACAATATAAAGGTAATTCTGGATTTTTGAACCAGTGATGCTGAAAAACTAAGAAGCAGCTTTAAAAGATGTACTTGCTTTTAACCATATGTGCATGAGGACTGCACATATCTTGTGCACATCCAAAGAAATTAATACCTTAACATCAACAGATATCAATTTCCCGTACAGTAAAAACATACATATACAGACAATTACAATCAAAATTGTCTGCGTGTGTACAGACAATTAACTGCTCAGCATTATTAGACATATTTTTGGTGTCCTCAGTGGGATGGAGTGAATGTACTAGGACCACTGCCCACCCACTTTTTCCATTTTTGTGACTTCAGCTGTTTTTTTGACCTAATAGTCTCCCTTTGTGCAGCTGCATAGTAACATCCCAAATGTCAGTGTTTGTTTACGCTTGGCTACCTTAATCCCAGGTTTCTTGTGTTGCACAGAGCTGTCAGTCAAATCGGTGACAGCAGCACCGAAGGGCACCTCAAACAGCCAGCACCCATTCACAAGCACCGACTCGTTACTGAAGCTCCAGAAATAAAGTCCAGCACAAACAAACTGAGAAAAGAAATCGTCACTGGTTGAAGCTCAATTAGCAAAATACCTTCAGCGTGATCAGATATATATGATGACACAATGAAATGGCAGGATGTTTAATCTTTCCTAACATGGATGCAAAGTAAACAAAAACACATAAAGAGCATCTTTGATTGTAAACATAGCAACAAGAAACATTTATACTCAAGTTTTTAACATTGTCTTACCATTATTCTCATAGCAACTACTTAGTTTAAGTTTTAAAGTCTTAGTTTCTCAGATCTGCTCTTTTCCCCCAGATGTTAAAATAGTTTAATTGCCAGTCAAAGCCTGACACGTCATTAAAGCTTCTTGCCCTGAGATCTGATTTATAGAGAAATTATTTATAAATGGACCACCAGATCACTTAAGCCATTTTCAGTGCCGGTGCCGGTTCCTGGCACCTAATCTTGAACCGGCTGACGTGTCCACACTGAAAATCAGAGCATTTGGGAATAAAAAATTTGGACATGTGGTTTTTCTCTGACAACCTATCCCATCATGCATCAGTCCTACTATATCTACGGTAAGTATCGAGGGACAAAACAGTAGCAATACGACGGCTCCCTTTTTTTTTGGTGGCGAAGCAACACCCTCTGTCGATGACGCGCCATGGGCTCACATAATGGTATGAACGCAGGCAGTTCACAGGCAAGCACTTCGGTTCCCAGTGTAACTGGTGCAGGAACCAGCTCCAACATGGGCTGGCTGGTCTGAAAACAGCTTGAGAGGTTCTAAATAAAATGGATGAGACCAGAATGACTCCTGACTTAGTACAATAGAGAGAAGCCCACCATAAGTCTAATGCCGGGTTTCCACTACGTGGAACTGGCTCGACTCAGCTCATCTTGACTTGACTCAGGTACCAGGTACTATTCCTGGAGACTGTCTCCATTACAGGTTACTACTGACTTTAGAGTACCTGGTTGTCATAGCGATACTGCGCATTACTTTTGTGTCGTCGGCTCAGAGTTGCTGATAAACTCGCTTGTTGCGTGTTGTCCCGTCAAGATCATGCTGAATTTTTACGTTGGCCACCAAAGACTGAATCTCCTTGACCGACCATAGTTTTGCAGGCTGTTATCATGTGGATTAACCTACTGATATATTTACTGTGAACGTCCACATCTGTTTTTTGTAAAACAGAGGGTAACAAAGACAACTCTCTGACCAGTCAGTGGTCTGCAGTGTTTACATGTCAGGTTTTAGTATCTGTTCCCCAGTCCTGGAACCTCGGCAGAGGTGATACCAAAAAACTAGTACCAGGTACCAGATTCCAGGTCCTTTTTCATAATGGAAATACAAAAAGGCCGAGTCGAGTCGAGTCGAGCCGGTACCATGTAGTGGAAACGCAGCATGAGGGAGTCAGGGCTTTTTGGAGTCACCCCCAGTGGCCATCAGTGGTATTACAACTGTAAGATAGTTTCACATTTGATTCATTTTGGAGCAAAAGCCCTTGTGCTGTGGTAAATACCACAGGCTCTAAAGAAATGCAAATGCTTTAACACTGCTTCCTATTGTTTTGAGTGTAACTAGCCAAAAGGGAAAAATGGATTTGTTTTGGCCTCACTTTTCACCAGCTCCACCTTCTTATCCAAATATGGTCACATCTCGAATATCAAGTTCCTGCCATGTGTTCCCCCACATCTCCTCCCCACCCACCTATTTTATACAGGTACATGTTTGCTTATGAAATACTTATAACCAGTCTGTATTTCATAGAATCTGCATAGTCATTCAGGTTGAGGGACTCATTGCTTGCTATATTTACTGAATAATCTTCTTACTGCCATTTTCCAAAATCATTCCAGTGTTAACTAAAAGCTGTCACATTTTGCATTTGTAAAACTTTGGTCTCTTAAACTACTTAAACTCCTCTCCTCATAGTGCTATTTTTAGGGCCATGGTCTTAATTGAGTCTCATTCTTACTCTCATTCTTTCCGTTCTTGTCCGACAGTCTGGATTTACCTGTCAAAAGAACACCTCGAGGAAATCAGGTGGGTGTAGATCATGTTAGTATCGGGTATTTAGTAGTGAAGCATACATTTTCCTGGTCTTCAAGCATTAAATTCCACTACAGAGGGACTTGAAATCGTACCACCTTTTGCTTTGTAAGGAGTTACAGATCAAACGTACAAGGCCAGTTTTTCCATTAGCTCTGAAATAGACCTGGATCACAGCTCAGCAGAAGAGACTGGGCCTTCACATTCCTCTGTGGCACTCCAAGACTCGACTTAATGGGGATTCCCTGGAAGGCAGCGGCTCTGGGAGCTCTCTCCTCTTTCTTTTCTCCCTTTGCTGCTTCTTTAAGTGTTAATCCTTGGGAAACTTCCACCCGTAGCGGCTTGTTTGAAGCGAGTCAGTGGCTATCCGGCTAAGTACGGCCCCCAGTCATCTGAATCATTAGATTAGGCTTAGGCACGGCCCTGACAAAGAGATTCCCTATCTCCGTTTGTTTCAAGGAGAGGCCCCGCTTCAGCCAGCATGGCCTCAGAAGTGAGAGGCACTCGGAAAGCAAATACATCAAACGTAACAAAAACCTGAAAACAAGATGCTCTTCAGTTCTGCAGGATTTGATTTATAGGACGGACAATCGGTTTTAGGAGAACCAGAGAGCACAGCCACCTGCTGTTTACCTGAGGCAAAAATAATGGAAGTTTACTCTGAAAGAGATGAGAGACAGGAAGTAGTGGGAGAATTCCTTATGGATCTGGTTATATTGATCTTTTACCGTTAGCTGAAACTGATTGATGATTGAAAATAATGGATGAAGAAATAATTAACAATGAATGGATTATTTTACACACAGATGTAAAAGAAAACACAAATATCTAACTGATGCATGTTTCTACAGATCTGAAAGGATGAACGACAAGTAATCAACTGATAACACACAAATGAATTCACATAAATAAAGTGTCTCCGATTTTTGTAAATGAAGGACTTTGCAAGACAGTGATAAATGATGTACAGTCCATCCTGTTTGTAGAAATTGCTATATGGCAAAGACATTAGTTTCTAACCAATTATTATATTAATCAGAATTTTTTTTTTCCAAGTTATAAGTTATATTTATTGCTTTGCTTATTATAAGCACTTAGTAAAACTCTTTCACTCTTTCTGGATCCTGCTTCTGAAATTTCAGTGTTTTTCTGCAGTGCATTTTGATAAATTCACTTGAGTATGAACAAAAAATATCAGTGAAGAAAAGATAAAAACAAACATCTCTATCCCTCACAGTGTATCCTGTCAATTGTCAAAGACAAATTTCTCCTCAGAAAGATAATAAAATCTATAATATGAATCTAAACAACAATGGAAAAAAATTATTCATTTGATCTGCTTCCATATTTCTGGTTCATGTCCTGCCCTTCAACAGGGTTTCATGGAAACCTGGGCAGTAGAAATATTCATAAGCAAAATTCTTCTGAGAATCTGCAAAGAAAATATACCATTATGACATTGAAGGGAAGTAGAAGTTAAAAAAAAAAAAATCAAATAAAGAAAATCATCCTGAGCTCACCGAACTGAACATGGACTTTATTTTTAATGTTTTTTTTTTCTTTTTTTTAAATTGGTTAAAATAAATATTCACCAGAAAGATAATCATTAGATTAATCACAAGCTAAAATAATGAAACCATGAAGCAATCAACCCTCAACATTTTACTGTCACATTCAGTATCAATATCATTTTAACCAAGTACATTATAGGAAATCTTTAATTTAAGTGTACAGTGTATATACATAAATAAACAGACTTTGGAGATCAACATCAGCATGGACACTAATATATCATTTAGTTTGATACAGATGTAAACAACATATTCTCTTTGGATGTTGGACATTCTGATAATATTAACCCTTTATAGATCACTTATAGAAATACAATGAAATTCAAAATGTCAGCCTTTGTGTGTTATTGAGGACATAACAAGACTATATTACTTTTGTGTAATCTCCCAAAAATTTTTATTGTCATGTAGAAAATCAAGGTCAATGAAGTTACCATATTTGGTTCCTTAAGTGGCAAAAAAAAAAAAAAAAAAAAATCCAAGAAATGTATATAAAGAATGCAAAAAAAAAAAAAAACACATGTAAGGTGAAAGGAGTGTGTATTTTAGAACATTACACATCACTTTTAGACTATTACAACATAAGTGCTGATCCAGACCCCTGTCCACATCCACATTATCTCTTTGAACATCATTCCTTACATTAGTACCATTACTTCATGGTACCTAACAAAGCAGGTACACTCACTGTTCATGCAGAGGTGGACCTCACAGACCCTGTAGACCCTGTAGACCACATTGGACCTGAGATTGTTGCCTCACTGTCCTCACTGGAACTGTTGTTGTCACTGTCTTGTGATGTGTGTGAAAATGACCAAAAATAGCCACTTGCCCGATAAAGGGTTAAGGTATTAGGACCATTTCGAAATGAGGTCATCACATCCTGGAGATGCTCCTCAGTTTGTATCGCAGCTCCCAACACATGACATCTTGTCTGTTTACAGTCAGTTCTGTGCATTGGAGAGGCTGGGATAGAGATACATGGTTAAAGGTGAAGATTACCTCTCTAGTCAGTGGCAGGAATAATCTGGTTTAGTAAATTGCCCAAGTGTTGGATAGTGTTAAACTGAGAAGAGGGCTGTTCAGGGAATGAAAGCCTGATGTTCTTGTACTTCTACTTCCATACATACTTGTAATTTTCTATATGATAGAGGTAAAAATTGTATGTTTGCTTTGCTACAGCTGTTTGATACTTATGGTCTCTTCCATGATATGTTGCAACATGAACATTTTTCTTTGGCCTCTAGTCCACATGTGAACTGTGTTTTAGTGTGTATCCATGTGTACAGAAAAAGACAGACAGAGATTAGAAAATGAAGGTGTCACACTCCAATACGTACATGCTTTGTGTAATGAACCTGCACCTGAAACAGCACATATAGGCCAATATAGTTGTATACATTAATACATTTTCTGCATGAGATGACATATTGTGGTGAATCCACATAATATAAAGGATGGTCTTTGACAGCACAAACCTACAAAGAACATATAAGATGACTTATATAACAGAACTTGTTCCTGCTTCACCTTCATGACAGATTAAAGCCTCTGTGTCTACTATGTCCAGTATTATCCACTGTTTCCAGTTTACCTGAGTATTAATATCAGTTTACAATTATTTTTGCATTGTCATATATATATATATTGAAATATATTGTAAAATGAAAGCCATGTCATGAAGAAAAATATGTCTTTTATATATAAAATGTCCATTAGTGTGGACCAGGCATTGGAGTTACTCTACAGGGAGGGTGAAAAGTAACTAGGCATTAGAAATTGCTTATAGAATTTTTACTATCACTGAAGTCAAGACAAAAACATTTTTTAAACAGACAACAGTACTGGGGATTTCTTATTTTCTTACTGTCTTATTTCTTATTTTCTTCTCAATGACATCCCAGGCGACGTCCTTCTGAAGGTTGTTCATTCCATCCCTGGTTGTTTGAGGAAACTGGTTGATGCCACCGGTGCTTATGTTGAAATATGAAGGTTTACTTTCATTTTCCCAAGTAATAAAGAACATGTATCCTTTATCTCACTAAATTTGTCATAGGAATATGGATTTTATTACCAATTTTTAATGCCTAGTTACTTTTCACCCACCCTGTATAACCAGGGTGTCAAACATATGGATTGTGAGCCAAAACCTGCCCACCACAGGGTCCAATTGTGCCCGTGAGATGCACTTGTGAAATGCAAAAAATTAAACAGAAGATTTCACGAATGAGTGATGTCAAAACTAATTTTAGTTCAAGGTCCACATACAGACCAATATGATCTCCAGTGAGTCAGACCAAAAAAGATTCTATTATAATAATCTATAATGACAACTCCAAATTTTCTCTTTGTTTTAGTATAAAAAAAAATTATAATAATATGAAAATGCTTACATTTACACACTATCCTTTCACAACATGAAATGTCTTAAGTGCAATTTTAACAATATTCTATCTGTTACTAAATGTTTTGTGTATTTGTAGATCCACTGTGACCTGTAAGTTGTAATGCACACGTCTAACAATAAACTGAGGCATAATATTGTTGAAATTGCGCTTATTTTTCTTGAGAAATTTTTTAGGATCTTTTGGAAATATAATTATTTTCCTTAATTTCCTTAATGGAACTTAAATGTTTTCACTCTAAAAGATGTGAAAAGTTTGGAGTTGGTATTGATAATAGGTTATTATAGTATTATTTTACTGGTCTGACCTACTTGGGATCATATTGGGTGGGATCTGGTCCTGGAACATGAATGAATTTGACACCCCTGCTCTATATTTGTTACATACATAAAATATGGGCTACATGATATGATGAGTATGATCTACCAAATAGTGCACAATATCTAAAACTGCCTTTGCATTGATAAACTGCTATGTGAAAATGTTCTTACATGTAATAATCACTGGTAAATATAAGACAATTTAATATTCTGTAATAAAATAAGGCTTTAAATGGAACCATTTTGCACAATGACTGCTTTTAATTTTGATACTTTAAAGATGGCCAAGTAGTTTACAGTATAATATTGTTTTATTTGCACCCTGGAGTGTTCTCCCAAGTAAGAACTACACAGTACTATAGTTATTCTTTAGTATTTATTTCATTTTTTAATCACGTCATTGGTTTTATTTACACAGAACGTGGTCCTTTTTTACCTTTCATCTCCATCTCCAAAAATTTACACAAAAGATACCAGATAGTACCCAAAACAGAACTCAAAGTAACTTTAAAAAGAAAGATTTATGCCATTTATATTTATCACGTGCTCTGTGAACAACCCAAGTTTCTCAAACATGCAAAACTTATATCCCGAAAACTTCTTCAAACTTCAAAGGGTCTGGTTTTGTCTCGTGCAGCATCTAATCTCTCCCCTTTGAAGACGGACGTCATTGTCTTTTCTGCCGCTGACAGCCCTGATAGGAATATTCATGTCGGTGGAGGAGGAGGTGGAGGAGGCGTGCGTCTCTAGATTGTCTTCTTAAACAGCTGAGGAGCCATTTTGTGCAGAAGGAGTCCCGGACATGTCAGGGCTGTTGACAGTCTGCGCTCAGGATTAGTGGGCCAGCGGCGAGGCAATCCCTAATCCCTCACTGTATCGTAATCTATTTACCGCCATGCTAAAGGGATTTCCATATGAAACTATATACACACAGAAAAATGCTGCAAGTGTTCAAAATCATAACTCATCATTTGGCTTTTACCCAGTTTTCCAGCCTTTTTTTCCCCCTCTTAACTCGTCTTCTTCACCAATGCTCTCCTGATTTGTCTCACATTTCTAAAGACAGATGAGCTCAAATATCTTCCTGGAAAAAAAAAAAAAACAACAACTAAAAAGAAAACAGTAATGCAGTGTCTATGAAGTGAAAACAACTAATTCTAAACTTTAAAGTCACATTTCTTCTAATTATATTAAAATGTCTTCTCTCTTACTTTTTTTTTAATATAGGATATTTGATTACATTTAGCTTGAAAGGTGTTATAAAAAAGCTGATTTAAACTGATTTGAGTAAATTGCAGTATGTCACAAATAAATACAACTTTTAACTAATAATTAATATGAAAAAAATAGGATTGATTGATTGATTGATTTACAGGCTCTATCACTAATAATTCCCCTTCTGTAATGTCTTATTATGTTATGCTGCTTTATTTGTGCAGAAGACATGAAATTTTAATGAATTCTTGTACAAAGATGACTATTAGAGTCAGCTGTTTTATGAAACTGATAACCACCATGTTTTGGCTTATGGTTGACACAAATAGATTGAGGTGGGTGGGAGGTAGGTTCACTTACATCCCACAGGAGGTCTAAAGGAAAACGACAGGTTCACAGTTTAAAGTGATAGTCGGCGTCTGTACGAACACTGACTCACATTTCAGTTGCTGTAATCATCCGCCCTGTTCATAGTGGGTGTGAAAAGATGTGTTCTTAATGTGTTGTCACTGTCAGTCCTCCACTCCAACTTAGCAGGTCGACACTGAAAGGTGTAAATTGTTCTTAAATGTAAAAATCATACAGTTGGCCAAAAAATTTGCCACTTTGGTTTAGTTGAGCAAATAGGTAAGATCTTTCCAGTCTGATAATTACTAACATATACTTAATATTATGTTTAAGTTCTTTAACCCTTTAACCCTGGTGTGTCAAACATACGGCCCATGGGCCAAAACCAGCCCAGCAAAGGGTTCGATCCAATATGAAGTGCAAAAACATTAAATGTAAATGGTGTCAAATGCATTTTAGTTCAGAAACTACATACACCCCAATGTGACCTCAAGGGACATAACAGCACAATAACCTATAAATAATGACAGTCCTCTTCAATATTTCGTCTTGATTTAACCCATAAAGCCCCAAGCAGCCACTGACAACCAAAACCATCTACTGATCTAAAATGTTTAATAACCTCTGATCCATTAATACGTGCAAATAATTGGTATAAAATACAATTTGTCATCTTTTCATGGTCATCAGATATGACCCATTTGGATTTTCAGAGGTTCCGTAGTGAACCTGGAAACACCATCATCTTCTGCAACATTGATTCACCAGTAAAACTCATGGAATTGACAGTATATGGAGATAATTGGTTTATGGTCAGTTAATGCTATATTTTGCTGAAAAAGTAACTTTTTCTTCAATTTTCTCAGTTTTTGATATAATAACCATCAATTTTAATCTGAGGTTTTATGAACATTCATATGATTAGTAAATTAAATACAGGAAATGATCTGATGTTCACTGAAATGCAAAATACAGAGGATGATGTCATAACAAATGGTGATAAAATCACTTAAGAAAAATTAAATATTGAGAAAAAAATATTTTGGAACTGCCACTAAAGTAGCACTGGATCTTTATGGGTTAATGTGAAAAAAGTAAAATTACATTATGAAAATGTTTACATCTACAAACTGTCCTAGAAATGTCTTAAGAGAGTTAAGCGCAATTTTAATAATATTATGTCTCTATGTTTATCATGTATTATCATGCATTTATCAACACGTGTATTACAACTTACAGATCACATTGGATCTACGAAAAACAGCACTTTTCTATTTTGCATATTAAAAGCATTTACATTGGATCCATTATTCATTCACACATTCACACAATGATGATGGGAAACTACATTTGTATCCAGATGTAATCCTGAAGAGGGCATTACAGCAAATGGGTTTTCAGGTAATCATAATAATAATAACAATAACAATAATTACCTCCACCAAGGAACGGTGGAGGTTATGTTTTCATCGGAGTTTGTCTGTTTGTTTGTTTGACTGTTAGCAAGATAACTCAAAAATTGTGGATGGATTTTGATGAAATTTTCAGGAAATGTTGATGCTGGCACAAGGAACAAATTATTAAATTTTGGTGGTGATGGGGTGGGGGGTGGGGGGGCGGG
>JAPQRP010000001.1:23450539-23465873 GCA_037367295.1 Apogon hyalosoma | reverse complement strand
GTCAGAGCAGATTTGGATCCAGCCACGAGAACGAGTCACGCAATACCTGCAACGACAAAACTTTTTTTTCATCAGGGTCATTCCAGCGTACGGTAGCTATTACAGCTGGGTTCTCCCAGTCCCATTTTTCAGATGTGCTGTCTGAAGTCCTAAATGCCATGTCATGCCAGATGGCCAGGTTTACTAGGTTTCCACACACACTCAGGACTCCTTGAATGAGACCAAACAAGGCTTCTTTGCTGTTGCTCATTTAAGTGTTTATTTGCTTCATCTACCAACACCTCTAATTCTATGGGGTTGAATTTAGGTTTGCACTTTCATCTCTCTAAACTTGCCAAGCTGCAAACCAACAAAAAACACACAAAACCTTAATTTAAATAGGTGTGTTTCCAAAATGTTTGCACCTGTTATCATTTACACAATCACTCTTTAGTAAATCACCACAAACGCCATTAAACACCACAGGCAAAATTCTAGATAGCGCACGCAAATTAGTACACACAAAGTGGGATCTTAGTAGATCTGGCCCAGTATTGTTAAAATTGCACTTACTTCTCTTAAGACTTTTCAGGTTTACTTTTGCACTCAAACATGAATAACCTGAACAAATATGAACAACCTGAAATGTCGCAAGAAAAATAAGTACAATTTTAACAATATACAATATTATGGCTGTTACTAAATGTTTTGTGCATTTGTAGATCCACTGTGATCTGTAAGTTGTGTTTATTATGAGCTGAGACATAATATTGTTCTAACTGTACTTATTTTGCGTCATGGGTGATCATGTTCCTCATATTTAATGTCATTTTACTTTTTCATATTAAAAGAAAGAGAACATTTTGGAATTTGTATTTATAGGTTATTATGTTATTATTTTACCAGTCTAGCCCATTTGAGAACACATTGGGTTGTATGTGGCACCTGAACTGAGTTTGGCATCCTTGTTTTAACTGATACATAAAGTAGCTTCTCATTTCTAAAACAACCATTAGTTGATAGAAGTGTAAAGATTAGACTGTGTTTCAATTGGTAAAGATCATGTGGTCTAATGAGTCCAGACTGACCGTGTTCCAGAGTAATGAAGAGAGGTGGATGAAGTGATTACCCATCATGCCTAGTGCCTACAGTCCAAGCATGTGGGAGCAGTGTTATGATCTGTGGTTGATTCAGTTGGTCAGGTCTGGAATCAGTAATGACGTGTCCAAAAAATGAGGTCAGCTGAACCCAATTATACTGAATGACCAGGTCTGAACATCAATGGATTTTTTTCTTGAGACAAGCATATTCCAGGATGTCAGTGTCAGAAATAATTTACTTAAATTCCATTTTTCACAGGAGGTGGAACCACTTTGTGCATGTCAATAAAGTGTCTCTTCTACACCCTCCCCCAGCAGGTCTGTCCTATGGGTAGACTCAAAAGGTGGCTCATGTAATGCTGCTTCATGGAAAAAGGTGATGCCAAAATATTTATGGGTACGGCAGCTACCATGTTGCTTTTTTGGAGGATGGGCTTGAATGTAGATGGTGGATGTGTAAATAAGGCGGTTAAATCTGATGTATTTTTCAAAATGGGCTGGGCTTGGACCGACACAGATGCAACAAATACCCATCCTCTTTTCTGTTTTTATAAAAACTGTCCCCTTAATCCACTCCAAACCCTGAAGTCTACCTGACTTAGGTAACTTTTATATCTGTTTGAGTGACAGTGGACTCTGTGCTGCTGTGAAGGCCTCGGTCCACCTCCAACCTGACTAAACAAAGTCGACACCAACTTCCAGACTCCCTTCATGGTTCAACTCGCTCAGCAGGTCCACACGCAGTCCAGGAAGCGGCTTTGTTCACTGCTGCCACATCCTCTGTGAATCTTTTTTTCTGAGGATGGGAGACACCACAGCGCTGTGTCTACGGGAGCACTCGAGAGGACACTTTGATGTGCTCTGAAGCGCGCTCACATCAGCGGGGTGGTCCCTGAAGAAGTCAAAGTGGCTTCTGGCTACGAAGCCAAAAAGCAGAGTCACTTTGTCACTACAAAGATGAGGAATAAAAGTTCACTGCCCCGGGGGAGTTGCTGGACAATAAGACATCCAGAACAGCTGTTCAGAGAGGGGCGGCCTTCCTCTACAATAAGCAGCAGAGATTGCCCAAACATGGCTCAAAGATTAGTTTGTCCTAATGTGGTAAATCCCAGCTCGTGTTTGCATGAGGCGGTGAGCGGTGCACGCTGGCAAAGCCCAGCAGGATGCAGCACAGGCAAACACACGTCCTGGACGCCATGTTTACCAAAAACTATTTGTCCAGCTGCCTGAGGGACGCCGCGAGGAAGCAGGACGGATGTTAATTAAAATCGTGATTCGTCCCTTTTTTCCTTGGATCAAATGAGTTGTACATTACTGTCGACACGGCCAAACAAACAGCGGGGATGCCAGTGTACATGTTTGCTAACCTGGCCGGCTGTGAGTCCACCTCCGCAGGCAGAGGGGGGTTTGATTATTGACAAGCTGTTCGGATATTCCTACGGGTGTCAGAGATAACATTTACTCTGCCTTCATCTTCTCTGAGCCTCAGCATGTTTTCTACAACCGATGCATAGTTTTTAAAAGGTTGTTCTGTGTCCCAGCGCCAACTTTAGAGGTTAAAACACAGGCCACCATCAACCAGCTTGATGTTTTCAATTCTTTTTGCTGTCATCTTAGCAACACTATCTAATAGTCATAAAAATAGATAAAGTGCCTACCTGTGTTAACTAAAAGTAGCCTATAGTTTTGCTTATGTAACATCAAACCTTGTCTCTGAGAAATTATGTTCATATACTATAAAACAGCATTCTCTTGGAAACATAATGGTGCAACATTATTGTGTTAGAATTATATAATGTTGTTGCAAAGTCCATCTGTCCATTTTCTGCACCGCTTCATCCTTGTGAGGGTCACAGGTCATGCCAAAGCCTAACCCTTAGAAGGGAACGGTGGAGTACACCCTGGAAATGATGCCAGTTCATCGCAGGGCTGACATATACAGATGAACAACCATTCACTCTCACTGCTCCCTAAATGGAAATGAAACTTGTTCTCAGACAGTGTATTGTGTTCCGTCAAAACTTCAAGGAGAAGTTTGCAGTTATGGGTCGCTGTACTAATAAAAGTGTTTCTAGTTGTTCTTTTTTCTCCCCCTCTACCCCTCTCTCTTTAACCCCAACTGGTCCAGGCAGATGACCATCCTCCAAGTTTCTGGTTGTTTAAAAGAAAGTTTTTCTTCACTGCTGTCACTAAGTGTTTGCTCCTGGAGGATTCTGTAGAGTGTCTGTGAATTGGCTTAAGAGTCTGGTTTAGACCAGCCCTAAATGTAAAGTGTCATGAGATAACTTTTGTTATGATTTTACACTATATAAATAAAATGGGATTAATTGATTTGATTGAAGTTGAATTATATTATCTTCTGGGTTTGACAATAATGTTTTCAATGTATGGTTAGGTTTAGATAAAAAAATACCAGGGCTTTGATTTATACAGAAAAAAATGTACCTTGAAATGTAAACTCGCGTCTCAGGTGGGAAAGTTCTGGATTTTATTAATCCACCATTCACCCCACCTACCTCCTACTCATCTAGGAAAGGCAAAACTCACTGATCCTTTAATGAATAATGAGATTTCCTTGCAAAAAAAAAAATCAAGCCACAGATTGTGTTTATTACAAAATGTAATTGGATGGATTGCGATTTAGTCTCATATTTCTGTCAGAAGGTATTGCTATGTCTGTCCTTGTGTAGTTATCCCTTTGTATCACCGTTGAACATGTCACTGAATTGTTCTGTTCTTTGCAGACACACACAAAAGGTAATTGCGTTACACATGAAGCAGTGTATAAGCCGAATTCTCTGTGGGTTTATACAAGCATCCTCTTTCATATTAATTATGTCATTTGATCCATTGTTGATAAAAGAGTGATGGGGAATAACATCCACAAAAAGTCCCTACACAAGTAGTCAAATTGGAGACTGAGCTTTTCAGACATTCATACACCTAAAACATTTGGAGGTTGACATTTCATATATTCCTTAATAATTATTTGATTTTTTTTTTTCTTGATTCATGACTGATGTGGTTCAGTTAAGGTTGTGAACTATCACTTTGGCAACATTAGCCCATAAAGACCCTGTGCTACTTTTGTGGTAGTTTCCTGATATTTTTTTTTCTTTCTATTTAACCTTTTGTTAAATAATTTATCATCATTTATTGTAATGTTATTCTTTGTATTTTGCATTTTTTTCAGTGAGAATATTAATATAAATATATAGAATTTTACTAATCATGTAGATGTTCATAAAAGCTCAGAGTAAATTCAAAGATTATCAGGTGAAATCAGACAAAAATGAGGAAATTTGACTTTTTCAAAAAAATGTAATACTAACTGAACATAAACCAACCGTCTCCATCCACTGTCATTGATCAAACTACATTGGTTTTACTGGTGAATCAATGTTGTAGAAGACGACGCTGTTTCCATGTTCACTACAGAGCCTCTGAACGTCCAAATGAGTCATATCTGATGACCTTGAAAATATGACAAACTATATTTTACACCGATTATTTACATGTATTTATAGGATTAGTGGATCAACAGGTATTTAAACAGTTTAGATCAGTGGATGGTTTTAGTTGTCAATAGCTGTTTGGGTGTTTATGGGTTAATATCATCAGCGTGATAAATATTTTAATTGTAGTGGGTTTTTTTTTTGTTTTTTTTATTATTGTAGATTTCATACCATCAGACTGGCAGAATCAATCAGACTTTATGCTAAATGTGCCTCAAAGCAAGGCACTTAAACACCACAGATGAGACTGTAATTATAGTGAGTGGCTTCCAAGTGCGGATGAGATTATACCGTGTGTTATTTTTTCATGCCTGTGGTCATTATGATGTCAGATCAGAGGTGATTGGTGAGGTGGCAGGAAATGACTTCACTTTCTAATCATGGTTTTCAGAATTATAGTGACTCCTGTTGCATGTTCCTTGAAAAACATGCAAAACTCTAACAGATATCACATAGCGCAGATGGCTTCCGCAGCTCATTGATGTTATTTAGACGCCTTTTTGTTTGTTTGTTTGTTTGTTTGTTTGGACTGTATTCTTCTGTGAGAACATAGACAGCAGGGAGAAACTGAGTCAAATTCTCAATGTACACACGTTTGACCCTTAAAACAGAACTAGACTCAGATAATTGGCTTTTTATTCTGTGAAAATCCAACCCCATTACTTCTGTCTTCTTCCAAAACACTGTGATGATCGGATAACTACTGTATAGAGTGAATTCATGTATTAACGTAGGTATGTTTTTGAATTTGATCCATGCATGATCTTTTTTTCCCCTTTTATTTACTGACAGGAAGAAGAAGAAGAAGAAGAAGAAGAAGAAGAAGAAGAAGAAGAAGAAGAAGAAGAAGAAGAAAGGGATGCATGGAGGATAGTTTCACGGCAGAATCAAACCCTAATGCGCTGTTATCATTTGGCTACACAGAAATACAAATGGGAGACAAATGAAGTGAAAACCCAACATGAAGTGATTTGGAAAGTCTGTTAACTCTACAGGGGGGGAAGAAGAGCTTGAAGCTATTTCCCCATTTGGAGTTTTGATGATGTAGATGACTGTGAAGGCCAATACACATAACGTCAAAGAAAAAGTGGAAGCAAACACAACACCCTCGGTCGTCAACAGCGGCACGAAAATAACTGCACAAACTCTATAAAGAAATGTCATGTTTATCCGCTTTTGTTTTTCATTTTTGCAACTAAGGCGTCGGTGAGGACCTGCGACTCTCAACTCTTGCGTACGCTCACAATAAATGTTGCTTACAGTACACACGGCTGCAGAAGACAGGTCAAATTAAATAAAATAAAACTCATGCAGAGAAAAAGCAAAACAAAACCTGACATGCTGGTGTTTATGTTGTCCTGTTCCAACTCTTACGACACTACAACTGACTAAACAAGCACTCATCTGACATCTAAATGCAAGTCTTCTCTGCAACTAAATGTGGGCCTCCTTGAAAGTGGAGTGTTGCTTTTCACAACAAACATCCCAGGTGTAAGTTAAGGTTATAAGAAACATTCCAGCATTTTTAGTCTGTGTTTCCAGTCTCTGACCGTACAGCACAAACTCCTGCAAATTGCAACCCTCAATAATGATCAATGTGTCACTGTTTAAGGCGCAGTTTAACCAGTTCAGTTTTAATGAGATAATGGTGATAAGTCAAAACATGCCGTGGGACATCTTTGGAGAAATAACAAATGCTCATGTTTTAACAAGACTTTATTATAAAGACACGAATGTACATTTTTCAAATTTCAATGGAATACTGACATTACGTGTCTAATTCACATTTTTATTTTCTCTCCTCTGCAAAGAACAAATAACAAAATCTTTCACCTTATAAACAAGTGCTGCAATTTAATCTCCAAAATACAACACCCACGGTCTGGACGATGAAGTTCTGAACAAGTTTCAAGTTGGAAATCAGATAGAAATGAATGTTAGCAACCTGAAAATCATAGCAGCATCATGTTTCTGAAAAAGTTCTTAGAAAAGCCTTCTCAAAGTGTCATTTTTTCATATTATTTCAGGCAAATTTTATCTTTGTTTTTTGTTAATCCCCGAAGTCGAAATTCACTGATTAGTCACCAAGTCTTGGAGAATCTGTAGAAATTCAGATTCTATTAAAGGCCTTCAAAAAAATGCAAATGGGTCAGTTTCTATCGAGTTCTGAAGTAGAAAAATAATCCAGGATGAGCCGACCTGCTGGAAAGGAGCGAATGATCTGTGCATGAGTTTGTTCACAAATAAACTTTTTAAAAATGTCTCTACTATTAGTTTAATCTTCAAAAATAAACCACCAACAACAAAAGGAATACTTCTTTGAAAGCTGAGAGGAAAAAAACAACACAGGAAGTCACAGCACTTGGAAACGCCATGATGCCTGGTCTTTGTAGTCCAAACAGTCGGAGGTGTTGAAGTTGAGTTTCCAGGCCGACGCCGCCGTCTGCTCTTTGTAATCCAGACAGTCCGTGGAGTTGAAGGCGAGGCCCGGCGCGCTGTAAGCCTGATGGTGGTGCGACGGGTGGTGGTGATGGTGGTGGTGCCCTGATGTCTGGCCAATGTGGTGGTGCGGGTGTCCCGACATGGAGCTGCCCGTCATGGGGCTGAGCTGGTGCGGGTGGTGATGGGAGTGCATGGGCAGGTACGAGCCACACTCCACACCACCAAAGTATGAGCCTGATGCTGAGGTGGGGTAGCCCTGACCGTACGCCGCTGCTGTTTGGCTGTAGGACACTGGGTAGGAGGGCGTCCCACCGGTGGCAGAAGACGACACGGAGCGTTGCATGCAGGAGGCGCTGGTGGGAGCGACGGGGTCGGGTAGGGTGGCCGGAGCCAGGGCCGGAGAGACGGGCGCCGGGCTCCAGATGGACGAAACCGGGGCCGTGACAGAGGTAGAGGTGCTGATGAGACCAGGACCACCGAGGCTGGAGGAGACAGAGGAAGAAGAAGAGGAGGAGGAGGATGAAGAGGAGGAGGCTGAGGAGGAGGCTGAGGAGGAGGAACTGGACACGGCCGGAGGGGTGAACTGGCCGCTGCTCTCCGAACCGGTGCTCTCTCTGGTTGGAGACGACTTCTTCTTCATGGGTTTGACCTTAGCGCTGCTGCTGCTCTGCTGCTGCTGCCTGCACTTCGCTCGCCGGTTCTTAAACCACACCTGAGGAGGAAGCAGAGGTCAAAGGTCACATCACACATTGACTCAGTCAGAAATGAAAAAAACTGCAACACCTGAGCAAGGTGGCATGAACTCCTTCTGCAGAGGTTTCTCAACACTCACTCTCACATGATGGTTCTGACCTTTGACCTTTGAACTGCATGTAAGAATGTTACCGAGTCTGGCACATGACTAGAGGTGAACAGGTGGAATTCAAAGGTACACTCTTAACAGGACAGTTCATCAAAATTACAAGATATTTTCTTAAACTCCAACTGTATTTATTGATGTAAATAGTTACTGCTTTATTTGTCATAAATGTGATATTTCTGCACATTACATTTCTTTGTACTACAATGAATGAAAATAATAAATACAACAGGTAACAAAGTTTTTCTGACATATTGCTGAAATAAGTAATTAATAGCTGATGAGTTGGCAGTTTACATTGAGGATAACCTATTTATTAAGGTAAATGTAGCTGTTTAATTTCCACTTGGAATTTTTCACTTTGTTGTTGTAGTTTTGAGGCAGAAATATCACACAGAAATATTAGAAACCAAAACGCTCCTCATGACACATAAAACATGAAAGAGATACAAATATGTGTATAAACTGAGCTTTAACCTTTTAAGAATGATCTTTTAGCAAGTGAAACTTCCATAATCTGGATCATATAATAAAACGTTTACCTGAATAAATTATTATAGATATAATATTCATTTTTATAATGTGAATGTGTTATTGAGAAGCTGCAACCAATCGTTTATTTTCTTTGGATTCTCTCCTTTATTATACTGACTTTTTGATTGATCAGCTTTTCTGGTTTTTGCATTTCCTGTTTTTCTCTGTTTTACTCGAACAGAACAAAAAATGTGTATTTATTTGTCTTGTGTTTTTACACTCAATGTAAGTAACTGCTGCAGCTTTTTTTCTTTTTCTTTTTCTTTTTGCTTTTACAACTTTCCAACTCGTCTTTGGGGATATTTTCTTCTAGTTTTTATTTGTAATATTTCTTTGTTCGGACCTAAAAAAAAAAAAAAAAAAAAAAGACAAAGGCAATGGAAAGTCGATCCAATTCGGATATGTTGTATTTAATAAACACACCAAACACAAAATACACAAAGAAATTAAATATCACAAAAGTATAAACGGTAAGAATAAAAAAACAAACATCTACTCTACTTGTTCATGCATCCGTAAAAAAAAAAATCAGTAGAAATGTGCTTGTAGACATTAATAATAGTCCGTGGGCCTGTTGGGGTAAAGCAGCCGCAGAAAGCAGAGACGCAACGGCCATAATAGCTGCGTTAAGCCCAGTAGAGGGCCGCTAAAGCCGGGGATGGACACTCTTTAAAGCCTTTTTCTAAAGACGGTTTACCGCAAATAAAGCTGGTCCTTCTCTGCGCCGGAACGCTGCCAAACTCTCTCCTTTCACTCGGGACTTGTCTGTACTTGATCAATAATGGCTGAGCGGTTAAATCAAGCGGCTGCTGCTGCTAACCATGCAGATAAACTCAGGTGAGGAAAAAGAAAAAGTGAAATAGTCTCAGGGGAGAAATGTTTCGGTGTGCGTAATTCGCCTATAGGCTGTGTTTGAGCGCACACCAGTAAAACCAACTGGACCTCTAAATGCGTCCTGGTCTCCACAGAAATGTAATTGGCAAATTTTGCTTTATTGTCTTCCATATTTATTAATATGCTTGAAAAAGTCTTCGACTCAGTGAGAGTAAAAAGACGCCCATTAAACTAAAAACAAAGCTGAAATGTTTTTAACGTACGATAATGTATTTTGTGACGTTTTTTTTTTTTTTTTTTTTTACTCCTAAATGACCTCAAGTTGCGTCATAATTTCACTCCTGAGACTGAAAACGCAGCCTGGCGGAGTTTCTGACCTGCACTCTGGACTCGGGCAGGTTGATTTTCAGCGCCACCTCCTCCCTCATGAAGATGTCCGGGTAGCGCGTCTTGGCGAACAGGGACTCCAGAATGTCCAGCTGCGTCCGGGTGAAGGTGGTCCGCTCCCTGCGCTGCTTCCGCGGGTTGGCTGTGGATTCACACCAGTGTTTATCAGTTAGAATTCTGGAGAAGACCGAGCCACACGGCTTTGTCAAAGAGAAGAAGTTTCTGAAAAGGCGTATGTGCGCGCGCTCCGAGCCAGTGCGCATTCAGGCCAAAGTTTGTTTGGGTCTGTTAGAGAATGCTGACTTTAATTTGTAGTTTTTTTGCCCAAAACTTCATTCATTTCAATAGTGAGAATCTCGCTGAAATAAAACATTTACTGAAAACTTGATTTGCGTTTTATCCTTTTAATATTTCTGCACATACGAAACAGGAAACGAAATTATGTAGTTTATCAGAGTGACCTCTAACTGGAAAACTTTTCAGACTGAACTGTGAAAAATAAAATCTGACCTCATGTTTCATTTAGGACTAAGTGTAGGAAACTTTATTTTTCATCTAATCTTTTTACTTGAACAAAATTCGCCAAATGTCACGGTTGTAACTTTTGCGAAAATGCGTAAATCCAACCAATAATTCCTAATCTAAATTCTTGTTGAATCTTTTTTTTTTTTAAATTACCTTTTTTCTTTCTCTCTTTATCACCATTTTTATGTTTTATGTTTTATGTTTTGATAACCAGTTAGGCTAAATCACTTCTATCTAATATTCTAATATTATTATAAAAATAGTCTAGACTGTCATTCGGAAACTAAAAGACGCACAGACACATACAAGTTTAACATGTTTACAAAAGACACAAGGCGATTCTTTATTACTTTTTGTACTTTTAAAACTCTAAAAACGCGCTCTTCGGACACATAAATAAACGACTGGTACTAAGTATTTAGAAAACACCTATGTTTCTCCACAGATATGAGGGAAGACTGTTAAAATCCGTTCGTTATGGACTGAAATAATGACGTGATCCGTACCGGGGTACCCCACAGACGGGTGCAGCAGGTCCATGGCGGCTCCACTCAGGCCCAGTCCGTTCATCCCGTACGGGGCCTGTTTGAGATAAGACATCATGCTAGAAGCACGGGGGGGAGACCGGAGTCTGGACGGACGGAAAGGCGCAGATCTCCAAGGATTGGAAAACCAGAGATCGAGTCCTGAAAGAGACAGACAAGGAAAAAGAGAAAATTAATCAAACCCTCTTTTATAACTCGAAAAACTCCACTTGTCAAATGCAAAATATGAATTTCTATTATTTAAGTGATGAAAGTTCTCAGAAATTCAACTAGGCCTTTTTATCATAATAATTTGAATTACCCTCCATAAACCACAGGTATTGTCTCTGCCACGGTCCTATGAACTCTTCACGCAACATTTCACAGTAGTACAAAAGTAAATAGAATATAAATGAAGGGATGAAATCATGACTTTTACACGAACCTGATTTCACCATTTTTGCAGCTGTGTAAACGGTACATTCTGATTGAAATGGATATTTTTCAATTCAACAATTCATGGTCTTTATAATAGTCTCGAATGAAATGGACTAAAAAGTGAGGATGAAGAAAATTATCAGTGAAATACAAGGCTCTTATAATCGAAATAGACGAATAAGTGCAGTCCTATTTAAAGCTGGAAAACTCCCAATAGCAGCAGTTTAATTGTGTAACCTCAGCTTTATCAACGAGAGACTGATAAGAGGTAACATCAGGTACGAAATAATTAAAGGTTAAAAATGTCATGGACTCGTTCTCATTCCGGAGAAAATAAAGAAAACGAGGCCCAACGTGACGTGGAACTGGACCATGAAGCCAAACCTGTAAAAAACAAAACAAAAAAAAAAACCAACCAATAAAAAAAAAAAAACAACTCCCCTCGATGATCCAGCAGGTCATTTAATGTCTTAAATAGATTTCTGAGCTTCATTAATTAATTCAACAATCTCACAATTAAATCGAGCTGCTGCGGACGCACGTGTGGCTCACAGGCCCAGGCGCATTCCTGCAACGACCTAAAGTTACGACTGCAGTTTCAATACACATACAATGTTATTTTTTCTGTCTGGCTTTACCTGCTAAAAATGCAATTAAATCACAAAGAGTTGAAACACAGGTCGGTCCTTGTACCCCGTCCACCCCCACCCCCCCATTTTCTGCACAGACATTTGCGCACACATTTACGTTTCTAATTAAATTTACCGTGAGTGAAATGTATATTTATGCTTTGACACAGTGATTGTAAAATAGCCTAGATTAATCTTCAGAGATTGACTTTAAATTATTTGTTAGCATTAAAAAAAAATAAAATAAAAATGCTGGAAGAAATGCACTGCCTCATTGTTAAAAGTCTAAAATCACCATGACATGAAATGTTATTCTAATTAAGCATCTTTTCAGAAATAACAGCCACAAACATCACCTACATCTAGTTTTTCCCAACTGACTAAACTGCCCCTGACTGTTAACATTTAGTATCAGTGTAAGACAATGTATTTATATAAGGATTTCCATAATCCACGGGTCCTTTTCGCAGGTAGAAGCTCTAATTTGGGAAAAACAGCAGACTTTTCTGGTTTGAAAGGACCTCCTGATGGAGCTGAACTGAGACATTAACACTCGACATAAAGCTCCACTATTTCCATAACCACAGGAAGGAGCCGAACCACGCAATGTAAATGCGTCAAAACTGTGTGCAAATGAACTCCATTACAATTTAGATTAGATCTACAGGGAGACAATTAGCAGAAGGACTCTTATCAGGAAAGTAAGTGAACTGAGCCCAGAAGGAAATACACCTAAAAATAGAGTCATCTAATTAAAATAAAGGTAACCAGGCTACATTTTATCTTTTATTATGCAACGCTTTTAAAGAGGGCAGTTTGCAAAGGTAATTAGCCTCTTTTGTCCTCATAGGTTTGAGTCATTTAGAGTAGAAAATAAATTGCTTCATCAACGTTACACTTTATTCATTATTTTTATTTTGAGAAAAACACTGGTTTGTAGAGGTAGTCTTTCAAGAATTAAAGTTGATGAAGTACATTTCAACGTTTGCATTAGCCCAAACTAGACTCATTACAGCTTGTATATTAACTTTTTTTTTTAAGAGTAAACCTTTAGCCGTTTTCTTACATCACTGCATCTTTACTTTTTTTTTTTTTTTTTTTTTTTCTACCATGATTTTATCTTTTACGGTGTCGTAATTGAATTTAATGTTAAGAACATACAAAACTGCATTATTTATCATTGATAAACTGACTGAAAATAAATTCAATATTATCTCACCTTCCTCAGAGTCCTTTAAAATTCCCGTTAAATGATAAACCAATCAAATCCAGAGTAAAATATCCACATGGAGGAAACTTTATTCTCGGAGATAACGTAAGTCAGGTTTGTTTTTCGGCTAAAAAAAACAAAAAACAAAAAAAAAAAACAAAAAAATGATATTTCATCAATAAAATAAAAATAAAAAACACGTTGTTTTGAGTGTCGGATGTGTTCCGTCTGGTCCCTGCTGTCTGCTGTCGCTGTTGACGGATAGAGATTGATTCTTGTCCCAGCGGCTCGCGCCTCTATGAGTCAAGGGTTGTTGGGCTCTCAGCCAATCACGTCACTGTGTGGCATTACGGGCGAGGCAGGCGACCAATCACATCCCGAGATGATCGCTTGAAGTCCCGCCTTGCCTATTCCTAATACAAACGCACCTCACGTGACTGAAGGGAAAAGTTTGGGTCATAAAGTTGGCGGAAGATCAACAAACATGTTCAACATTTAAGATGAAATTAGGAAGATATGTTCCCATATTATATATTGAGATATGGTGGTGTCAGAGTGATGTAATTAAATTTAAAGTATTTATATCTCTAATTGTAGAAAACAAATTCAAAAGACTGTTTAGATTTTTTTTCCTTCATGTGGTTCAATTATTAGCTTAAAGTTATAATAAAGCAAATGGTTCTTTTTGGATTTTAGGGTCATGCATGTCTTCTTTTTGCTTAATGTGCTGCCTTTCCCCCCTCTTCTGCATATAATAATTTAATTTCTTAAATAGGTTACAGAAAAATGCTTGAAAAAAAGGATATGAGCTTAAAATATGTGAAAAAATTCTGTAAAGTTTGTGACTTGTTGCTAGTAGGTCAATTTAACTGTTTTTGTGCAGTTGCTGATTATTTTCTGTTCCATATAGGCTACATAATATTCACAACATTGCTGAAATATTGTCACAAGAACAATCCTCTCAAATTATGCAAAAAATATTAATGTCCTCAAACTGCAGAAGAAACTAGGCCTTTTATAACATTAACCAGGTGATTCTGTTCATAGGCTAAAAGCAAATGAGTAAAAGCTCTACACAAGCAGTTGTCATTGTTTTCACTACCCATACCCTTAATAAACACATTAATGAGGTCTACCCTATTACCTTTCATCTCTCAAACCTTTTCAGTATCATGCTATCCTTGCACATGCTGGCTGCATAGGTAATGATAACTTGAAATACTCATTTGGGTTATTTTACAACATACAGCCTTAAAGGGTTTAAAAAAAAAACAAAAAAAAAACACACAAGTCATCATAGTATTTCCTTTTTTTCTCTAATAATTCATTTAGAGGACATGCAGAGATTTCATTTTGTTATGGTGGACCACTGAGGCAGGATAAAAAGTAAACTGTTGAGTAAGGAGATGAATCTTGCTGAAGTCATTTCCTCCTTTTGGCTGTGGCCGAAAGCAACAAAGTCAGTGATTGATCACAAGTATCAAGATATCAAATGGACGGAGTCATTGTTGTTGTGAGGGTTTTTGGGGTCTAATCCCAAATTGCAGGAGTATTTTCTTAATACTAAGCCCGTAAATCCAGGGATCAGGAAGCCTAAAGCGGTGTGTGTTTGTGTGTGTGTGTGTGTGTGTGTGTGTGTGTAATGGAGGTGGTGGGGGTTAAGTTTGGAGAGGCTTCTTGTCTGTGTTGTCGGCGCTTATTAAAAGCATGATGCATAAAATCCCAGGTTGTCAGAAAGCATGCAGGAGGCTCCGGCCAGGCTGCTGCACAGACATTAGCACTTTATGGAAAAAAAGGAAAATATAAAACCTGCCGTGCAGTCAGAGAACAGGGAAAAAAAACCCAGAATATCAGCTGACAGCAGTGAGTTTGGCTGCAGGCTGAAGGGAAAGTGCAGCAGCCAGGTGAAGAACAGACATGCTCCTATGCTGTGTTTATCTTTTTGGACAATTTGCACAGTCAAGATTTGGGTTTTGACAGAAGAGACTCTCAGGTAAGGAAATTTACTTTTCTCTTTAAATTTTTGTCAGGTTAAAAGTAGCTATTGCGCAGATGTTAAAAGGCAAAACTGTATTTGTTATTTTTAATATGTTAGATTAACATTTGTGGCAATGAAAATATGGCTGAAATAATTTTTTTGGATGTCTATTTTATAATTGTATTGTATTGATGCATTTCCATCTGTTTTTTGGAAAAGTAATTTAAATTTACATCACATAGTTGGGCTAAATATGTTATTAATGGACAGTGATTAGATGGGAGGTGCAAAATGTTGATGGTGGAGTTTCTTTCTTTCTTTCTTTCTTTCTTTCTTTCTTTCTTTCTTTCTTTCTTTCTTTCTTTCTTTCTTTCTTTCTT
>JAPQRP010000001.1:23412461-23425464 GCA_037367295.1 Apogon hyalosoma | reverse complement strand
AGGCTCCGTAGTGAACATGGAAACACCGTCATCTTCTACAACATTGATTCACCAGTAAAACCCATGGAGTTGGATCATTGGCAATGGTTAAGAGATTTGTTTTTGCATTCAGTCAATGATGTACTTTGCTGAGTCACTTTTCTTCATTTTTATCTGTTTTTACTGTGAATTTTTACGAACATCTACATGGTAAGTAAATTAAACATAGAAAAAAACCCAAAAAAACCTCCAAATACTTGTAGTGCTTTAAGGTTAGAGTAACTGCAGTTGTTGTCATAAGCATATCGCATCAAAACATCCAAGTATTTGTGTATTTTTTACAATCTTGCTGCTTACTTTTAAATCAAGATACTGTCAAGGATCTTCTTGGGCAGAAATGTACAAGCAGAACATCAGCCAGCTTAAAAAGAAACCAGTCAAAACAATGACAACGCATTACCATGTTTATGGATGAAATTAGACATTACGTGAGGTTCAACAGGAAGTTGTCTGAGGCCAGCAAGAGATTTTATTAAAGTTACAAGAGGAAATTTAGGAAAAGAGCAGACTAAACAACTTCCACCTCAATTTACCCACCAAAGGAACGTTTGTAAATTCTAGGTCCAAAGCTTCCTAGTCCAACATAAACTTTAATTTCCAATAATAGTACAGTGGTCTTGTCTTCTAGGTATGGTTTGATTTTCACATTTGAAATAATAGAGTTAACTTCTTTATTTTATGGCCAGTAGAAACAGAACCATTACAGCTACTATATATAGAACAATCAGTATTCATTTCCTGAGACATTATTCAGGGGGAGGGGGAGCAGTTTATTCATATGCCCAGCACATCTTTACAGGTACCCCATTGGTTAAATACTGTGTGGATGTACAGGGTTGGTTGTTTTTTGTGAATTCTCAAGTCTTTTCTTAAGGCTTACCCAAATGGAGCTACATTTTTTGAAGATACTGTTCAGGATATGAAGCCAAAACCTGTCAATCCGGCTTTAATAAAACTTGTCTATATTAAAAGTGCGTCAGACGTTTTGAGCTGTCTATAGAATCTTGCACGATGTTATCTTATATTTCCATCATATTGTGCAGGCCTAGTGCATAATGCATCTCCACCTTACTCCCGACCAAGTGCCAATGAAATTAAAAGCTACATACATGATCATTTTACTACTGGTGTTCATGCTCATGTAGAGCTGTTATATCTAGTTATTTTAATGCCAAAACATAGATCAATGGGCTTCTTCCTGACTACCGGAGACACCTCTGACAGACTAAACTGCTGAGGTAATTGACAAGTCTCTCAGAAAAAGAGGCTTGTAATCTAAATGGGATTAAATAAACTTCTACAACAGTTTATTAAACATATTTTGATCATTCCTTAAATGCTTCAGATGTATTGAGGTTTGTGAAAATCTTGTTGCAACAAAGAGCCTTTAGGACATGTCAGAGCTTGGTGAAGACAGAACAGGGTGAAAACAAAGGCTGGAGTTTTTATGGATTGAAGCAGGAACGGGCAGCTGGCCAAGAGATTTAGGCCGTTCGTCTCTGAGGCCAGTCAACTCGGCCTCTTGAACCGCGACCCCGAGAAACAAACCCAAAAGCCATCGGCGAAAACAAGGCGCTGAATTTGTGGAGGCTCAGGATTTGTTCCCCAAAGGTCTTTGTGCTCGTCGGAGTGAACGAAGCCTCCGTAACCAAATAAGATTAAGATCACAATCTGAGCCAGCGTTACATTAAAAAGATAAGGCTAATGAGAGTGGCCCGCTCTCTCAACACTGTTACCTCTCATCGTCTACTGATTAAAAACATTTTCTCAAAAGTCAGTGCATTTGTTTCTCTTCTTTTGTCATGCTCTATTTTTGTTATCAAGATTACAAATTATCTGGAAACACCTTTTGCACATATTAACATTATTTACATTTCTTCCAAAAGATATCTTAGGTTGTTTTTTTTTTGCTTTTTGATAGAAAACAACCTCATAGCTGCAAAGATGCAACGCTTTGAATATATTTGTCGTCATCCAGATTGTCCTTAAAGAGTCTTCTGTCACTGCTCCACTAAATATCTCAGGGATAACACCTTTGTACAAAGCTAAAATCTCACAGAAGCCCCACAGACATGGATTTAAAGCTCTCGTTGTGTTGTTATAGTACATTTTTCCTGTTTGCTTTAGATAACAAATCTTTAGTTGACCCCGAGGGTTAGGGGAGCATTACAAATTAATCCCAGTTTTAATAAGTCTGTCTTAAGCCTGGGATCTTTACGCGAAAAGAAAGAAAGAAAAGGGGGAGGGAGAGAAGAAAGGGATCGGAGAGGAAAAGAAATATATTAAACCCTGTGATCACAGGCAGCTTTTCTTGTTTGTTATCCCTCCGTTTTACCTTTAATCCAATACTTGCTAATCCAATTTGTCTTTTGGGCTCCGACCTTAAGTTCTCCTCATCTTACGGCTTTCTCTTAAATATGCCTGAGCCTCCAGAGTCACTGACCGCTACTCATTTTGCAGTCGAAGACCTGCTTGAGCAAATTCTGGGATGTATATTTGAAAAAAAATAAATGAATAAATAAATAAATAAACTTGAAGGGGTTAAAAGAAGGAGGGGGGAAAGAAAGAAGGAAACTGGTGCACGTTGGCTGCTCATATGACGCGAGTGTAAAAAGTAAAAGGTTGTTCAAGACAAGTTGTAGCTTTAGCCTGAATATGCATGAAGAGCCATAATCAGATCTTGGGCAGTCACCCACTGAAGGGGAATATTGGGGAACACAAAGGGATTGATTTAATTACTTGGAGTGGGCCTATGCTTTGGAGCCGCCTTGTTAGGAGGGAGTGAAAAGGCTGGCAGTATCCTTGTGCTATTTTTGCGAGGGGGTAAAGGAGAGGGGGGCAGTTGCAGATGGTGGGGGTACGGAGGTAGTCTAGCTTCTTAAGTCACCAAAACTAATCCTGAGTATAAAGCTCTCCTGACTGAAAGGGCCTGGATTGATTGCAAAATTTGGACATTCTCCTTTTAACGTCAATCTGGCCAACATTCATCCTGTTCAGTCACTTTACATCAGGGTGGAAATGATAACATGCAATCTGGCTTTTATGTAACGCATAAAGAGCTCATTGGATGCCCTTTTCAGAGATATTTTTATGTGGAGATCTTGCTAAAACTGAATTACACAGTGACAAAATTTTTTTTTTTTTTCAAGAGTCAACTCAGCTTTATTTATGTCACATTTTATTCAAAATACGATAAATCAGAGTTAAATAAATTATAGTACATTAGTTAAAGATTAGCAGACGTTCAAGAAAAGGGAGGAACAAATGCTTTTTTTAGCAACAAAAAATTAATATATTCATTTATTCTATATTAAGTACCATGTTGTGAAAGGATATTTTTAATTTTAAAAATCCCATGAAAATTTGCTGAAATAAGATGATTTTGGTGGAAAGAGTCACATTTTAAAACTCAGTTAAAGTAAAATGAAATACTTTTATATAGTGAATTCTTTAAACATTAAAAAAAACATGTAGGGACACTTACTTCACAGTTAATTGAACAAATTAAGAACAAAAGTGTTGAATTATTCAGTAAATTTCAGCTCTCTGCTTTCCTCTGTGGTGTTTATTTAAAACACTGAAAGAACTCATTCGATGTCCTTTTCATAGATATTTTCTCATGGGGATTTGGATGAAATGTGGAACAAAAGTAAGGAGAGGACGGTTTGTTGGAGCAAAACACATTCACCTTAATGATCCTGTTTCTGTCTGGCTTTTTCTACTAAATATTGCACCATATAGTATTGTTTTGTGAATGAAGTTAGTGCCCTACTAAACTATGAAAATTGACCAAATAAAATAAACTTTATTGGAAGAAAGCTGAGGGTTTTCATGACCTGGTTAAAACATTTTGAAAGTATTTTTGCAATATAAGTTCTTAACAAAAACAGTATCTAATACGTCTGTGCCACTGGGGGTCTCAACCAAACAAATATGAAATGACAATGAGATGTCGCAAGGGATCATGGGAGTTGTGACCCGTGCACAATATATGTTTACAGATGAGACAATGCATTAAAGTTCATAAGATTGCTTAGAATTCGAACATTATTTCTAGCATTTGAGATGATGTAATTCATGCCAAAAATAACAACAAAACAAAACATTGGCCATGTCGCGTTGAAACCACTGAATGTATGAATGTCACATAATGTAGCTTTAAATCTATAAAAACACTTAATGTACAGTTCATCACACACATTATTACAGGTGTGAGTATATATTTTCTTTACTCAAGGACCACTATCGACAAATTTCATCTCTGTGATCCCCTCTGAGGTGTTTGGCTTTGTCTGAACATGATGACAGATTCAATGGTCTTTAGAGGAAAACAAAGCTCTTGACATATCTTGAAGGGGGCGTAGATGTGAGCCTCCAAAGCACAGCTCACCTGATCCCTGAGAGGTGTTTTCATCAAAAGCCTCCCTTTCTAACACATAGACTCAGACAATAAGGCCGGCAGAGTGGATTCTAGTGCCTTGTGCTCAACAGGCACCAGTGACAACGAAGCCCTTAATCATCTCATGACAAAAGCCAAAAGGCATCATCCTATTAAGCATTGTGCTTCGCCGCTAATATGAGCTGCTGCCCAGGAACCTTTCATGGGGCGCTGTGCTATTAAAGTGCTTCTGAACCAGCCAGCGGGAACCTAGGCACATTCACCTTTCATCTGGGAGCCTGTTGTTTGGCTGCTTTAGCCGAGGCCGGCTCAAGATGTTAGTGATCTCATTACAGCGGTTGTGAGAAACCAGCCTCCAAATTTGAGCATCTCCCTTCCCTTTTCTCATCTCTCCTTCTAATCTTCCAACCTGCAATTCTTCCAGCAGCAAAGGCTTCGCCCTTGCGAAGCCATAAATTGATTATTACTTCAAGTTCGCAAATATGCCATTTTCCTGAAAACTTTACTCATCCACACCCCCTGCGGCACTCTCTTTCTTATCTTTTCTTTTTGGGGAGGTACACTGAATGGGCGGCCAGGTTGAAAAGCGAAGAGGCCCCCGGCGTCACAAAAAAACGTTCAGATTTCTCATTTAGTTGTCTTTATGCTGCTAGCGCCATGTGGTCCTTGAAGGTGTTGAAAACATGGGAAGCACCGGAGGGATCAGAGCAATCTCATTAGCATTCGCTCAGAATTGGAGTGGCCCGGCTGTATGGGCGAGTCCTCTGTCAGGCCCGAGACGGTCGGCTCTGCCGCTGCGCCCTACGTTCCTTTGTGCCATTGTGTTCTTTCAAGATTTTTTTTGTCGTGTCAGGCTGCTTTCTTAGGTGGGACCTTGCCAAAAGGATCATGGGAAAAGACAATATCATCGCTGTCGTGTACTGTGAGAGCAGACTGACAAGTTCACATCAACATAAAAGTGAAATTATACAAGGACACCAGATGAAAGCCAGGGTTAGTATTGGCAACAGAGATGAGAATTAGCAATAAAAAAAATGTTGTTAGCAATTTTCAATTTTCACAAACAAAAAAACTAAATACAAACTACAACTAATGATGCATCAAGAACTAAAAAGAATTTAGAATCTCTGGTTTTCTGTATTTCGCAACTAATTAAGTTCCAGGTATTATTAATAAACATGTTGATTAGGGTCGAGCATCGTTTATGGTTCCATAAGAATAAAACAGCTTGGTGTTATACAGGACCTTTAATAAACAATGTCAATATTCTTTCATTGTACCCTTTGCTGTTTCTACAAATCAACACTTTTCTCATTCCACCTGGAAAACAATCCGACGAAAAACTAAGATAACTTAAAACTAAATGAAAACCTGCCAAATCTTGAATATTCATCATATTAACTGAAAGACATGATGGTGTAAAATCATAATAACTGATATGAAGGAATATTTCACTGAGAAAAAATCCATAGGACTTTCAGTAATTCTCCCAAAACAGAATTTAATACAAAGTTGGTTTGGGGATATACTCATGTAAACTGTTCTCTTATTATGTCATGTAGTGGTAAATCATTTCTTCAACATTAACAAGTGTTGCCAAGCACAACAAACCCCGTCCCTTGCACATAATACATCCATTATAAGTAAATGGGAAGATTTTTTAAAAATCATAAAAAATTTGAACTTTGACCTACCTTTCCTAAAATGTAATCAGATCTATTCTGGGTCACTGGCAATCTTCAAACCCAATTTGGTATGAATTAAACCAATAGTTTTGCCACTAAAGTGTTAACAAACAAACCGAACCAAAAACAATACCCCTTGCCTTCCCTTTGGGGGGCGGGGTGAAAAGGAAACACTTTTATGGGTCATATCTGTAAGCAAACCTCCTCAGAAAACAACAGTCTTGGTCAAATGTTTAAGGAAGTTTAACTGTTGATATGTATATGGTTGTTTTGACTTTAATGCAAGCGAAAAAAAAGGAACAAGATGAAGAAACACCAGCCTGGTGACATAAAATGACACTGCACTTTCAAAGGTTTTAGCACTAACTACAGCCTTTTCCTGGTCCTAAAATGTTCTTTTTGCATAAACCTTGACACTGTCACAGCTGATATGCAGGAGAGATTTTATATGCTGAATATCATCTGTGGTCTTTTGTGACTGCAAACTTATTGACGTCACTGAAGTTAAAAGTTATTGTTAATCACCTTAATGTGGTGTTTTGTCTTAGGACAGTACAGAAGATGCAGATTCATTGGTTCCACCATGATTCAAGAGATAAGCCTCACTTCTTTAACCAGAAACACAATCATTTCCTAACTTTACTCATGTGTTTTAGTTGCTTTGCTGTTTGCACAGTTTATTTGCTACTAACATTTCCCTCATTGTCAGTGATACTTTTGTTCCTTTTACAGAATACGTACTGTTAAAGCTAATGTGTAGTGCAAGTGAGCAGCACTATATTGACATTTTTATTGTGCTTACATTGCACCAGACTCATGTTACTAAAGTGAGCTGACTGTATGTGACTATGAACAGTGTCTTTACAGATGTAATTAGATGAAAACAGTAAAATGGTGTGATATTTGTTCGCTAAAAAGATGGAGACAGTTTTTGTCGATCTTTTATTTTCCACAGATTAGAAATAAAACCCGTTATCACAGGTAGAAATAAAGCACTTTCTTTGAGGAACATTTCCTACATGTCACAGACTTTCAGCATAAAAAAAAACTGTGTTACATTAAAAAAGGCAGCATGAAAAGATTTTTTATATATTCAGTGTCTTCTGGGTTCAGTACACGTACATATGAGACGATACTAATATTTTCATTTTTTACACTTTTGAAGTGCATTTTGTTGCCTTGTAAATATAAATTATGCTGACTGCAAAACTGGTCTATTCATTTTAAAAATGTAACCGTATTCTCACATATTTATAGTAACTTTTTATAGTGCATGTTAGTTTCCTATTTTTATTGTAAATACGTGTCTCTTTTACATGTGTTCTGTTACTGCCTTCATTGCAGATCATTAAAAAATTATTACTCATGGACTGTAAAATATACAGAATTAAACCAGATTACTTATGTACTCCCTTGGTTTAATTAATAAATTAATATTTAGTGTTATCTTATGAAAGCTGTTGTGTAAAATGACCTGCTGATGGGTTTGTGTTGTCATTCCTCCAGGGCCTGTTGCAATGCACTTACCCACAGTGATACCACAGACCCACCCAAAAACACTACAACCTTCAATGTCACCTCCGCAGAAGCTGCTGACCGGCCGACACCGCCATCCCTGCCTCTCCTGTGAGGAAGAATTACATTTTGTTTAATTTCCAGACATCCTGATTTGTCCATTTTCAATACACAGTGTGATTTGTTTCATGCATTTGTAACCGGGTCTTTTCCCATGTTTGTGTCGACGTATCCGGGCTCTGCAGGCCGGCATTAAGTGGCTAACTGATGTAGTGAAATGTGTAATGGATGGAGGTCTCAGTGGAAGGATTTATCTGCTAAATCCCAGCAGTTGGCCCTGCAATCATGGACAATGACCCCAAAGAATGTCAACAGCTCCTTTCCACCAGAGCTGAGGTTATGTGTTTGTGTTGCGGGGACGGGGAGGTGCTGTACGTACGCTGCTGCTGCTGTCGTGATGAGACTGATACGAGGCCGACTGTGCTCCACGTTAGACAAATCAGAGGCTCAAGGTTTTAGACAAAAGATGCTGACTCAAGAATTTGGCCTGTTAATATAAAATACTACAAAATGCACCACTGTTTAATGGTAATGTAATTCAACGAGAAAACTAAAGTGAAGAAAAAGCTTGAACATTCAGGGGCATTTTACAACTAAATGTATTATAGGTTGATGATCTTTGTAGTGACATGCATGTAGATTTATACACATTAGCTACATATAACCACAGAAAACACAAAAGCAGAGCAGAAACAATTAGCCGGTTGCAAATATCTACAAAGTTTTTGTCTTTTTCCATCCTACATTATTGTAAATTCTCTAAAACACATTAAAAGTTATAATCTTGGACTCTTGAGGACATTATGAATTTAAAAAACATATATTTTTTGACGCTGTAGCCACATTTCTTTGCTGTTTTAAAGCAATGTTTCAGTCTAAATGTACAGTTTCATAAATTAGTTTGAGTAACTGCATGTTTTGTGTTCACTCAGTGTTTGTACTCTGTAGTTTTGTGGAAACGATTAAATAAAGTAAATCAGCAAATCATTCAATCGATTTTTTTTAGCTTCACTGTGACTTCTGCTCCTCAGCCCAGATTAAAGTCAGGCATCAGAGGGAGCATGAGCCAAGGACAGGAGAGTGAGCAAATCCAAAACACTTTAAAATTTGTCATTAGTGCGGCGCTACATTCTTTCATTACCGAGTTTATCAGAGCAACCAGCCATAAGGCGCAGGTTCATGCACCCTTGAGCACAAAGACTCAAGTTGTTCTACATTTACAGAATCATTTAACTTCTTTAATTATTCTTTAAATTACAATTGCAAATAAAGGCGCTGCCCGCGGTGGTTATGCATGGCCTGCAAAAAGAGCAACATTTTTAATGATTACTTCTCACATCGTACCAAACTAATCTCCCATGGACAAGAAATGAATGAAAAAGGGAAGATTTTCTCTGCCATTCTACTTTAATGGAGGGAGCATCAGTCATCAGGCACAGTGACGGTTCTGGACCAGATGTTGCAGAACTAACCAACAATTGGGCTGAAAATAGAAAAGGAGCAGGGGCGGGGAGGTTGGAATAAATTAATTGCTAATTTCTCAGTCTTTGATGGAATTAGGCTCACTTCTTTCTCCCTATGTGTTGTGTGAATGTCCATGCGTTAAACGTTTTTTCTTCTCTCGCCTCCCCCTCTCCCCTCTTTGCTTTCCTGACGGTTAAGGGCCACCCAGAGGAGAGTGAGTGATGCAAAACCGAGGAGTAATCCCTCTGTTTATCTCGGCTTCGAGGCTCGGCCCCAACCTCTGCCTCTATTATCCAGAGGATTTAAGGCAAACTTTCATTTATTGGCCGGCCTCCGTTCTCTATCCGGGCTCCTGAGCTCAGGATACCCCCTCCCCAAGCCTCTGTCCCAGTGTGAGCGGATTTGCATAGAGCAACAATGCATGTTGCCGGGGCAGTGGCCAGTCAGCGGTGGGACAGGCCTGCTCTGAAGCGCCGTTTGCTCAGGCAGCACATGGCTATAGAAGAATGTGGCCTTCAGGGGGGAAGGAGCAGCACCTGCGTGGTGTGGCGGCCAGGCCTCACCACGCCGCCGAAAACAGCAGATGTACCGCAATCTGGACACCGGACCCCTTTCGCCTCATTCACACAGACGAACACACAAAGCAGGAAATGCTCTCGGCAAAAAATACCCACAAAATGTTTTTAAGAGAGGGGTTCAGCCTCCAAGATCACCTGCAGATCTGGTCTACCTGCTGCCACGGGTGTTTGTAGACTGGCAGGGACACCATTCCTCTCACACTCTGATTATCTTTTATGTACCAATTTGTGCAATTTCTGCCTCAGATCATGGTGGAAATCACATGTAAAGGAAATGACAAAATTCATAAAATTGATGCAGAAGCTGACAATTGAGAAATGTAGTGGTTCAGACATCCTGTATTTATTTCTCATTTAATACAGTCTCTGCGGAATTTACCGCTTTTTTTCTCTTTCAATAACAGAATCAGAATCAGCTTTAATAATCTGACTCTTGGCTTAACCTTAGCTCTCCCGTTTTAAAATAAGTATATGTACAAATATAGAAAATAGGTATAGGTAAGAATAAGAATTAGGAAAAAAAAATGGCTTAAATAATTTGACACCAAACAGTAAATAGAACAATTGTACAAAAATAAAATCCAACAGTATGAAAGGACATTAGTACATCTGGTGCAAATATATATGAGGTGAATATAACACTAACTCACATCACTGTTCATTTACTTATGTGTAAAACTCAGATTATCATACAAAACTTTCTGTACATGCAGAATACACTGTATCATATATATCTGTGTTTTGGGATGATTTTTCAGATTTACATCTCAGCTATAATAATGAGATTAAACTTTCTGGGGAACATTACCATAAGATTTGTTAACGACACAACACTAAAAATAAACTCACACTCATGGTTTTCAGACTTTTTGATGCAAAAAGCTATCCTAGTATCAGCTCCCCTCCTCCTCTTCCCTTGTGGTTCTTTATATTTCCCATAAAAAAACATTAATGATTGTATGAGCTCATCATTCATATTATTGGAATAAAGTTAGAAAAAGAGGAACGTTGTGCCTCTCAGTAACATTTCCACAAGCCCTCTGCTTCCTTCATGTCTTTATTTTCCATGTAGACGTATTCACCTCATTCTTCTGCTACTCGCTAGTGTTTGCAGATCAGATCTATGGTTTCCAAAAATTACACATCTACATGTGAAATGTTCCAGATTTTGTTGTACTGTAGGTTTCAACAACAGCAGGGACTCTAGAATAAATCTTAAATGTAGAAGAAGAAGTTTACCTTTTATGGATTGGCCAATAAAATCAGTTTCTACAGACTGTCACCCTGATTGGTTCAAGATATGTTATCATCTGGTCAGATACTGTTTAATGTAGAAATCTGCAATGCTTTTACAAACAAGCTTAAAAAATATATAATTTTCAAGCTGGAAACAGTTGAAATTCTGAGGGTTGATCTGTAACATTAGTAAATACGTTGTGGTTAGGGACAGATAATCATCAGTGTCATCAAACAGAAACATGCTTAAAAAAATTTTTTCTGAAATATTTGGGTCACATTATACAAACTGGGAGTCATTCACTTATATATGTGTACAAATGTTTTCATTATGCAAACAATATAAGTGCACTCATGAAATTCCTGTCAGATTCATGATACTGGTCAGTTTCCATTCAGTCAAAGCATGTAATATTTGTAGTCTGCATTCTGCCATGAACCCACTTCTCCATATCAGGAGGAGAGCATTAAGTTGACAATTAATCAGAATCTGTTACATAACCTGCATGTCCATTAATATTCAATTTAATCCTCTGTTTAACAGTAAACAGTAGCTAAATATTCACAACTTCAGGGAGTGGGAAATTTGCCAATTACACTTATAACTGTTATTTTTTAATATGTGGTTTTGAACTTGTTTTGATCTTCTTGATATGGAGCAAATATCTGACGTGATTTAAAAGAAATTCTGCACTGGATTTTCATGTAATATAGACTAGTTTCAAGCAGCTTTATATGGGATTAAACCGAAATCTTGGCTCGCTTATACAAGCACAGACTATTATAATAAAATCTGAATCATCCATCCCCAATTTAATGTACTGTTGTGTAATGTGCCATTCTGTATCTTTTGTCGATATTTTTATCATTAGTAATCATGTTAACAGATATTTTTTATAGGTATAAACATCATAACACTATATGTGAGGACTTTTCTGAATTTGTCTTATACATATTATAAAAACATGTTTCCTCTTTTTTCCTAAACAGATTTGTCTGTATATTGTAGCCGACATACTTTTGTAAAATGATTGTTCACATGATGTAACACCAGTGGATTTTGGGTATTTAACCCCCAAAGACCTAAACAGCAGAAGCCAAAAGCAACTAATTCTAATAGTAATACACGTGTTATTTGGACGTTCAGAGGCTCCGTAGTTACCGTGGAAACACCATCATCTTCTACAACATTGATTCACAGTAAAATTCATGTTGTTTGATAAATGGCAGTGGTTGTTAAAACTTGTTTTTAAGTTCAGTTGTTGCTATATTTTTTGGAAAAGGTACCTTTTTCTTCTGTTTTCTCTGTTTGGATATAATAACATTTGACTTTACGCTGAGCTTTGATGAACATATACATGATTATTGAGTTAAATATGGGGAAAATATTTGCTTGTTATTAAAAAAAATGCTAAATAAGGATGATAATATCGCAATGAATGGTGATAAATCACTCAGAATCAATCAGAAAGGATAGAAGAAGAGAAAAATGTATTTGGGTGCTTCTATGAAACTGGTCCTTAAAAACAGGACAGAGGGGCTAAAAATTTAAACCAATTGTAGACTAATGTTACGAAGGAAGTTTGGAAGCACTTTGGGCCTATTTAAAAATAAATATTTACTGAGATAAAAGAGAAAGTATTTTTCAGGTAAAACACATTTTTATATTATTTTTATATTATGTCTTATACAAAAATCCACATCTAACATGGGACAGGACACAAAAATTATGCACTACTACTTTACCTTTACCCCGCCCCCTCCGGAGGGGAGGTGAGGGTATTGTTTTTGGTTCTTTTTTTTTTTTTTTTTTTTTGTTTGTTTGTCAGCAACTTTACGCAAAAACTACAGGACCGATTTCCATGAAATCTTCAGGAAAGGTACGAGGTGGTCCAGAATAGAGCCCATTAAATTTTGGTGAATGTAGGTCAAAGGTCAAGGTCAAGGTCACAAAAATGTGTTTTCACAATGATAAGAGATAGGGCAAATCAGGAATTTCCTTTTCATTCCTGTATACTCAGTTTTGC
>JAPQRP010000001.1:23364214-23389445 GCA_037367295.1 Apogon hyalosoma | reverse complement strand
CCCCTCAGGCTGATCTGAAGGCTTGGAGAAGAGGCAGGTTACAACACATGAAGGAAAACCTTCAAGTGACAGATTAAGCATTTGGTGCCTTGAAAAGACTGGCTACACAGTAGTATTGTGTGTGTTCTTGTTCTGGATGAATGTATGCCTGACACAAAAAACCAAAGTGATGTATTCAAAGGTACTGTTGGAAAACAGTGAAGAAGAACATGAATGTAAACAATAGTTAGTATTCTGCACTTCATTCAAAGATCATTCATCATCAAAATAAAACCAATCAACCCGCCCCAAATGATCAATACGTGATTTATATCCCACTTCTGATTCAATCCATCACATCATCCATACAGGTAGTTGGAGTTTGAGTGTGGTCAGCTTTATGCCCTAAAATATTATTTCATTTCGTTTTATTTTGTTTAGCTCATCACCAAATACACAGTATGGAGCACAAACATTATGTCATTACAGAAAAAATAACAGTATATAATAAAATATTGCTTAAAGTTAACAAAAACCCCAGTTATAGTTTGGATATGATGGCTGTCATCATGGTTTGGTTTTATTGCACACAGTAAAATCAAAGACAAAAAACTGCATCAAAATAATACTGCATTAGAATAATTACTCCTTATTTGGCAGTAATGTACTGCCAAAAAACAACAAAACAAGTAATGTGCCTCAAGAAAACTACTTACATTGACTACTACCACTTGTATCATCCATAAGAAAGTAATATACTGCGTAACACCTAACCACAAAGCACACACAGCAAGTTTGGCAGAATCACAGTCGCCCACTTCCCACTTCAGACCTCAGCCGACATGATGCAGGTGAGCCAGTGGGGCATCTCTCATAGCTAATGCTTTGGTCTATTTGAAATTGCAAATTAAAGGATAATGCAAACCAGAGTTTAACCAGACTCCAAATAACAGGTGTGACAACAACCTCGACCCCAATAAAGTGTGCACAAAGAATTTTTTTACAACATAGCAGAAGGTCCAAGAGTTGCCTCCTACATTTAAGGAATGGGTGAAATGACAGAAATATGATATTATAATAGAAGAAGAGCAAATCCTCCAATCTGAAAAATGCACTGTTTTGAGAAATGTAAAATATCTTGTTTTCTTGCAGAATGGCATTTGGAAAATGAAATATGATCCTAAAACAGTGTATTAGTTATTTGGTTTCATTACTAAATTGCAGAAAAAAAGAAAACAGCAAGTTTCTTTTAGTTTTCTCAACAATGTGCAATTTTCCGATAGGAGGTTTTGTTTTTCAGGCATCAAAATTTGATGAAAGCAAAACTCAGTATGGTGAGGTTTGGTTATGCACAGGGAAAGATTGTAGTCAGCTTTAGACTAATTTAAGGATAAAGGTCATCATGTTCACAATATGAAACAGCCAATGAAACGAAATCACCATTTAGGTCTGAAAACGACGACTGCTAGAGATAGGTTAAAAACAAACTTAACTCCAAGTTGCACAAAGGACCCACAGGCAGAGGTGTCAAAAGTATTCCCATTCATTTCTCAGGTAGAAGTTAAAGTATCAACTCAAGCTTTTTACTCCAGTATAAGTGTGAAAGTACTGGTTTCAAAGCTACTTAAAGTATAAAAGTAAATGCAAGGGGAAAAAATGCCATTAGGACAAAAGCTTAGGCAGTGCCACAGGGGCCTATAGTGCACTACCCCACTTCCCAAAAAACATTTTTCTGAAGGCCATAATGACTGTAATGTCATATTAAAATGCTAATGTTGAAACATTTGGGATGCACTAGTCTACCTGTTTCATATATGCCCATTGAAAATGAAAGCATTTTAATCTATTGCAAATGTATGAAAGAACCATATATGTGCACTACTGAGCATTAACATGTGTTTATGGAGTGGAAGATATGATGAGTAGTTGAATATAAGTATTGGAATGGTGCAAAAAAAAAGGCAGGTGCGATGGATCGTGTAAAACCAATAGGGTGTCGGAATGGTATGTGTTTATACTTCTCATCCAAGCACCATCAAATTCACTCTATCTGGATCCGGATTTATCTGGAGAGTTTTTTGTTTTTTTTTTTTTGAACAATGACAAGCCAGAATGAAAACAAGCCGAAATAAAATGGGAGTAATGAGGCTAATTTTAAAATGTAAGGAGTAGAAAGTACAGGTAATTGCGTAAAAAATGTAAGAAGTAGAAATAAAAAAAAAAAAAAAAAAAGTCTGCTAATTATTCCAGTAAAGTATGGATAACCAAAATTTATACTTAAGTAAGGTAACAACAACAGGCTCATTTTATTTGACATAAAGTCAGCCTCAAAAAGCCTGGCGTGACGTACAATAACCAAAGTCCTCAGCAAAATCAGTGTAGTAGAATTGACATTAGTAGAAATAAAGATGAATAGATGAGGCACAACTGGCACATTTAGTGCAAATGTTGGAAATTTGCCTCACACCTTTCAGCCTATCCAAACAGCACTCCTGTTTAAGTGTTTACTGGTCTTTAGTCTGTCAGGCATCGAGGTGTCAGGCTTGTTAAAAAAGGCAGAGGCTGTGGAGCTAATAAGGTGCTAATCCCAAACTGCTGCACACAAACATACACACCGTACAGAGGCCGAACACACTGGGTGAGCTGAAGAGAGACGCACACACGTGGCTTATCACTGCTCTCCAGACAGCCGCCCCAGATCAGTCAACGCACCGCGCGATCGATGCATCTGATAAGGAATTAAGACAGAAAATAAACTGTACGTGTTATCGGGGAACTCGGTACATGGCCTAATTATGATGCGGCGTGTGTGTGAGAGGATGATACGGTGGGACTGGAGTGGTGCGAGGCTGTAGGAGGCCCGGGCCATGCACACAAAGACAGCAAAGGCACAAAATCACCAAGCGGTTTGGATGATGGGGCCTTGAATGGCAGTGACAGACAGTGGCGTAAAAATGTGGCCTACAATACCCAGAAATCCTCAGTAACGATGTCAGCAAAACAGATTCAGGTCGATCCCGCTGATACGTAGGAAAAACAAAATACAATCGCAGTGAAGAGAATGTATTAAAATTGATTCCTAGTAATGTCTGCTGAAAAATGTAAGGTCCTAACATCAAAATATAGGTTTAAAATAATTAAATCTCAAACAAAATAGGAGATAAACACCAAGTGAACCAGATCAACTTGTCTTAAAGAGAAAGAGCACGCTTCCATGCACACTAAAACTCTGATCTCTAACTGGTTCCTGGAGTTATCAGATTATTCAAGTGATCATGTAAACAGCATAACGTGATATAATTTATCAGATTACTACAGTAATCTGATTATATGAGATCGGATTAAAACACCTGGGTTTCTCCCCTTTTCTCCGTGTCTTCATATATGTGTACAAGTTAATATGATTTATTCTATTCTTTTATATCTGCACATGCAAAATAAAAAAATAAAAAAAAGAAATTGTAGAAAACTGAAGTGATGTGTCTAAACGTGAGGTAAGGATAATAATACAGGAGGGTTGAGTCTACACACAGACAAACTCTGAAAGAAATCCGAAAAATGGACTGAAACGTCTAAACTAATATTTTTTTGATCATCACGTTTCTTAAGTGTATATACATTTCAATGATCTGGATACTTCCAGTCATGTAATTTTAATGGTCATGTAAACAGTCTCGGCGGTTCATTTCATCATCCTGGCACTGCTTTCTTTAAAAACACTTCCCACTCAGCCACGGCCGGGCCGAGCCAATCACAACCTGGATACGAGGCAGGTTTAATATGATCTGAGATTTTTCAGGCAGAGCATTTGTTTTTGTCTGAGTGTCCTATAGGAGGTGCTGTTGTGCTCTGTTGCATTTAAAACTACGCCAGAAGAAGTAAAATCTCTCAAATCGCTGCAGGGGTTTGACAGATGTGAAACACTTGTGTCATTTGGTTAATTTATGTTATCATGGGAGTTTTCCAAATTTGTTTAACTATGGGAACACGGGCTCCATCTTTCAGTCCTCAATCTTCCGTCCATGGTTTGAGGCCGTTTAACCCTTAATTGGGCAAGTGACTATTTCTGGTAATTTCCTTAAACATTAAATATGGGGCCAATCCTGTGCCTCAGTGAGTTCCAGAAGCATGTTGTTGTTGTTGTTGTTGGTTTTTTTTTTGTTTGTTTTTGTTTTTATAACATTATACAGTGATTCAGAGAGATTTTATGGATATTTTGAAGCTGTGAATAGTGAATATGAGTGATTTTTGTCAGTTTATGAACGCATAACAGTTGTTTTATTGCATGTGTTTACTTTTTAGCAAGTGCTGCTCAGATGTTTTAAGGCAAGAGGAGGTAGATGACGATGTCTAACAACACACCAAGTTTGAAATTTAAAATTTCAGAGTATTTCAATGAGTGGGTGAAGGGTTAAGAGTAGGTAAGTTTCTCCCTCTGATGAGAAAATCCAGACTTTTCTTTTCTGACCATCTCTAACTTAGCCATAAAAACTGTGGTTTGTTTACTATACAACGTTGTGTGTTAAACTTCTGTAAAAATCTTGATATATCATGTCATGTAATTTCCTGGGTTCACATTTTACACTATAATCCTGCTTACACATGCTGTAAGAATTAGAGTGAATACTAGTTACAGGCTCAAAAAGAGGACATGAACTTCCCCCTCACGTTGTATTATAGTAGATAGCAGATGAATTAACACGTCCAAAACTGTTTGACCCAAGTAGAAGGTCACGATAAATTGTGTGTCAGCCATTTTTCATTTCACTACAGCAACAAAAGCACTCGAACACAACACACTTGTAATTTTGAATTCACAAATGTAAAGGGTCATCTTCCCGATAGCATGTGAAGGCAGCATAAGTAACAACTAACACTACTGTGATTTGTCTTATTTGATGTCTTTTTTTATTAGTTTCTTTTGCTTGAATTTAAGATGTGGTTAAGACTTAGAATGTGAGCACAAGCTAAAGACACAACTTGCTTGTCTGGTCTCTCTTCTCTTTGCAGGTGATTGGTGGGTGGGGCCTCCACTGAGCACCTGGTTACCTTTAAAGTTTCACCTGAGAGCACCATGTCTTTTGTTTGGTTTGGTTCTTTGTTGTTTTCATTATAGCTGATCCAACACTCATACTCTACATTCACTTCTGATCCACTCACATTTCTTTTAACTATGTGGCAGTTTTTGTCTCCTCTGATTTTTTACGGCCCTATGAATTGTTCATGACACTGTGTAGAACAATCTGTAAAATACATTGAGTAAAACTGTTTCCCGTGAAGGGGGGCGTAGTCAACATGCAGCTGTAGCAGACAGACCTGTAGCGTTAGGCCAGGACAGTGTCAGTCAGGTGAGTTAACCCTTTAACCCCTGAGACGTTGTTTCAGGTAAACGTGCTGCTGTGAATTTGCATCTGTACAAGTGTCCTAAAAGCTGCTGTGAGTATGTGCTTGTGTTCCTTTTCTTCACTGATTTTGTTTTACTGTGTGTTTTAGGGTCAAAACAGGGTGGAATAACAGACAAAGACAAAAAGAGGAATTTAACTTTTAAAGGTTTTTTACTAAGTCAGACACTCAGAATGTTCATCAGGAAAAGATTTAGGATGTTTAACATGAACTGTGAAGTATAACACACTGAACAACGACAAGTATTTGTGTTTTGGCCCGGTGGTTTTTGTTTTGTTTTTTCTAAATCAGTTCAGTTTCTTTTTATCACCTGGTTTAACTCCAAAAAGCAGTTACACCATCAAAACTCAGTAAAAACACACTAAAAAAACATAAATGAAATCACAACAACACTGTAAACAACAGTAAAAACAAAAAACAGGGAAAACTCTGCAAAAAAAAGAAAAAAAAAAAGCCCAAACCGTCTATTTTTCTAGCGAGACAGTCTCACTCACTGCTGTGTTTTGCCTCCCCGTGTGCACTGAGCATGCTCAGATGTCTATGGAAAGGACAAGGTCTATTCTATCAGCACATTTTGAAATCTTTCTTATTGAGCAAATGGTTGAATTTTAATGAATATTTAAAATAAATCATACATTCAGAACGCTCACCACAGACACATCAGGGGTTAAAGGGTTAACTGGTGTAACTGTTGCTGGTTGTCTAATCACCTCTTTCTGTATATAGTGATATGTGCTGGTTCAGGGACCAGCTGCTGCTCACAGACGAGATGTTGAGTTGGTGACCAGAGCCGTGCTGCAGATATACACTTGTTTAACGTGAGCAATGATTTTCAATAAAGAGTTCATTGCTTGTTAACCCTTAGAAGGTAGTTATTGAAATACTCTGAAATTCTAAATTTCAACCTTGTTGTGTTGTTAGACATCGTCATCTACCTCCTCTTGCCTTAAAACATCTGAGCAGCACTTGCTAAAAAGTAAACACGTGAAACAAAGCAACTGTTATAAGTTAATAAACTGGCGAAAATCACTCATATTCACTATTTACAGCTTCAAAGTGTCTCTAAAATCTCTCTGAATCACTGTATAATGTTATAAAAACCAACATGCTTCTGAAACTCACTGAGGCACAGAATTGTCCCCATATTTAATGTTTAAGAAAATTACCAAAAATAGTCACTTGTCCACTAAAGGGTTAAAGCAGATGCAGAAGCTTTACGCTGTCATGAGGTGAAACAGCAACAATAAGATCGGTTATAAACTTAAGGTTTCTCAAGTGTTAGTTGTGGATGTTGAAGTGTATTCTCTACATGTGTGGATTCATCCATAACTATGGCCCGGCTCGGCTCGGCTCGGCCCAGTCCATCTCCCAAAGGCATCCGTGCTGACCTCCATCTACTGCTGTTCATACACTGATTTATACACCTGAATTTGATGTTTCAGCTGCAGATTCATTACATAAAGCAATAATAGATGTAAGCAAGAGGGACACAGATGCCATCCTTTGACAATCTCTGTTTTTTTCTTATCCATATGGATACACACAAACCAAGCAAAAAAAAAAAAAAAAAAAGTGACTTTGGAAAACATTTTAAAATGTCTGTTTTTGCAACATAAAAATAGTTTATATGCTGACAAAAGGCCCAGAGGAAGAAAAATATATGTTTTACAAAATATCCACATTAGTATCAATGCGGCATGACTTCAACCCCTCTTACGGATGAACACTTGTTTGGTTATTTGTAGAATGTTTTTAATCCTTGTACCGAAGTAAAGGATGCAGGTTTAGCTAGAACCACTGATAAAATAAAAAAAATTTTAAAAAAAATAAAAAAAAAAAAAAAGAAAGAGAAAAATCAAGGTGACGCTTCCCTTTGTCTTATCCACACATATAATTTGTCCAAATATATATTGAACCAAGCGTGCAGCAAACCAGTCATCACCCACTATGGACAAAAGGTCAAACTGAGAGCCCACAGTGTTTTCGTGTCCATATGCAGCAGTTATCTCAGTGGTGGACCGGACAGACAGGACGCTGAGCTCCGCCTGACGCTTCGATCGTCAGCTGAGGAGACGGAGCCCGTGTGTCCGACCCACCAGACTCCGCCTGAAAAAACCCCTTTGATCTGCCTTCAAACTGATTCATGAACACCAACTGATGGGGCGGCACGAAACACCCCCATGCCCAGCCCGCAAGGCCCCCGGGTCCCCAGCAGAGGTATGTGCTCTCATTTTGGACAGATTCCTCAAAACAAGGAGAGAAATGGGGGTGGGGGCCTAATGCCTGAAATTCACTCAAAATAAGTTTACTGATTAGGTCATGTGTGGACTGGAGGAATTATATTATTCTGCATACTTTGCATTCCTCATAACTTTCCTTATAACACTGTCCCCTTTCTCTATTCAGCCTGAAATAATTTGGGGCATTTCAGGTGACTAATGCTGCCTTCACGTGGGAAGATGGGAAGTGAATCTGAAATTACGAGTGCGTTGTGTTCAAGTGCTTTTGTGTCATAGTGAAAGGAAAAACGGCTGACACAGTTTATGATGACCTGCTACTTGGGTAAAACAGGTGTTGATGTGTTAATTCATCTGCTACAGCATTTAATTAAAAAATTTTTTTTTTTGCAAATTACGTATGATATAAAAGAACGTTCAACATCGTTTGTCATTTGTGATGAATCCCTGGTTGCTTTCCGCCATGTTGAAAAGTTCAAAGGTTATTTTCATCTCTGCAGCTCGTGGATCCAAATTTTTTCCCAGTTCTCCAGTGGAAAATGCAACGCGAGGGGGCGTTCATGTACAACTTTCGAGTTCATAACTAGTATTTACCATAATTTCCATAGCACATGAAGGCCGATTAAGGACCAGAATAGGAGAGATTTCAAAGGAAGGAAGGAAGGATGTCCAATTTGAACAAATTTTAACAGTTACCACTCTTTAATACAACGCGTTGGACCAAATTCTAGGTTAATATCCCTACAGGAAGTAGCAGAAATGACCACAGAAAAAAAGCAGTGAAATGTAAAACATAAATGGGAACTGTATTGCGTATGCATCAACTATCCTTTCATCAATAGCATATCAAAAACAACAACCTACCTGCTTAGTTTCATATCAATCTGACTTAAAATACAGTTATATGTAGCATTTCTACTTTCAAATAGTAAAAATTACCTGAATTGAAAAAAATTGAAAACTGAAAAAAACTACAGTTTTTTTAATAAAGAGCTTTGACATTATGGCAATGATGCCAACATGTTGGATATAAACGGAGTCTATTCATACTAATGATCTGCAGGATTTATGTGACCACTACAGCGAGTAGTGAGTTCCTCTGTTGGTCTACCATGGTGAGGAAAACTAACCCTACAGGGCCTTTGACCAGAGCATCAGAAAGTGACCAGATGGGATGAGAACCACAAAGAAACAACTGCTAGAGTCTGTGAAAGTGACAAACTGATAAAAGCTGAGGCACTGTTGTTGTTTTCACCCCCGTACATGCTGTAACAGCTGTAAATGAAAAGAATGGAGTTTGATGCCGAAATGGCAGCGTTTCTTTTACATGAGTGAGTTTGATTCTGAGGCTTAGGAAGGTATATAGTTATTATGGGATGTTATTATCTTTGCAAAGTTTCCATTTGTTGATCATGGTTCAGACTAAACTGGGATATTTCTGACCTTGTTTGTACAATTCCAAACAGATCTTTAGTTCAGCTATCTAAAGCACCTCGAAAACAGGCAATTTGTGGTTCTACTGTGGCTGTTTGCTATCCAAAAACAGAGCTAAGCTAGCAATAATGTAAACTATCAGCTGATGCAGTGGTGAACATTATAAGACATAGTGTTATTTTGGCAGACTGTCGGAATAAGTGACTACGAGTTTTAGTTTGAAGAAGAAAATTTGATGATATTATTATTTATTGATAAAATAATACAGATGTGTGTAAACAATGAGTTTTATACTTTGTTCAATGAGTGATACAGTCTGTGGATACATTGATCCGTTGCTGGTTTTTATTAGTTCTAGGTGTGTTCTAGTACATGACTTCCCCCTGTTATTGAGAGTTTAATATTAATACCACAGAGAGCAACTTTAAGTGTGTGTGGATTACTGTCTGTAAATTCAGTAATCACATTTCAGTTATGAATCATTATGCCAGGTTTGTATCGCAAGTTATTCAGTTTTGTGCATAATAGTTACACTGAAAAAACACAGGGCTTTTCATGGGTCCAGAATTTAATTGAAAGCCTAGGTATTTATTGATTTTACATCTGACATCGTTTTTACACGTTCACGGTTTTATTTATTACATTTATCACATTATTTCATTCACATATCAGCGGTCAAACTACTCTACTCTCTAAAATTGACAGATGTTATACCTAAACAACAAATAAACACAGTTTTCTGTCGGTGTGTCTCAAACTTTAGTGTCAGTAGTGTAGATTTTGGGTGGAGTACGACTTTAAGGGCTGACATTGCTTGGCTGACTTCTGAGAGTGCAGGAGGATAATAGGGTCCTGGGTGTGTTTGTTTGTGCCCTCGACCTGATCGGCATGTGATGAGCGGGGAGGCCTGTAGGCCTAATTGGCCTCTTTAAATGGAAAAATGTCCAGCGAGCATGACGCATCGATGAGTCGGTAGCGCCCCATCAACCCCCTCCCCAACCACCAGCTCTTTTTATCATTACTTTATGGAAACAAACCACTCCAATTAGCGGCAGAGCAGCCATGGAAATAATAATGACAATAAATTGGATGGTCATTGAGTGGATTTAAAAAGTTAAAGTCAAAGTATGTGATGTACTTAAGAGGTAATTTACATCTTTAAAGCCTTATACTTTGTTGCTGTGGACTTTCTGTTCCGGACCTTTAAGTCTTTGCAAACAAACTGTGTAAAAGGTATAGAGTAAATACATCGACATGATACAAGTGTTGAAGTCCCTAAGAAATGTAAGTACCCTGAAGGACTTTTAGTGATTGGTTATACAATTGAACTGGGAAATAGTTCAGAGATTCTCTCGTGTTTTATTCCTTTGAATGCATGTTTTGTCATGTCGAAGTTAAAAAATTAACTCCAACTGCATGGATCTGTTGTGTATCTGTAAGACCCAGAATCACTCCTCCTCAAAATTAGGTCTATGTCTCACTGAAGAAATTATGAACCATTCCAGTGAATGTTTTATGGAATCGTCTAATTTCTCTTATATCACCAGTCAAAATCATTTACTCAAAACAAATCAGTTTTTGATTTGGGTTTTCAGTCGCTGCCCTAAAGAACGGGCCAGACAGAACCACATTTCGACAAACAGGGTGAAAAATAATAACTTTGTTGGTAACTCTAGATCTGCAGGTATACAGATGAGATATTTAAGACCGTCCATTGACACTGTACTTCTGGCTTCATCCTCCAGCCTGTTTCCAGATGACAAACAAAAACAACAAAAAACGTAAATAAAATTACTAGGAATGCACCAATATGTCAGATGGAAGTTAACGTCGGCCAATATTAGCAGATACAAGAGGCAATTTAAGGCCAATAAAGACTTAAAACTGATTGAAATCACCATCAGAAAATATGTTAAATGTAAACTGAAACCTGGTCAAAGGATTTATGTTGCTCTTTCTGGCAAAGTATTTGTTATATGATAGTTTTCTATATGGTATTTTGTTGTGTTTCCTTTATCTTTATATGTAAAGTTTGGATTTACTGTAACTGTTAAAGTACATCACTTGTTCATCACTGAAAATCAAAATCATCCATTGATTACAGAAGAAAATAAGTCATATTTTCATCCTATGTGTTATACCTGAAATAGATACAACATACTGTATATGTAAAAGGACACAAATTTATCATGTAAAATGAAATGTAATTTTAGCTTAATGGACTGTTTTTCATCAAAAATGATGGCAACATCAGGTCCTGCAAAGTACTGCAAAAAAAAAAAAAAAAAAGAAGATAAATTCAATAAAATACATTTAAAAACAAGTGGTGCCAGGCACAACAAACTCCACCTTTTGCACATATTGTAGCTTATTTTGGCACGGATCCAGCTGATGTCATCATGTCTATGCATGTGCTGATGTCAGCATATCAATTGCCTTTATATATGTGCCAAGTTTGAAGTAAACTGAAACAAAATTGATGTTTATATAGACATGTAAAATGTTGCCCATTATAAGTAAATGGGAGAAAAAAAAAGATTTTAAAAAAATTCATGAAAAATTTGAACTTAGACCTACTTTTCCCAAAATGTAACCACATCTATTCTGGGTCACTGGCAATCTATAAATCGAATTTGGCATGAATTCAACCAATGGTTTTGCTGCTAGTGTTAACAAACAAACCAAACCAAAAACAATACCCCTTGCCTCCCCTTTGGGGGGAGGGGTAACAGTGTGATTTTTACCAGGGACCACTGAACAGTATGATATGGTTTGACTGTTGAATAAACACTTATTAGAAATAAAAAATGCATTAAGCTGAGAGGATCTCAGCTATACTGTGCAATATTGACTCTGTTGACTCCCACCTGAACTGTACAATATTTATGCCATACTCTGTGCAGTACAGCAACAAAAAATATAACATCTAACTGGTACAGTTTTCCGTCATATTTCATTATGTGCATTATTTATTTATGAATATTTATATTTTTTCCTACTGATTATTTGATCCTGTTTACTAGAGTTTAACCTATGTGTTTGTCTTGAGACCAATGCAACATCATTTCATTTTGCAGTGCATCTATGATGTAATGTTTAAATGACAATAAAGAAATCTGAAGCTGATGTTCAACAGCGCTTTCCACCACCTTCATCAAATCAACAAATGAGGGAATGTCTTTTAAACTGATGGCTTTCGTCCCTCCAGTTGAATTTACCATTGATGTCAAAGTGCTCTGAAGTTGTTGTGGATGTGACGTAACATCACCTTACACTTTGAAATTTAGTCTCAAACTTCAGGTTAGGGTTTCAGGTAATCCTTGCAGGTATACAAGTATGAACATGTGACCGTGCAAGTTTGTCAGCAAGCTTTGTGAAGTGGTGTATTAGAGTATGGCTTTCCATCTTCTCCATCATCATCTGTGGGAAAAAAATTGTTGGAGACCAGATGATTCAATGCAGATTCACTTTTTACATTTTAAACCATGTCCAGATGGGATCTTTAATACTAAATACACAGTGTGACACCATCACCGAGATATTAAATATTTAAGCTGACACATAACAGAACTTTTCTTCTTGAAGTGAAGAACAAAAAGCAACCTGACTCGGGAAAACCTTGAGGAAAATGTGTTTAAAATCACTCAAATATGATGTGAAATCATGTTAAATGGACATAAAACTGTCACTGTTCTTTTAGGAGGGAGTAATAACCCCACTAAGTCATCAGAAAAATGGAATGAGGCCTGCAGGTGTCAATTTGTTTTGAAGCTGTTCGCCCAGAAAGACAAAAAATGTGGCTCTTTAAAGAAGCAGACCAAAGGGGAGTCGCTGACACTTCAAAGGGGTTTCTGAGCCGTTCGCCTCCCTCCGACAGCGAGGTCACTGTCAACCCTGACGAGCCACCGCTCCGCCATTAGGTTCGGGGGTGACGTGGGGCGTGTTTTCCTCTGTCTGCTGGCCTGTGGGAGCGTTCGGCGCTGTGGTTGTCGTCGGGGAAAATCAAACAGAGCCCAATTAAACTGATTCTAACATGCCAGTGATCACGAGAAGGAGGCTCACCTGGACTCTCCTCTCCTCGCAGGCATGCCTCTGCCTCCATGACTCCTGGGACACTAATTGCCCCGACCAAAAGTCTTGGGAATCTGCCGCTTCGATGTGCTAACGGCCTATTGAGGAGCTGCAGTGAATTCCTATCACAGCCACACAAAACAATCCAACACTCATTTCACAAGTTACAAGTTAAAAGAAAAATAGGCTGCAGAATTTTTGCAGAGAAGTGGGAAGTAAAGAAAAAAACACATGCTTCATTACTTAAGCCAAGTTTTCCGGCATCTGTACTTTTCTTTACTCTGATTTTATTTTTACTCCCCAAACATTAACCCAACTTTTACATTATAAAACAAGGCTTGTCTTTTTATCTTTCATGCATCGACTTTAATAGTTGCAACCATGAGATAAGTAAAAGATGAGGAAAAGTGGATATATACAAAAAATAAGAAGACAGGAAACAAACAAACATGAAAACATAAGCAGAAATGTCACAAGACGAATCCATGTAAAAGACGTAAAGGATAAAAGTGATGTAAGTGATGTAACAGATGTAAAATGCAAAAAAAGATGGAACAAGAGAAAAAGCAATGTAAAAGACATAAAAGATGATTAGTTGACATTATGACTTTAATCACAAATTTCTTTTCAAATGTATAAAACCCCAGTGATAGACTAATTATCACTAATTCATTAGTCTTTCCCTGCTTACACACCTGAATCACTTCCTTCATGAACAACTTTGAAGATGACTTCATCATAAACACAGTCTACTTTTTTCACATAACAAACCGAAATGTCACTTGGGCCTATTCAGAAATTTTGTCGTGAAGTGCATTGTGGGAATTGGAATTCCACGCAGCAGCAATTTCGTTGTCTCTTCATGAGTGCTGAACCCAAATGTCGCCTTTACCTCCATCCACTAACTATAGTCATTCTTTAAAACATCTCTGATGGACTGTATGAATTTATGTTGTATCGATCTGGCTCATTTTCTTGCAGAATCTGTAAGAAACTGCTTTTGCTTGGTCGCTATCTTCGTTGTTGCTGCGTGGAATTCCCATTCTGATTTTGCACTTTGTGACAAAATTTCCAACAAGGCCTGAGTGAGGTTTCGGTTTGTTATAGAAACAAGCGGACTGCGTTCATGATGGAGTCATCTTTTGAGTTGTTCATGAGGGAAGTGATTCATGTGTGTAAGCACGGAAAGACTAATACATTAGTGATAATTAGGCTATCACTGGGGTTTTAGAAATTTGAAAAAAAAAATGTAATGAAAGTCATACACTGCTTTAAAGTATGTGATAGTAACAGTGTGTTGGACGATGACCTGTTTCCTCTGAAAAACACACCTCTAAAGACCAGAAAATCTAAAAACATTCTATCAACAATCTGTCCATTCATTCTCATAACTTTTCAACAAGGCATTGTGATAATAGTATGGTTCACTGTATGTTTCCATTTCTGATAACAGCAGACTGTCTGTAAGTCACTTATGCACCAGGTCTGAACAATGTGTAAAAAAGAGAAAATAGGACCAGTGTCCCTGTATCTCACTGGCATGTTCTATCAAAAATCAATAACAACTTGAATTTGTGAGGTTGTCAGGTTCTGTCGCTATGTTCGAGTCCTGTGGTGTTGATACAGGAGATCAGTGTCCCAATAGAAGTAAGTGGGTAGTACTGCCACTGGAGGAGAACTCAACTAATTACATGAAAGTCCATATATGACTTCCTATCAGTGCTCAGTAGTAACTATATTGATATTTGTAACCATTTCCATTTGTAAACCATGAAAATATGGACCAATACAAAGAAGAGTTTTTAATATTTCAAAAATGTGGAAAAAAAAAAAAAATCAGAATTTCTCAAAACTGTGAACAAACCTTGTAGACATTGTCCTAAGGAAGCAAAAAAAAAAAAAAAAGAATTCAACCAGTAGTTTCGGACAAGCAGATTGATGAAATGTAGACATGGCTGACCTTGAGTTTGACCCTTCAAGGTCACTCAAGGTCAAAGGTCATGGACCCAAATGAAAGTCCATATATGACTTCCTATCAGTGCTCAATAGTAACTACTGTATATTGAAATCTCTAACCATTTCCATGTCATAAGCCATTAAAATATGGAGCATTATAATTATAGACAAAATTTTCAGAAATTTGTCAAAAATTCGAACATCAAAATTTCTTAAAACTGTAAACAAATTTTGTACATATCGTCCCAAGGAAGCTACATAACAAATTTGAAATGTTTCCAACCAGTAGTTTCATCGAAGAAGATGTTTGAAGAAATAGCTAATGAAGACAACAAAGACAGCGACAATGAACACAGCACGATCACAACAGCTCATGGCGTATCGGCTGGAGAGCTAAAAAACTTCCAAAGCTCAAGTAAATTCATATGAGTGGTTTCTTTCATGAGAACTAATGTTTCTTATATATTCACCCAATTACTGACAGACCAGTCTGTTTACACCTTTAGTACCAACCACCGGTCCGTCATGTCAGCATCGTTTAGATACATATATGTCCTTGTATGGCTGTGTCACTACATACTTAAATTTTGTTTTCTGTCTGACTGCAGCACAAAGCTTCATGGGACAACGTAGCTTACCTGGATACTTCTCCAGAGTTCATCAGAGTTCTGGAGCTTGATTTGAAGTATTTTGCGAAGCGGCGTATTGATAATGTATGTGATGACATCTGAGGCCTTGCCAGCCGGTCGAATAGTTTGAGAAGGAAATAAATGGAGCAGTGAAACACAATGGACATCCCTGTCATTTTGAGATGGAGCCAGACTTTTGCAAATTTATTTCTAAATAAAAGTGTTTCACCATGTAACACAAACACATTCACTGTATCATGTTTTATTATTTCTGTTTTCCTATTCATTGTTATTTCTTAGGAGACAGTGCATTTATTGAGATGGAAAAGTATACAGGACAAACCAGTCAGTCAAACCTTTGGAAAGAGTTTGCACGTCGTATACTTTTTGTTCAGTAGAGGGCTTAACAGAGGAAATGAAGCTTCACATGGAGCTTTGTCTACAGTGAATCAATTTAACTGCAAATTTCATACATGTGTGGAAATCATTCAGGCACATGTTGAACAGTCACGATAATTTAAGTCTTTTTAAACATGTAAAACCTGTTAGTTAGTATATCATATTTACTTACCACTTCATAGTTGATTGCTTTATTTGTGAGCAGCGTTACCGACAGCTGCCTCTGAAGCTTCTTCAAAGGGAAATATAAAATAAAAGTCATCTTTCGCTCTAAATGTCAGTCCCCTAATTATCAATTTTCTCCAAGCAGGGGGCCCTGACATCTCTCAGGAGTCTATCTGTGGTGTCGGTATAGATTATGAAGCCCACCTGCAGGGAGTGGCCACCAAACAGTACAAAACAATTAATGCTACTGCGTCGCTATCAAAGGCTCGCAGAGAAAACAGTGAACCACGCATGGCTGGAGCGAAGACTGCACTGAGACAGAAATGAGTGTAGTCACATCAAAAAGCAGCAGAGCAGGAGTCTCATTTAGTACAAAAGGCTGCAATTAGCACGGCACATTAGGAACACATGGCAGGGTGACCGGTTTACCACGACTGCTCACAAAGGCCGACTCCGCCTGTACATAAGGACACACATTTGTATGGAAACATAGCACAGCTGTCAGCAACTGGTGTACACTTTGTAAGTTCTATGGCCAAGATTATAGTTTGACTTTCTGTAGTGCAGATAAACATGAACAATATAACAACCACCAAACCAAAGCAGACACTACAGCACACCTTTTGTTTCCTTTATTATTTTGTCCTTTCATCTCATGTTTTATAGCAGTTTTAACCACTGCACTTGTATCCCAGAGTTCCAAGTTGTTGCTGCCGCTTCTTCAGAGTTTTATGAAATGGCACGAAATAACAATTACTCAACAATTAATTCTGCAGAGGGCTTTTAATTTGAAATGACAGATGCAAGAAGTGAACATATTGCAACATACAGTACGGGAAAGATGGAGGAAAATGCTGCAGGAGGCAGAAATCTGGGATAAAATGTAAGACTATTAAAACATGATCCCTCTATAGCTCTCACCTCCCAAAAACCTACATAAAAAGATTGATGACCTGGTGCCATGTTAGCAAAAATGTTAATAACCCTGCCCCCCAAAGAAGAGGCAAGGAGTATTGTTTTTGGTTCGGTTTGTTTGTTTTTTTTTTGTTTTTTTTTTGTTAACAATCTAGCAGCAAAACTATTGGTTGAATTCATTCCAAATTTGGTTTATAGATTGCCAGTGACCTAGAATGGATCTCATTACATTTTGGGAACAGTAGGTCAAAGTAAAACATTTTTATGAATTTTTAAATTCTTCCCGTTTACTTATAAAGGGTGAAATATGTGCGAGGGGGTGGGGTTTGTTGTGCCTGGCACCACTTGTTTCACATGATTTGATTAAAAATGCAGCTAATTTCTGTACTACACACGTGAACATCCAAGTACAATAAATCCCTTCCCCTGGCTGCAGAATAAACCCCAGATTAAACATTGTATCTGTTAATTAATGATGAAGGAGACAGAGGTAAAATACTAAAGCAGATTAGAATGAAAGGATGTCAAACTGTTCAAAATGTGTGTTCAAAGTCACTGCCAGCATCTCCATCCTGTTAGGACTAAGAGAGCAGGAAGTTTAATGCAATTCACAGAAACATAGTTGTATGAAGTTGACTGCTGTGAACACTGAGGGTCTTCAGTGTGTGTGTGGATGGAAAATAAACACGGTGTACAGCGAGTAGGTGTCTGTCAACGACATATGTAAACACACTGGCCTTGTTCAATATGAAAAAGGCAAATATCAGATTGGATCTAGACTTTTGAGAGTCTGCACACACATGCATGGAAAGCACTGTTTCAATCAAAGTTCTACAAATGCAGCACAATTCAAACATTCAGGCTTCTGTGCAGAGGAAAGTGTTGTCACCTGTTCTCGCTTTGTTGCATCACCTCTGAACCTGCACCGCCATGAAACTTCAGTCAGCTGTTACTGCAGCGTCACTTGCAACATGTTGTCTCTGATCAGAACATGTCACTAACATGTTAGACTCTTTCTGTGGTCTGTAATAAAAACCATGCAGCCTGCAGGCATACTTATTCTAAAGAGAAAAGTAATGGCTCTGAGAACATGCAGCTCATAATGAAGGGTCATGCACTCGTTGCCGTGGATAATATCAGACATGTTATTAATTGCATGTTGCTTTGAAGCCTTATCGAGCGTGGGATTAGAAAACAAATCAGCCGGTCTGAGACGCAGAGACACCATGATTCACCAAAGTAATCTTGTTACAGTGCACAAACATCATGTTCATTGTGGCTTCCTCATATCCATGAATACAAATAGACACACAAAGAAACACACAACACATTACAAATATGATAAATAATATACAATAAATTATGTCTATTTTGTTTTCTTAACGAACTTTTCAATGCTAGGATAAATATCTCCAAAGGCAAAATTTAATTTTTGACCAATTGCTACTTCTCAACTGAAATTACAATTAAATATATTTAATTTAAAGCTTAAACTATTCATTCTTCCATTATCAATTAATATGGCCTTTAGTTTAAGGGTGAAAATCCCCTGATCTTCTCAGGCCACCAACTGTTGAAAACCTAAAGATGTCTGACTGATTCTCCGGGAGACAAAAACAAAAAAAACAAAAAAGAGTACTGGGTGAATTAAAGTATAGGAAAACGTTTATATAGATATTGTACATCAACAAAATAACAAAACTTGTCACTGATTCTGTTCTTACTCAATATTATAATTACATTTGATTCTGGCAAACCTTATGAAAAAATGCCATGGCTTGGATTATTACAAAATAAGCAAATAAATAAATAGTTAAATCTGCACATTGAGGCACGTCACTGGTTCCGAAAAGACCTACAGAAGACTTTCCTGCCCTGAAGACTCAGGAAATCTACATTTTATATTAATGCGAATGTAGATTCGAATGTCTGACTGTGAGACTGTACTGAGCTGCTCCTTCCATGTTTTAATGTGAAAACATGCATCTCCTCCTTTAAATGAGGGTTAAGGTGACCCTTCAGGAGCAACTGAACACATAACGCTGCAAGCTGATGCCCCCTGTTGGTCATCTTGACACATTGTCTCAAACTGGATACTGAGGGTGTAATGAGTTATCATTCAGCTTTGCAAAAAAAAAAAAAAAAGGTGTAAAGATGCTTTAAAGCAGAGATACCTTCATCCAACAGGCGAATAGGTTAAGACACAGAGAGTGAAACATTGTGATACTGATACCTGACAGGAAGGGGTGTGTGTCGTTTCAGCGTATGCAAACAGAAAGTTAGTAGGGTTGTGTAAATCCACAGGCAGTGTGACCTGCAGGACCCACACTCCCTGCAGGAAAATAAAGCCATGAAGCATGGTATTTGGAGAATGATGGTAGCAATTGAAGAAATGCAGGGTTTGGACACATCAAAAGGGGATATTTGGCAAAATGCTGAGGTTGCCCAAAGGTGTGAAAATGGAAGAAAATGTTTCTGCTGTTTTGGTTAAACAAAAGTCATAAAGGCTGCTGATTAATTTAATTTAATTATGTTAAAAAAAAAAAAAAAAAAAAAAAAAACATAAATTGTATACCATTTAAATGTTAAGCAAATAAAAATATTTTTTTTAAATTAACAAGATTCTAGCCATTTATAATGATACAAGTTCATCTTATAAACAGTATAAATTTTATTATAATTTACACTAAACCAGATCACTATGATATCTCCCTGGTTAAGTTTTAATTCAACAAGCTTGAGGAAATGTTTTCTGTGAATATTTATGGTTATTTTTTCTTTGTAACATCATGGTAAACCACACTTACTTATTAACAATGAAATAAAGTGTGTAGCACCTACAATGTTCATCTAATTCAGAACTGATCCCAGGAATTAATTTATATGCTTTAAAGACATTGGCGCAAATTACATTTAGTTAAAAATCTCAGACATGAACAAAATATTAATTTAGACAATAATTTGGATTACTGTGATATTTTGTAGTTAAGAAATCTATTCCATCAGTGGACAAAAATTAGATTTATATCCACTTTTGTTTCATAGTTATATGGAGTTATTCACAATTAAATTAACTTAATAACATTTACAATGTTTATTCAGAAAAATATTAATATGATTAAAAGCAGACTTTTATGCTAAGAAAATGAATCATGGCCACCTTTTCTTCACCATCAGGCTTCCAAAATATCTTACAAACATATTTAAATCTGAAACTGAATCACATGATGTCATTTCTTCACTCTGCATAAGCTGATATATCAGCTAATCACAGGCTGAATGTGATATTGCATCATATGTTGCCATGCAGGTGGAGATGACCTCATCATCGTAGTGTTTATGGATCACTGGGCCGCTGGCCTTTATTTCTGTTATTGAATTATGGGAAATTCATTCTTTTTATTGAAGGAGTGGCTTCCAAATCCAATAAGAGAGTCAGCAGTCCTTGGTGGTGCAGCTGGAATCTGCCACCATTCAGAAGCAAAGTCACTGCTTTAATATGTCGGTCAAAACATGAAACAGGTATGACAGCAGGTGTGGAAAAAGAAACCATAAGTTAAAAGATTCGAGATTAGGAGAAAAAAAATGTGATGACATCCCTCCACCTGGAAGAACATAGAGGTTCCCCCACAACCAGTTTGGGGATATCTCATCCCATAAATCCTATAATGTGAACCCAGCATCATTTGGACCCTCAAACAGGGTGTAAATTAGTCCTCTGTTAATAAGTTTGTGATCTGATAACTTGCTGTCTGTCTTTCAGAGTTTCTCATTTTTTAATAGAATGTGTTTTTTCCCCAGACAGGCTAAATGTATGATTAAGACCATACCATAACAAATCTGCTAACCTAGCATTTGGCGTCAGCTCATCCACCAGCCTCACACTCACCTGATTCCAAACAGCCACGACTGCATCAGGCTAAATGTAAAATGCATTCATCTCAAACCCAGAACATCACAGTTGCCTCATGCATTTATTTTGCAGTCTGAGGCCAGGCAGGGAATTGGGATGAGCTGCAAAAACACAGGCACAAATTTTCATGTTTCATGACTTGATTCAATTACCCCTGACTACTCAATAATTCCAATGCACAACAACCTTTAATGCATCTCAATTTACTGTATCCTCAATACTGTGCATGTCTACTAATATAAGCAGTACAAACCAGATAAAACAGAAATCTAACCACCCATTTACTCAGTGTGCTTTAAAAATCAGATTACAACTATCTATAATATAAACATCTGCATATTTACAATGCCAGTGACAGTGTGTCCCACCTCAGTGAGCATTACAAATGACTTCATGATTGGATTTAATTATGTTTGCATCGAGATGCATCATTGATATGAAAAATTCCTGCACATTAGTAAAAAGTTTGACACTCCTGAGGTACTCAGAAGAACGGATAGAAGAAGTTGGGGTAAACCATAAAGACAAGACAATAAGGAAGAGATTACTGATAGGTCATCACTACAGGAAGAAGATTAGACCATGGATAACAGAGCGAGAGGAGGGCGAACTCTTATTGGGTAAAAAATGTTCCAAAATGTGGCCCATGATGAAAATCTGGAAGATGAAATGATAGAAACAAGCCTGAAAAAGACAAAAGCATCTGGACCAGTACATGAGGATCAGAACTCAGGCAAGGATGGGGCCACCAGATTCAATCCAGTAAGATAATCCTCTAAAAACACATTTAATCATTGTGCTCCATCAAATCATACATAAAAACTATCCTTTCACAAAAAAGATAAATAACCTGAACAAATATGAACAACCTGAAGTGTCTTAAGAGAAATGGAATTTTAACATTCTGCCTGTTCCTAAATGTTTTGTGTATTTGTAGATCCACTGTGTGTAAGTGGTAATGTACATGATAAATGATAAACAGGTATAATAATGTTTAAATTGCCTTTTTTTTTTCCTTAAGAAATTTCAGGTCGTTTCTGGTTATTCACATTTTTTTTAAAGGATAATTTGAACATTTTCATAATGTAATGTATAATGCCTCACTTTTTTCCTGGTTGTAATATACTGGTCTGGTCCACTTGGGATCATACTGGGCTGAATGTGAACATGGATTGGAGGAATTTAAGGAAAGCCATCTCACATTTCTCCAAATTTAGTTTCAGTTGCATTCAGTTTGTTATGAGACTGGATCAGGCTGTGATAGTTTATGGTTATAGTTAGAAGTGTACAGAGAACCGCTGGTTCTGGTTTTGCATTGACAGCAGGGTAAGCACTAATCTTGAACTCGTGATTCAGGTATAACTTTACCCTCATTCTGAGTCTAAATCCACCCACAGCAAAATCAGAAAGAGCATGAGAGTGTTGTGATCAGTGCATGAATGTCCAGGTGTGGATGTGAGTACTTCAGGGACATCCATATAATAGAGAATCACCACATATTTAATCAGAAGCACATGATGATCAAAAAGGGTTAGTTTGAGTTTTTATACTAACTTTTTAAGCAGCATTTAGAATATTTTCACTGGAATCTGATTTAAGAACAGATGGACCAAATGCCTAAAATTAGAGGTGTTGACATGGGCGTTGGAATAATAATAATAATAATAATAATAATGATGTGGATGGGACAACATAAAGGGGTGGTCTGGGGGTCATCCCCCAGAAAATTTTGTAATGAGTAGATGCCATTTCCTGTACTCTGGTGCATTTTAACACGCGGTTTGATACTTTCATCTAGCTAAAGCAAGAGAACTACGGGCCCATTTTGTAATTTCCCTCAGGTTGGCCCAGTCAGATCATGTATTTGAAAATATTGTAGCGAGCCACAGTGATCGCTTTATGGAGATAGTCGTGCAGAGTCATGTGACTCACTTGGGTTACAGTGTTGCTGAGTTGTGATGATGCACTACTTTGCACGTTGAAAATATGCATTAAAAGCTAATTCCTGTTATGTTTTATGTAGTTATTTGACTTATGCTATGTCTATGGAGGGAGACTAGCTAAATTAACTGGTGGAAGAAATATTTCAGTTTGACACCATGACTGAACGGTCTGTGTGGTTGCCATAGAGTCTGCACTGTTTTACATAAGTTGGGCTGAAGAAAGTCAATATAATAGTGTGATGTGTTGGAGGAAGAAGCTGGGGGAGAATTCCCAGCATGCACAGGGGCGAAATAGTTTGGGATAGTTTAATGTGGTTACAGTGTTTCAAGTTTAAAAGAAATGTTCTTGTGTGATTGTAGAATTATGATGTGTTTTACGCTTTTTGTTAGTTGTTTACTGTATAATGATTATTTTTTTATTGAGTTCATTTTTTTATACCATGGGCTAAGTTGCTCCTTTGATCCATGACACTCTGTAGTAGTTAGACATATTAAATATTCTCATCACTGATGTGTCACCTGACTGTTACAACATCGCTTTTGTAATTATGTGATGTGCTAGGACTCAGATGTGTGATTCAAGTTTTCTCTCCCGCGATTTTATTGTTCTAAAATGTCACACCATTAAAAGTACACAAAATGAGACACTGACTATTTTAGAGGATCTCTTCATGTCTCTTTATGTCTGCATTCAAATAGGCTACTTTAAATCCAATACATAGAACCTAAAAATCTCCAAAAATATTGAAAGGATTATGACACAGTTACCCCAAAAACAAACATGCCTCATACAATTAGCAGGTTTCGAGTTGTATTAATGAACAAAAACACAATATATTTAGGAACAGGCCAATCATTTTAATCATTTAACTTTTTGAGAACCTTTCATAATGTTGCTAGACAAAAAATTCAAACATACCTCACTGTAATAGGTGGTGGAGAATGGAGAACCCAAATGCTACACACTTCTACAGGTTCAGAGATTAGCAGACTATTTGAAAACAGCTATGATTCAAACAGGCAGGCAACAGCAGGGAAAAGAATGAAAGTCTTTGATTACTTGCTTGAGTGCAGAGAATCTTGGAGGTTGAGTGCACAGCCCAGACTCAAACCTGGGGTTCAAATGTGACAAGTGTGAGCACTGCCGCTCGGCCGAACGGTAGGTCGGAACGCAGTGTCAGTGGTTCACCCTTTAACAGCGGCGTCATCACAGGCAGACAGCAACAGAAAATCCAAACACACTGAGCTGGTAGTCACAGGTTGAAAAGCAGGTCAGGTTACCAGGGCTGAACCGAGGAGAAGTAGTCAGAACAGGCAGGGTCGGACATAGGAACTCAGGAACAAGAAAAATGCCGGAGAGTCAGGTAGAATACAAAGACAGTCTGGTAATGAGTGGAAGAATCTGCCCTGCTTATATCCAGAGCAGCTGACTGGGGACAGGTAGGTGCAACAGATGAAAAAGATGTCAGTTAAGAAGACGACTGACTGCGGCTGTTTCTCACTATCAACAACGCAGAGTACGATCTTGCGAATTCAGCGAGTACGACCTTGGTAAGAACGGTCCCAGAGAACGGACTTCCTAAGAACACCAGTCTCTCTGTAATTCAACATCTATGTACTTGTGAACTTTCCTCCCTGTTTCTGCTGTATTTCTGTCATCCGCTCCATGACGTATTTCCCTCAAATCACTTGATTTGATTAAAATACATTTCTACTAGTATTTACACGTCATTTATACATTTTGTATACTTTTCAAAACTAATACATTTTGTTGAATCCCGTATCATGATAATAAAGACGTATTTCTCGCTATTCTGCCTCTCGCTCGTGTTCTAACATTATAGCCGCTGTAGCATTTGAGAGTAGCACAAACTGCATCTTGGGATATTGCCAGCCAAGTCTATGCGAGTCACCAACCGGTGCATCCTTGGTTTAAACTAGGAGACAAGAACATCTGGGTATTCCATGTGTTCTTGGTTTATGCGAACTTTCAATTGGAACAGTACTTGGGCCGCGACTGATGATATTTCACGAGAACAGAAGAAAAGAAGAACAGACAAGAACGCGTATTGAGAAACAGCCAGTGACTCTCTCTCTTCCTGTCTGTCTGTCTGTTGCTGTGCCACTACCTCTTGCTCTCTCTGCTTCCTAATGACATATGCAACATTTCCACATTATAGCATGTTT
>JAPQRP010000001.1:23346884-23362401 GCA_037367295.1 Apogon hyalosoma | reverse complement strand
GTTTACAATTATTCACATCTCAGGAAGACTCTCAAAGTATGTCAAGAATGCTTTCCAAAGCTTTTTAAACTTTTTTTTTTCAAGAACTGAGTCACGTACCTAAGTTGTTCCTTTAGATGTGCCGGCAAATCCATCAGCCAATGTCTGTGAGACAGAGGAAGAGTCTTTTCCCACCTCAGCAGAATAAGCCTCCATGTGAGTAATGTGGTGAAGGTCCCAGCAGTGGCATGGGCAGCTGAAATCCTGCAAACCTGTGGTACTACTCCAAACAGAGCTTTGCCAGGGTTTGGTGAAATTCTTATTTCCCACACTGTTATAATGGTGCTAAAAACTGGCTCCAAGACATCCCAAAGTATTTGGCAGTCCGAGAACATAAGACAAAGGATGTCTGGATCACATTTACATCTCAGGCAGTTTTGGTCAGTTCCTAGAAACCATTTGGTAAGTCTGTTATTCAATATGTGGATCCTATGAAGTACCTTAAAGTGGAGCAAACCATGTCTGATACACATTGATGAAGTGTGCACTAAGCAGACTGCCCTCTTTCATTCCGTTATAGAAAGTCCCAGGCCTAATTCTTCCTCCCACTGCTGTTTAATCTGTTTAATATGACCCGGAGAGGGAGTTGCTGCCCCTGGTATCAGGTCAGCCAGGGAAGTGTTTTTCAGGCCAGCAAGAGATATAATCCCTACAACATGTCCTAGGTCTACCAGGGGTGTCCCTGGAGCACCTCACCAGGGACAGAGTTCTTAACCAGATGCCTGATGAAGGAACAGCAGCTGCCCCCAGACGAAGATCTACACTCACCTGCTGAATGTGTAATAAACTGCTTTTAAACAGATCTTAAATGCGTCTGTGGGTTTTTCTGTTCCTATATAGTGTATCCTGAATTATTAATGCAGGATTAAGTTACAGAACCTTCTCCATTAGTTGTAACATTGTTAGTCAGAGGGAAAAAAAAACCTGCGGAAATTATGAACTTTACTTCATCCAAGGCCAAAATACAAAACAGGGAGCTTTGCGTTGAACTCAGAGGCCGAAACAAAACACCTACAGATGAATATATGCAACTAAAACCTGCATGACTAGTTTCCCCATGACATGAAAAGTGATTCAGCAGGAAAAGGTCGCTCCATATCTTATTGAGCAGACAGAGAGAAGGGAGCCGTTTAATTAAAAAGTGATAATAGGCAGGTCGGTTCATGAGGGGGCTAAAACCTGCTGGGTTAAAGGTGCAGTGTGTGTTCCTCTGGATGTCTTTGGCCCCTAGAGCAGGATTGATCTTTGGCTCATGCAGGAGAGCTCGGCCTCCTCTGGGCTTAAGGGCCACACACCTGTGCATGCATCAGGGCCGGATAAGCCCAGATTAAGCTAAAGTTACCAGCTCTTTCCCTGCAATGTCATTCAAAACCTCAACAGCAACGGCGCAGCGGACAAAGCGCCTTTTGGGCTGTCCTAATAAACGCCATTAGCTTTGAGACATCAAACATGGAGGATTATGGGATTTTCTGGCCCCAAAAAAAGATGGAGGGTCTGGGGGACTCCCTTGCTCAGCTGTCCTTTCTCTGCAGAGATTATGCTACAATTTGTTTTCCTTTTTCCGCCATTTTGTATGTCCCTCCTCCTTCTGCAGATTCCACACAAAAAAGTGGTACAGTAATCCCCTGCAGATGAAACTAAGAGCGCACTAAAAAGGAAGATTACACAGGGCTTTGTAAATTGTTTCTATACACATGTGCATGGGTATTTGGGAGATCTGTAGGGACTTAACACGAAAACTGAACACATCCACACACACACACACACACACACACACACACAAATGTCAAGCATCATCTCTGTGCTATTCTTACTCCATTTCTGTTGACTGAAAACATGAAGGAGTTCAGCCTGAAACTGAAGTCAAGAAGGAGACTCAAAGAGGAATGAGAACCAGGAAAAAATGTGTGATGAGAGATTTGCACCAGAAGAGACTCAAACTGTATTAAAAAAGATACATTCCACCCTCGGCAGGTCAAAGTTCAAGTGTAAAATCGTCTTAATTTTGTCAGAAAGTTGTATTTCTCTGGGTTTAACACAGATCTGTCACTGTACTTTCATGTAAGCTGAAAGCAGGGGAGATTTATTAAGTCATTACAGCCTCTAGAAATGGTAAAATGTGATCATTGTTGACTCATGTCAGCTCATGTTTATTTAATAGAAATAATCACCAAAACGATAGCGACCTTCATTACTTTTAATAACGGTTACTTGTTAAAATATTGTGATGAAAATGCTAAGTGGTTCCCCTCGATAAGATCTCCTGTGACCCACCTATGTCATAACCCTGTCTTTGAAAATGGATGATAAACCAGGATGCAAAGTACTTTATTATTCCCATTGTGGACTTGTTTAGCTACCACAGTTTAAAAGACTGTGGATGCTATTTGGTTTGTATTTAATATACATAATTACACATAATTGTTCAAATGATGTCAAGACCTAATATTTCATTTAGAAGCTTGGAATATTCTTCTTATACATAATGCAATGAATAAACTCACTGATTAGATGAAAATACATTGTCACAAACCTGGATTCCCTTTGTGTCACTAAAACAGCCATGCATAATGTTTTAAGTGCTCCCCATTTAATCACTGTTTCATGCACTGATTTGTGCTCCTACAGTCAAAATGAGGACTCTTATATGTTCACTTGAGCAGAATCACATGCACATTCTAGCAAAAAGGCCGGGGCCCCACCCCACCTGAGTGGAGCCAGAAGTCAAGTCGTCCCTAACAGGAGTCAAAGGTTGGGCTACTGCTAATCCATGTAACACTAGGAGAATAATCCTAAGGGCTGTGGCCAGCCCGCTCAACAGTTTTCTTTTCCCCTTTTGTTTTTCTGGTAAGTGATCTTGGAAAATTTTTCAGCGATGGCCCCCAGTGTGCAGAGAGAGGAGCAGGGTCTGGGAGACAACTGTGTTTTTTACTAATTTGTCTCATAGTGGCTCATGTTTTGCTCTCCAGGCAGAACCAGCAGCTTAGAAACACACAACAAAGAGTTAATAAGTGCTTTTCATCAGGCAGTCGGAATTAGGAGTGGGCGACCCCAAAAGAATGACTTTAAATTTAATACCAAGTATTCCAGAGCCAGTAGCTACAGTATTGTGGACCAGTGGTTCTCAACTGGTCTGACTTCAGGACCCACTATCGCCTCTCAATGACAAGCCACGACCCAAATTGATGAAAGTTAAATTTCTCAAATGTATTTAATGAAAAGATGGTGTGTTTTGAACCTGAGATAATACAGAATTTCACAATATGCCAACACAGAAGACAAGTTTAATGATAAACCAGATAAACCAAAATGACCAGCAGGTGGTGATGCTACAGGGGGAATATTCCCTTTAACACTTAATTAGGTATATTTGAACCAAAAGTAAAACATGCATTAAATACACCGATGTTTTTGTTCTCTATAACTGATGTAGTCATTGTCATACCTGAGCTTTGCCATGATTTGCACAGAAACATTTGGCTCTTCTTTTATGCTGTGAAATGTCTGGTTTTCATTAGCATTACAGTGCATTACCGCCACCTACTGTTGGGGAGTGTGAATAGACGCGAGTGTGAAATGAACTTTTTTTGCACAGGCTAAGACACTACTAAAATTGGGTTTGTGACCCACTTTTGGGTTGCGACCCACCAGTTGAGAATCACTGTTGTACACTGTGTTAATTAAATGAAGTGGCTCATGTGTAGGAGAGCACGGAGCACCTCCCATATTTAATGACGTATTCATTTATTTAATTTTGGCACTCCTGGCACTCCATAGTGATCTGTGGTGGAAATACCTTTTAATACCAGCCAAGTGTTTTCAGTGCACACAACATGGTGTAGAGCTGCTGGATGCTCAGACCAAGAGCTGAGTGAAATACCTGCACAGCGTTCACAAAGATCATCAACACTATTTATCAACTCACCAGTCATACTTTAATTAAGAGGTGGTAAGTAATGAATGTGTTATGTTAGTGTACTTCAGTAGAGTTTATGTGTATCTACATATTACATTGTAATTTATATTTCTGACACGTTTTTTCTTTTATTCCCTACTTTTGAAGACAATTCTGTATTTTTTACTCCTTGCATTTTTGATGCAATTAACCATTATTTGTAATTCTGCGTTATTGTGTGTCATTTCTGATATTCAGATGTAGTCTAGATATTGAAACTTCAAAAGGCTAGAGAATCAGGACAGTGCTCTGACTTACAGACCTTTGGGCCATCATCAGGCCACACTTCTATTGCACTGGGCACGTGCAGGATTATTTACAGTTAATTGATAGCTTGATTGAGAACACGGAGAAAAAGGCTTCAGCTGGACTTCATGCCTGTCAGATTACATTAGGGTGTAGTGAATATTTCCAAGGTTGTGTGAAGTCACTACCCATGAGTAATCATTTGATTATTCATTAATTTATTCATTTTCCCTAATGCTTAATCCAGGTTGCCAGTTTAATGCAAATATACATACATACAGTGGTAGCCAAAATTATTTGAACCCCTGACAGATGTTTAAAATATTGACCTTTTTTGCCTCCAAAACATGATTTCATTTCGTAATGTTCATGAAACATGCAGATGGTTGGTCTGAACACAAAAAATATCTGTGTAAAATTCTGAGTCACAGAATTAATCTGATTGAGAAATCAAATCAACGCACCTGCATTTCTCCACAGTAGTCCGATGTTAATCTGATTAATTTAATTCTTTTACATCTGCGCATGTATAAACACAATTAAAATAATAGAAAATGAATATTAGGCACCCTGCTAGCATTACTAAAGATTTTATTCATTTAGGAATTTACCATATTAGAACTGCCTCATATTCGTTCTTGCAAGAAAAACAACAGTGAGACTGTCTGGAAGTTCCAAGTTACTGCAGGACAACTTTGATTAAATAAATAAATAATAAAAAAAATCATTCCCCAATTCTGCCACTTTTATGGATCTGCTCCAAAATTGAAAAGGTTTTACATCATTTTACAGACAGAATCACAGAGGTTATAACTGGACTGGTCAACAATAATTAAACTAGTTCATCCCATTTCAAAATAATATGAAAAAAAAAAGATACAGTTTTGATCTGCACATTTGAACATGTCCACTTACTAGAAATGTGTAAGCTATTCTGTTGTATGCGTCTTAAAAGGTAATGCACAGGTAATAAGGCTTTAAGATTCCATTAATCCATGTCTATCACAGTGTAAATTATGCCACAGCAGTAACAAAAGGCACCTAGACTAAATCATTATAATCCTGGTTGTATGATGGATGGTTGTGTTTTTATATGCTGTAATGTATGGATTATATACAAGTACAATATAAATCAGATAAGGATATTAAGAGGGGATTTTAACACCTGAATGAAAACGGATGAATGACTGTGACAGGACCTGAATACTTATCCAAAAGAATTAAATTCCTTGTATTTAAAGGTATGTGACATAATTCCTCTGTTTGTATTGCCCCCATTTACATAAACACAAACACACATCCATCATGGCCGACATCGACACTCAAGCCACGTTCAAAGGAGGATGCACCCGCTTCCCTCCTCAGCCGACATTGGGAAGGTCTCTTCTGCCTTAATCCTCTTTGACTTTATTCATGCAAAGGTCATCTCTGATTCTCCAAATGGAGGAGGCGAGGTCTCTGAGCGGGAAAGCCATGTACAGTATGTGTGTGTGCTGTCATTTTAGCTGCATTAGTCACCCGCTGCAGGATCATTACTCACCAATGAAGCATGACTGAAACCATGTGGGCTCAGCTTCTTCCTGGAAACGTACTGCTGCTGTGTTTCCCCAAAAGCTATTACTATCCCACCTGTCATTAGATGGCCTGGGTTATTATAGTTAATGAAAATGAAGAATAAAACTAGTACTGACTAACTACTAGTCCTAGAATGTTACAGATACTTGGGTATTTTCCAAAATTTGGTTTGACAGTTAATTCCTGAAGCATCAAACTCATTTTAGTTCATGGACCACATACACCCCAATTTGATCTCAAATGGGCAGGAACAGCAAAATGATAACATAATAACCCACAAATAATGACAACTTCAAATTTTCCCTTTTTTTCTCTTTTAGTTTTAAGGCAAAGAAGTAAAATTACCTCATAAAAATGTAATTATGAAAATGTGGATAACTTGAACAACCACGAACAACCTGAAAAATAAGTTAATTTTTTACAATATTATGCCTCAGCTTATGATTTACACATGTACAGTACAATTTACAGATTACAATGAATCTACAAAGGCGCAAAACATGCATCTGGGGCTGAAATATATATTATTTAACTTTATGACCAATTTAACTTGCCAAGACTCAATGACACCTTTGACTGTTAGTGTGTTCTGTGTAATTTTTAAACTTTATAAATTCATTGCCTGGGCTGGATTGAACCCTCTGTGGGGCATTTTTGTCCTGGGCTATATGTTTATTCAGTCTGGGATCCATTTCAGCACTAAATAAGTCATTCAGTGTCTAATCTTTAGTGACGTCAGTGTTGAAGTTGTAAATTGTAGCCAAATTAATACCCCTCTCTCCCACCACCACAGTGGCTGCTAAAGCACAAATGGTACTTGTTAGGGTGTTTTTCTGCTCTGGGCTTTTTAGTTAAGTTGAAATTCTCACTGAGGCACACCAAACATAGTAGCTGACAGTAACCTACTTTAACTGAATGGCAAGAATGTCCCAAGCAGAATTTAAGAGATTGGTCAATATGCAACATTATATAAAGCCTGAAAAGGGCACTATCAGTCTTTAAATTTGCAAACCAATTCATCATCTGAAGCTGAACCACATGAGGTCCTGCAGCAGCCAGAGGACAGCCACGCATCGGCAGCCATGTAAAACAAGAAGAAACAGTCAGCGGAGAGGTGGCAGTCAATTTAGCCAGTGCAGAAGAGAAAAGGTCACATCTAAGCAGAGACAAAGTACTAATTAAGGGGAACCAGTCCACTGCCCCCACACAGAGGTGGGTAAAAAGTCTTCATCTGTCATAAAAGACTCGGTGTTGGGACGTCAAAGAGCCGCTGAACTGGAACAACAAAAAGACCAGAGAGCTGCAACACGGGAGGAACAGACGAGGTACAAGACAGACGACACACTGCAGGACAAATTTATTCATGAGTTACACATTTAGATAAATCAGGGCCTTTTCACTGCTCTACCATGGCCTTCAATGGGCTAATTAGGAAATAACCCACTGCGACTGCAGAGCTGCACCCATTCACATTCATTTTATATTTTTCTTCTAGACTTTGGTGCAAGTTGTAGGAAAACTTGAAGCTTTCAGAGCAAAACAGAAGCATTCATCATCAGGGTTCCCTGTTTCAAAGGTACTGTGAGGACTAGCCATTTGAAGTGGATTACAGCGACACCTTTGGCCAGAATCGGTGGTGTTTTTCTGGGACAAAGACTCCACTTCCCATGAGCACTAGCAACTACTGTTATAAGGGCATAACTCTGGCCAAGGTGTGCATTTGTTTTGAAGCTAATGAACGAAGAGCGGATCTTCTTTACAACTGCATTTCTTTTTTCAAGACAACAGGATGCAGGATGCAAAGTGACGAGGTAATGTATTTATCTGTGTGATGTAGCATTATTGTTTGAAATGAGACAAGCAAACTTCATAAAGTCAGTTTGTAGTGTAGTTTAGAGTCCAGAAGGCGAGCAGACGATCTGTTCAGTGTTACTCACAGACTGCTGCTCCAAGACGTGTCCCAATAATAGTATTAGAAAAGTATTCAACCATTTTCAGAAATGACTTGTCATTCAACATCTTCAGCCTTATTAGCAGTTCAACACAAGCTGCTTCATCCTCCTGCATTCACAGTATTCTGCTGTTACAACTGTCTTGTTCCTGAGGGACAGTTTAGTATCCAGGCCCCGGCATGAACATTAAACTTCACACATAGTCATTTCAGTCTCACCTTACAAAGCCTTAGTTTGTGACTGAAACAATGCTCCAAATAAAACATATTACAGATGCTTTGTGACCGTAGCATATTAGCACTATTATCCATGCGGCTAATGCAGAAGTGTCTACTAAATGTTTGACTGAGCTACCAACAGCCACTATAGTAAAATACAATGTTACAGTTAGGGATGTCCCAATCCGATCTTAAGATCGGTATCAGCTGCCGATCCGTCATTTTTTAGAAGATCGGATCAGATTAAGTCACAAGATTAGGCTGATCCAGGCACATTAGGTTTTTAATAAAATGACCTGCAAGTGCAGATAGTGAAGAAAGTGAGGCCAAAAAGCTCAAATTAAGTGAAATGAGAGAGAAAATACCAGAAATTGTTCTACCTGATGTTTCAATGGAAGGAGATTCTCCTTCCAATCAACAGTCCTCCTCCTCCTCCTCCTCCACCACCATCTTCTTCACACACAGGTCATCTCATCTTAAAGGTAAATTAAGTTAATAAAGTCAGTCAATTTATTTTGCATTCTCTTTTATTGTGTTATAATTGTTATTTTCTGTCTAACCACACTTTTTTTTGTTTTAAAAACCTTTAAAAAAAAAAAGATTTTTGGGTGGTTTTGGGGGGTCTGGATTCCATATTCAAGTTGAAATACAATTTCAATTCATTTCAATAGCGAAAATTGATTTGTAAAATGAGTACATCACAAAATGAGCTTGTCATGGAATGAATTAAACTCGCACTTTGAGGTTCTACTGTATGCAGTGTGTATCAATGTGAAAACTAATTATTGTTACTTTTTAAAGATCCTATCATAAGGAAGGAAAACCAAACCTGATTCACCAACATACGAAGTCAAGGCTGTTAAAATCAAACCCTCACCACAGTCAGACTTCATAAAATCAGCCTGATCTGAGTGATAGTAGGTGCAGTGTGTAGTGTGATACAGAGAACAACAACCATCATCCAGCAAAGTGTAGAATGTTTGGATTTCCCATGGTGGGTTCAGGAGTTGCTGTGACACTGACCAAACAGAACACAGAGCGCTCTGCAGCCACAGCTGTAAATATGGAGATCAGTATTTGCCTCCAGTTCTCTGTGAAGGATTAAAAGTCCACAGCAAAACAGTTCTTTATTGTATCTACTGGTGTTTATGCAGCCATGGCAGAGGGTTAAAACAGTGCCGATATCAGTGAACTGCATAGAAATGGTGATCAAAGCCTCGGTGACATCACACTTTAGTTTGTGAACTGTGATCTTGAAGCCTCACAATATCTGACACGTTGGTTTTGTGGATACAAGTGGGTGGAGCTGGAGAAAAGCAAGGAACAATAAAAATACTGAAACCATACTGAAACTGAATCAGTCGCATCATTTCACTGTTTCATACATTTTAGCAGATACAGTTACATTGATAACAGTAATTTTAACATTGTGACATTTACTAATTACAGCTACCTGGGCTAATTACCAGGCTAGTTGCTAGACTAATAAGATGGACAAATGCTAGCATCAGCTATTGTGGCTAAGATACATTGGTTACTTTTTTTTTACTTTTTATTTAGTTTTCATAATATATAACGTTACACACCTGACATAGAACTACTGATGAATCACTACAATAATAATAATAATAATAATAATAATAATGATGATGAAAAAAGAAAAAAAAATGGGAGAAAACAGCTATGCTGAACAGAGCAGGGTTAGCCATATAAGATAATTTTCCGTAATATCCATCCATCCATTTTCTTCCTCTTATCCGGGGCCAGGTTGCCGAGGCAACAGTCTAAGCAGGGATGCCCAAATGTACCTCTCTCCAGACACCTCCTCCAGCTCTTCCGGTGGGTCCCCAAGGCGTTCCTAGGCCAGCTGAGAGACATAGTCTCTCCAGTGTGTCCTAGGTCTTCCCCAAGGCCTCCTCCCAGTAGGACATGCCCAGAACACCTCCCCAGGGAGGCATCCAGGAGGCATCTGAAACAGATGCCTGAGCCACCTCAGCTGGCCCCTCTCAATGTGGAAGAGCAGCAGCTTTTCTCCGAGCTCCTCCCTGGTGACTGAGCTCCTCACCCTATCCCTAAGGGTGCGCCCAACCACTCTACGGAGGAAACTCATTTCGGCCGTTTGTCCTTTTGGTCATGACCCAGAGCTCATGACCATAAGTGAGAGTAGGAACATAGACTGACTGGTAAATCAAGAGCTTTGCCTTTCAGCTCAGCTCCTTCTTCACCACAACAGACCGGTACAACGTCCGCATCACTGCTGACGCTGCATCGATCCACCTGTCAATCTCACGCTCCATCCTTCCCCCACTCGTGAACAAGACCATGAGATACTTAAACTCCTCCACTTGGAGCAGAGACTCCCCACCGACCCAGAGAGGACAAACCACCTTTTCCCAGTCGAGAACCATGGCCTCAGATTTGGAGGTGCTGATCCTCATCCTACTTGCTTCACACTTGGCTGCAAACCACCCCAGCACACTCTGAAGGTCCAGGTTCAACGAGGCCGACAGGACCACATCATCTTCAAAAAGCAGAGATGAAATCCTGTGGCCCCCAAACTGGACCCCCTCTAGCCCCTGGCTGTGCCCAGAAATTCTGTCCATAAAAACTCTGAACAGAACCAGTGACAAAGGGCAGCCCTGCTGGAGTCCAGCATGTACCTGGAACAGGTCTGACTTACTGCCAGCAATGCGAACCAGACTCTTGCTTTGGTCATACAGGTGTTGTGACCCTGGGTCATAATTTCTGTTTATGTGTTTCTATGATGTGTATTTCTCCCCCAGCCCTGTAGGGGTGCTGTGCTGTCTTCTGTTTTTCCTACAGGAAGCTGTTGATTGGTGGAACCAGATAGACTGCCATTTGAAAAGGGCCCTAGATCCAACAGTTTGCTCTCTCTTCTCTCTGCCAGCTTCCAACTGTGATCCTGTGTGTTTTTCTGATCGCCAGCTCTGTGAGATATGTTGTGTGTGTTAGCAGTAGCTTTTGTGTATTGTAAATAGTTGTAAATAGAATTTTGGTAAAACAGTCTTTAGTTTTCTGGTAGGGGAGAGTGGCTCTTTTTGTTTTCACATTTTCTCCCGTTTTGATTCAGGGAGTTTAAGTTAGTTTTATTTTATTTTATTAACTTAGTTTAGGCGATAAGACTTTTTGTTTGGACGAAGACGGTTTGTTTGTTGTTTTATATGAGCACTCCCCTAACCCACTTTGAGTTGTTGAAATAAATATTTGTGGACTGATATTTGGACTGGGATTTTGTGAATTGGGAGTTGGGAGAGGTCAGGAAGAGCAATATTATGTACGTCCTGCTGAACCCCTAGGCCGGGACGTAACACAGGGACCAGACTGCCCTTAGCAGAGGGCCCCAGACCCCATACTCCCAGAGCATCCCAATAAGACTCCTTCTTCAGCTTGACAGCATCCCTTACTTCCGGTGTCCACCACCGGGTTCGGGGGTTGCTGCCACAACAGGCACCGGAGACCTTCCATGTTATTATATATTAATTTATAGCAACCCATATCACTCAAACACCCATATAATACCATTTAACACAGTTCCATCTTGGAGCAAAACTATCCATGTTCATTTGTACTCACTGTCATTCATTCCATTGTACTATGAACCTGTTTAAACCTCTGCCTACACTGAGCTATAGTTGGTGGTCTTGTTTTCCTTCCGGATCATTTTCTAGCTATTAGTAAGAGTATCGGCAGCATGTACCCATGCTATTAGCATCTTTAGATATAGCTCCTAAAAAGGGTAACAGATGATTTAGGAGGACAGTCGCTTGTGAATGTGTTCTTCATTTCTTCATTGATAGTTCTCTAAAACCCTTGGATTATTGGGCAATACCAAATAACATGTGTATAATCATCTTTTTTTCCACATTTTCTCCAAAAAATGCAACCACAGGTTCTTTAACATAAATAGAAGTGATAGGAGTGTTAAAATATCAAGTTTTTAGTTGTACATGTAAATAAATTACCTTTCTTGCAGTTGTCCTGCATGACTGCATCAACAGCTTTTAAAGTTTTGAACTTTTGAACTTCCTCTATTGCACCATGAAGAGGATGCACTCTTTACCTCTGTCTGATGATGAACCAAAGTGTTCAAATGTGAGTCCGACAGGTAAAGAATGAGACTTGTATCTTATATACATAGTGACCTCAGGTGAACCAGTGAAAAAATATCAATAAAAGTAAAAGTAGAGAATACGTGAAAGAAAAAACAGGAACCTGCACATAGTGATCGTTTCTGCTACTTTCGTGATCCATCCATTGTTATCTGCTGCTGTCATTTAGTCAAAGAAATGCTTCCCGTTTCCAACAGAACTCTTCCCTTTGATGCAGGGCATCCAGAAGTGCCAGTCGCTGTAATTTGCCCTCGCTTGGGTCTTTTCACCAACACAGCATTCCGTGTTTGTCTGTTTTATTTATTCTCATTGTTGTGTGTGTGTGTTATTTTTCCTCTCATCTCTGCAGTTTGATTGTTTTGCGGTTTAATCACAGCTTATTCCTGGGCCTTGTTTCTTTCCTCGTCTTGTCATTTCATCCTCCTCCTCTTCCTCCTCCTCTTCTCTGAGGGCTTGTTTTCTGTTCGTGCCGTGGCTCTTTTCATGTGTCCCTCGTCGGCAGAAATCAACGCTTAAATACACAGTGGGAAAGAACAAAACAAACAGACAAACACCAGCTGAAAAACAGATGCAGAGCGGCTGCAAATTCCTCCATTTCTCTCTGACTGTGTGACACTGGAACGCACAGGAGAGAGAAGTGATGGTGCAGCACAGTGGAACATTCTTCACAACAAAAATGATGAATATGAAGGAGAGCTGTGAACTGCATATGTGCTACATGTAGGAGATGCAGATAAATATACATTCTCTGGCTTTAAGTCAAGGACGGTTGTGGATTATAAGGGCTACCTTTATAACAGGCCGCCTGGATTTCTTTATGTTGTTTTTGCAATAAAAGTGTCAGAAAATGTCTTTTTTGCTAATTCTTATTCACCTTTTTTCAGAAAGAACTTAACTTTCAATATCTGGCCATTAATAATAATTTTTATATGTAAAAAATGCTTTAAACAGTGTTATAGCAAAAAAAAAAAAAAAATTAAAAAATGACTTGAATTTTTTTTTAGATTATGAAAAACAACTTACTTGTAAATATGGATAACAGAACTTTGACTTCCTTTTCAGTCTATATTAATCACGTTCCATTTTACAATGTATATGTACTTGATGTGTTTATTAAACACCTTCAACAATTTCAACAAAACAATTGGAAACACCTGTTCTGTCTTGGTTGTTTTCTCCTCATATTTCCATCCAGAGGATCAATGTGCTGTTTAGCATCTTCTTCCATCTTTATGGGATGGTTCTGTTGCCTGTCACTACCAGATCAACTGCCTATTTGTTCATGCGAAATGGTAAATCTACTTGGACAAACTGACTCAGATGCATTCACAGAGACATTCACAGTCATTCTGCAGATGGGTTCATTGCATTAACATTTTTAATCAGATTAATCATGATAATGGATTAATCCATGTTAATGCATTAATTTTGACAGCCCTAATAACTGGCCAATTTGGTACCTACAGCTGAAGAATAGCCCTATCTCAACGTCAAATATCTCTTTTCTTTAAAATTCCCTTTTTTAAAGTCAGGAGGGACTGATTTAATTCACATCGCTAAGCAGTTTCCAGGGGGAGGGACAGGAAGCAGCCTTGCACATCCCGTCAGCTTTGGATGACGAGAAATGAAGTTAAAAACAGGAACGACACATTTACAATCAAGAGACTAGCAAAAATGGCAAGTTGGTAGGACCATTATTTTGAGAGATATTAGTAATGATGGTTGACAGGAAGTGAAGTACTATGCTGCATGATGGGAAATGAAGTTAAAAACAGGAACGATGCATTTACTAACTTCAGTCCCTAGGTATCAGTATTAATATATTAATTGTCATTTAAATTTCAAAGAATTGTTTACCAAACAACACACACAGACAAAACCCCGGAAAAATACATATGAAAATGGCGAAAAAAAAGGTGAAAAAAAAACAGCAAAACTTGACAAAAACATGACAAAACACACTAGTAGTACACTCCAAAACAACACCATAACTATTATATGCAATTTCTTACAAGAATACACCACTAAAACCTTGGTAAAACACTACTAAAAGTGTCTCTCACTGACCGCACCTGCTACTCTTTGCTCCGCCCACTTCCACCCGTCACCCTCACTCAATATAGGCTTCTACTGTAATATGTTATATAGCTATAAAAAGCTCGGAATCTCAGTTTTCAGATGTCATTTGAATTTGATCAGTAGCGTCTCGCCGGAGACACACATCTTAAAAGTGTTAATGCACTTAAGTTAACACTGGGTACTGATGTCTTATTGATGATGTTTACAACAGACCAGAGGTGGCAAAAGTACTCACATTCTGTACTTAAGTACAAGTACAGCTACTTGTATGAAAAAATACTCTTGTAAAAGTAGAAGTACTGATTCAACTCCATTACTTAAAAGTAAAAAAGTACAACTTCTTAATTGTAATAAAGTAGTAAAGAGTAAAACTGCATTTTTTGGCATGAATGAAACAATAATTAACCAGACAAAATCATAAAAGTTTCTGTTTTCTAATTCCACAGTGAATGGTACTGACCAGAGTCCTGCACTGGGCCAGGTAACCAACAGGTAACCCATAAAAACATGTGGGAATGAGTAAAAAAAAAAATCTAAGAATTTTTATGGGTATGGGCAGAGGTAAAATTAAATGAAATGTAGGTGGGTAGTGGGAACGGAAGAGAAAAAAATAAGAGTCATGGATGAAAATAATTGTCAGGACATTTAATGATGATGATCATCTAATTTGACCGTGGTTGATCCACAGCCGGTTTGTTTTATTTCAGAGGGAGCTTCACTCCGGCCGCAGGCGTCATTGAGCAGCACATATTAGAGATTTATTGATGGTATGTGGTTTAGCCAAAGATAACGCCCTTAAAAGCGAGTTAATGTGTAGACAATGCCTTTAATCACGGGTCGGGTCGCGGTACTCACCTTTACGGGTACAGGCGGAAATGTTTGGAAAAAGTGGACCCATGCAGGACTCTGGTACTGACCCTGAGCAGGACTCTGGTACTGACCCTGTGCAGGACTCTGGTACTGACCCTGAGCAGGACTCTGGTATTGACCCTGTGCAGGACTCTGGCACTGACCCTGAGCAGGACCCTGTGCAGGACTCTAGCACTGACCCTGAGCAGGACCCTGTGCAGGACTCTGGTACTTACCCTGAGCAGGACTCTGGTACTGACCCTGTGCAGGACTCTGGTACTGACCCTGAGCAGGACCCTGTGCAGGACTCTGGCACTGACCCTGAGAAGGACCCTGTGCAGGACTCTGGCACTGACCCTGAGCAGGACCCTGTGCAGGACTCTGGTACTGACCCTGAGCAGGACTCTGGTACTGACCCTGAGCAGGACTCTGGTACTGACCCTGTGCAGGACTCTGGTACTGACCCTGAGCAGG
>JAPQRP010000001.1:23272020-23290988 GCA_037367295.1 Apogon hyalosoma | reverse complement strand
TATAAAAGATAAATTAAAGTGCGCGAATACGTGCAACAGATAAACGCGTCAAACGCTTCTAAGATATACCAGTCTCCACTCTTAAGCCCTAAGTTTCTAAAGTTCTGTCCACATTCTGTCGAACCTCCCTCGGCTGGGATCGCACCTGTCAGCCCGGCTCCTTCATCGGGCTCCTGGACCTGGGTCTCTCCTCTTCTGCGCCCTTGGACACGTGTTTTCCGCGCGCGGGTCCACAGTCAGCTGTTCAGGGTGTGGGTTCACCCATCCGTCCGTCCGTCCGTCCGGTGGTCGTCTTCAGATCCTCTACGTGGAGCTGGTCCTCGGTTTGGTGAGTTTGAACAGACTGAGGTCTGACTCCTCCCTGTGCGCCCCAGCAGACTGGTGCGACTAGTTTGCACAGTTCCCTGGAGCGGATTTACGGTTGTAATGAATTGTGGAGGTTTGGACTGAAGTACACATGGTGTCATGTGACGCCCAGTCTTGGCAAGCAAAATAGAGCTGCAGTAAAATATTATGGCGTTTACTCTTTTTACTCCACCCTCATTTTATTTGCACATGAATGTATGTGCATTTCTTTGAATTAACATATTGATAATATTTTATCTTGTTCATATTGTACAAATTGCTGTTCTTGTCCTCCTGCTTTTTATCATACCTGAATGGAGCAACTGCAACATACAATAGTTTGTCCCTGGGATTAATAAAGTACTCTGATTTAAAGGCAATGATTGAATAAATCTTCAGATCTGTACAATATAAATGCAGGCCCTGGTACGGGTGCAGCTGGACAAAAGCCACATAATTACAGCCATTGAGCTTCAGCTGAACTAACTGGTGGATGTTTGACCTCTGACCCCCTGAGTTTTCACCCAATCTCATCCTGTAAACTCTACTCACCGTCATGAAGCCAGATTATACATGCAGTTTGAGCTACATGGAAGCTGCATCAGACAAAACAAGATCACAAAACAAAAAGCCAACTATGACCCAAATGTAGAGAATAACGTCGACATGAACAGAAACATTCTGCTGGTTTTCTTATTCTTGTTTTTAGTCTTTTGCTCAGCAGGATAGTTCTGTTAAAATATGGTTACAGAGAAAACAAATCAGCATATCCTCCAAGCAGATGAACAGTAGAAGCAGTGTATCAGTAACCTGGTCCATCTTATTTGTTTGTCAAATATTGTCTAAACAATTCACAACACTTCAGTTAGCGATGTCTTTGCACAGTGACATTTTATCTTCAGGAAGCAGAACATTTTTTTTTCCATAATACAGCCAAACTGTCACTGTTTAAGTCTCTGAAGGCAGAAATTAAAACACTTTATGCAAAATGGAAAAACCGAAACACTAAACTGAAATCAAAACCCAAATGCAAATTTAAAAGAATAACTAATGAAAACTATACAACTAAAAACAAACATAAAAACTTCAGACCAGATACTTAAGTCCACTGAGTTTTATTATAAAGTAATTCTAACAAAACAGCAGCGCATATTTACAGTTGAAATACTGAAATTAAGTTTTGTTAATAAGTCAAAGTAAAATCTCAGGCTTTTTTTTGCAGGATTTTATTAAAATGATTTATCTGCTTCACATTACATGACACCTGCAAAAAGGTCACAGAATTCTCATTAATCCCAGGGCTCCGAGGTACACCTTAGACCTGAACGTGGCTTTTATGGTCCAAATGATACCAAAGAGCATCTTTATGAGCAGATATGAAGTTTTGTTGCATTTTAGATAAGTAGGCCACATCTGAAGTCATGAGGTTATGTATGCTTCATTTCTCACAGAACAAGACAAGTAATGTTACTGTGCTGGGTTAACATTTACATTTATTGCATCAGTTTTATCACCTTTGCTTTCATAGACCTTAAACATCTGCTTTATATCCTTTATTGACAAGTGTTCAGGACTGTTTCAACACTTTAACGTTTAAATACATTAACAACCTCAGGCAAACAAAAGTAGCTACTGACCTAAAATTAGCAATAATTTCCTCAGTCAAGCACAGGTCTGTTATCACCTCCTCAAGGATTTACTGACTTCCACAGGATAACAATTTCTAAATATACTGTAGATACCGACTTCAGTCACCTGTGTTTACTTCAGTACGATAATATGCTGTGATGAGTGTGTTCTTCTTTCATGTATGCAGGTTATTAAGTGATTGTGACCAGCTAAAAATATTTAAAAAAATAAAAAAAAAAAAAAAAAAAAAAAAACAAAACAGTAGAACCTCGTAGTACGAGTTTAATTCAGTCCGCGATAAATCAGTTTTCCCTATTGAAATTAATTCATCCGCTCCAGCCTCCAAAAAGTACCCAAAAATCCTTAAAGGTTTTCAAAACAGAAAAAAAATGCAATTAGAAAGCAAATACCAATTATGAAAACATAATAAAAGTGAATGTAAAAAAATAAACTTGTTTTATTAACTTATTTGTGCACAAGGAAGATGGTGGAGTGGCGAGGAGGGGGATTATTGTTTGGAAGCTAAAACGTCTGCCATTTTCTCTCTCTTCACTTAATTTGGGCTTTCTGGCCTCTTTACTGTCTGCACTTGCAGGTTGTTTCATTAAAAACCTGTTGGGGGGGGAGCATGTATGAGCTCAGTGCTGACTAGCGGCGTCCCATATGAAGCTCACTCGTATTGTGGATTTCCACTTATATTTCAAGACAAAAATACTCACCAGCCACAGATCGTAAAGCAAATTACTCGTACAATGTTGCACCTGTACTGCGAGGTTCTACTGTAATGGGACCAACAAAACAAACACCATTACCTCATTTTAAGTGCCTTCTATCTGGAGGCTTTCAACGGAACATCACGGTTTTATAATTTTTTCCATATGTAAACAAACTGATAACAAAGTTGAGATTCTACAAACATTTTGCATTTGTTTTAAAAGCCCAGAGCTGCATTTTTTATTCGCTGCTGAAGTGTCAAAGAGGATTCAGAGGTCGGTGACAAAAAGTTGAAAGACCTCACAGCAGTAAAACAGAGCTGCTCTTGGAATTACGACAGGCCAGCAACCACATGTTTCAGTCCATCTACTCAGAATAATATGAGTGTCTCTCGTTGCATCCTTGAATGTATATGTCTGGGTCTGAAGGCAGGTGTTGTTCCTCTGACTGAGGCTGGTGAACACAGGACGGAGACCAGACACGACGGCAAACAGGAAACATCTCAGCCATGTCAGATCATGACGGATCAAGCCTCAGCGTTCTTCTGCTGCGAGGTGCGGTGAACAATGCTGTCAATGCTGTTCTGGATGTCGGCCATCTTCTTCAGCATCTGGTTGACACTGGCTTCATCAAACTCCAAACACACGAACTCTGAATCCTGAGAACAAGAAGAAGAAAATAAATCATTATCCAGACACTTAGATGTCAGGTTATCGGACACAAGGTTCCTGTAAAAATAACATGCAAATATATTGATGTGTTTTACCAGAACCATAATCAGCGCCTGGATTTTCTGCCAGAAATGTGTCAGTGAAGGATCTGTGAGTTTTCTGTCTTCCAAAATTAAGCAGCATGTCGACATAGATAGGGAGTATTATAGCTATATAATACTTACTATAGATATTATAAGTATTAAAATGTGGGGAGTGAAAGTAAAAAGTTTCTAGAAAAGCAAATACTGAGATAAACCTGCCCGTCAATGTGGAGAAGACAAAGGAAGTAATTATGGATTTTAGGAGAGATGGTGACATGCATCCTCCCCTTTCCATCGGAGGAGCAGCTGTGGAGATTGTCTCCTGCTTTTAATACTTGGGGGTGCACAACTCACATGACCTCACCTGGAGAAACTACACTGCCTGCATCAGAAAGAAGGCCCATCAATGCCTCCAGTGTCTGAGGAAGCTGCAACACGCTAAGCCTCAGCACACCCATCCTGACTGCTTTCTACAGGTGTGCGTTAGAGCATCCTCACATCACGCATCACAGTCTGGTATGAGAACTGTGCCATCGCAGACAGGAGGGCTTTGCAGAGGGTGGTTAAAGCAGCACAGAGAATCACAAACTACTGCTCCCTCCCTTCCATTGAGAACATCTATATCAGCAGAACTTCCTGTATTATGAGGGACCCCACCCACCTGCGAATGGACATGGAATGACAATAAAATGAACCTCGACCCTTGAACCTAAAATACAGGAGCCTATAGAGTGGTAAAGTATTTGTATTTCGTTCCCACCTCTGTGCTCCAGAGAGGCATCACAGACTAAAAGTCTTTTCGTGGCTGTTGACATGAGTGTTATTGTACCAGGTGCTGCTATTGTTATTGCTGCAGGTGCAGAGAAGATGGAGAACCAGAACAAACTCTGCAGGCAGGTCAGCTTCAGACAGCCTGCTTATCTGGATGTCACCGATTACAATTATATCAGAGGTGCGGAAAGCTGACCTTTGACCTGTAGTGGTCTGAGCCCCATGCAGTACAAATGCACACACACATTTAATGTCTCTGGGCAGATAATCCGGTCAGGACATCTGGGCTCACATCATCCAGAACATTTTACAAACCAAACCATCAGCATATCATTTTGTCTGATTCTTCCTGAGAAATGAAATTCATTTGACTACACTGGAAACATGGAAACAGAAAAGCCCCAGTCGGTCATCTGTCACAAAGCTGGACATAAAAATAAATCCATATGACGCAGTTTTCAATTACAGACAATCTCTATGTGTGGTGGCAGGATTCAACTAGCTAAAAGCAAGTAGTCAGCAGTCAAATATTGTGACATACTCCAACAGAATCAGACATCCTTTATAAATAGAAAAGGACCAAGGTGAGCTGGCCAACTTAACATAAGGACAGTATGTGGGCCAGGCCAACCCTGTACAGGACCACTACCCCTACCCTACAGAACAAAACCTGCAACTAAATCCTAACAAAGAGAAAAACTGAAAACAGGACGTCCGGACCCACCTGGTCAAACAAAAAGTGAAGGCTAATCAAAAAGAGCTAAGGAGCAGCCAACATGGCTAACTCCAGGAAGCAGCAGCGCAAAACCTGACGCGCATCCTGGACCTTGGTGTCGGAGCTGGAGCAGGAGGCGAGACAGAGCTCCAAGAGCTCCTAGTGCACCAGTGGCCAATTTATAACCTCTGGGAACACGGGAGAACTAATTGGCTGTTTCCCAGAAAAAACACTAAATACGAATTCTACTACAAAAATGTTATAAAGGCAAAAATACCAGTAAGGATGGAGACACATTTACTAACAGAATAAATTACGCATTATAGAAAAAAAACACAAAAGATGAAGGTGAAAAAGGTGTGCCAGAACATAAAGTGGGCCTTTGGTCAAAAAAGGTTGAGAAACAATAATGTAAACTATCAGCTGACGCAGCACATGAAGATTATAAGACAGTGTTATTTTGAGCAACTGATAAAATAGCTATGAGTTTTAGTTTGAGGAAAAAAACTTGATGATACCATAATACAAATGTGTGTAAACAATGAGCTTTATACTTAAGTCAGTGAATGATACAGTCTGTGGATACATAGGGTGGATTCGTTGGTAGTTTTGAGCTTAAGTGTGTTCTGGTACCAGACTGACCCCTGCTGTTGAGTGTTTGAAATATCAATACTACACGGAACTCCATTAACCTGTTCTAATCATTTCAGTCTGATTGAGGAACTTTAAAAAATGTGATTTAAGGCAACTTCATTTCATCAACATTTACATTATTCTGGCATTTGGAAGGTTCCGTGGTCACAGCTGCCGTAAGCTCTTCTCTACTGGTTGGGGTAGTGAAACTGTTTTCAGCCCAGGACACAGATTGAGTAAATTTAGCCCCCTCCTGAGACCACAGCTTATCAAACCAGTAATCCGGTCACATCCAGAGCCACGTGTGTTGATATGATGGACTACATCCCTCGAACCCCCTCGATGATGACACACAACTCACACTACATGTATTAATATTATAATGACAGTGTAACAAGATGTCTATGATTTTTTTCCTTGTTCTTGTCCCTCCAGATGAACTTTTGTTTTGCTATAGATATTTGTGTTTAGTTCTTGTGTATGCTGCATCAGGTCTGAGAGAAACAGCAGTTTGATCTGTATGTCCTGTACAAGCAGAGAATGGCCCACAGCAGAAAAAACTGCAATTTATTTACTATGATGACTGTCACTGAATGAAAAACTAAGACTACAGCTGAAGTTAACTGTGAAAAGACAATAAGGTTTTCTCTATCATTACAAGGGTTATGTGAAGTATGTGAACCATGCTTTTTGGCCAACGTATGATGCTGCGTATGATGTTCATCTCCAATTTTTCATCAGATCTGTAAAACCCCAATGATAGTCTCAGTATCACAAATCCGTTAGTCTTTCCTTGATTTCGCACCTGAATCACTCCCCTCACAGTGAACAACTTCGAAGTGCACTCTACCACAAACAGTCCATTTGTTTACGTGATATTTAGGCTGTCACTCGGGTTTGACAGTTGATGAAAAATTGGTGACAAACGTCATATGCAGATTTAACATTAACCTTTGGGTATTCAGGTGAGTATATTATTCACACTTTGCAATTCATGTTACAAAAGGTCATATTATTTTTCACAATTTGTATCAGGTTAGAATTCATACATCATTCATTTTTGCATAATTTTTGAAATTCTGACCCAGCCACTAAAATCTACAGAATCCGGGAAGGGAAATGAAGAAGATAAAAATATTTACGTAATAACCCAATACTTTTATGAGATAATACAATAGTTTAGTGAGATAATGCAATCATGTTTGCTTTCTCTTGCTTGAAGTCTGTACATAGTAATCGCGAGAAAGTAGTATTTATTTCCTCTCTGTGCTGTGTAATGTTGATTTATTATGACACCAAAAACATGCCTCTTTGTTCAAACTGTGCTAATAAACAAATTAAGATGAAGCGTAAAATAACTAAATCTTGATCTCCATGCTTTTGGCTTCTTGGGGTCTGTGGGTGTCTTGCTCACCTGTCCCATCCGGCCCAGCTCCAGCTCCACTAGAGCAACTGGCCCACCTTGGGCTGCATCCCCCTGGCTTGCCGCCGTCTGTAAGTCCACCCTCCAGGAGAGGCCCCTGAGGCCGGGCTCCCATTGGCTCTGGGACAGCAGGCTCTCCTTCACTCGCGTCCTCTGACTCTTCCAGAAGCGAGACAGGGCGGCGGCCTGTTCGGGGCTCACCCCAGCACCTCCCTGCTTCTTGGTCTGGGCTGTGAGGAAGGCCTCCAGCTGGGCGTGGTCCATGTCTGCTGAAGCGATGGACTGAGAGGCATGGGACGGGATGGACAGTTAATACATTTAATAATAACAGAGAAAAACGTATGTGAAGTCAGTTTTCCAAAACATGAAAACTACAAGATGAATTTCATTTGCTTATCTATCAAAGTAAAAACTGAAAACTAAATAAAAACTACACTGTGTGTACAATTAATAGGCAAGTTGTATTTTTGAAGACTCATTTTATTATTAATCAACTACAACGCTCTTGGTCATTCCTAAATGTTAAACCTCCAACCTGAATATTTAACAAAGTAAAAGTGAGGTTTTGGCTTTCTTAGGAGAGTATCTATGTATACAATTATTATGCAACTAAATGAAAAAAATCCTCACATCATTAGTTTGTTTTCATCTCTTAAAGTGAGAGTAATAAATAACTCAAAATTTATTTTAAAAAATGTTAGACAGTTTAAAAAAAAATCTGTGACCAAAAATCTGTGATCTGTGTTGATTATTTCAGGCCACACCCTCTCTTATTATACAAACATATTTCACCTGAGAATGACTGAATTTGTGTCTTATCCACTGTCTGACAAGTTGCAATTCCACTTTATTGTGTCCACACCATAGAGGAATTATTCAAGTAATGTGAATCTGCAATGTCTGATTGTCTTGTTTCTCTGTTTTCAGTCATTTTACAAAACCAGAGGTACAAAAATAACTAAAAAAAAAATTAGCCATGACAATATTACTACATGCAATAGTGAGATATTCAATTAAATTTGTATTAATGACCCAAATAATAACTGCTTCTTACTCCCCTTTGTCCAGCATTCTACCAGTACTTTTTCTGCGTATCATCTTATTTTACAATTCATATTTTATAGTCTATGTATCTATTAAACTAAAACTATTGTGTAAGTTATTGTTGCACTATATTTTGCATCATATATTTGCTCCAAACACCCTCATTGTACTTGTATAACCACAAAACAGACCTTGTTGTTGTTTTAGTGCTTCCCCGTGTTTACAACAACCAAAACACACAGCATTATAATATTTCAATCTGTCCAGTATTGTTACACTTACACATTTATTAGCTGCCAACTGTGTAGACTACAAAAATGTGTAACCAGCAGAATCTGTACCTAAACCTGGCATGTACGTTCACAAATGTGGATAAAATTATATCCAAATGACACCTATGATACTTCTAAAACGTGATCTGAAGTTAAACATTAATCCCGACACATTAATGATTAAAATAAATTCACATAGACATGAAAACTGTGTCTGACTTGGCGTGTTTTTTACCTTCAAAAGGCCTCTCATTTTCTCGTGTAAAGCCTTGAACTCGTCTTGCGACAGGTCCGGATATAACTCACTTTTTAACAGCTCCTCCGTGATTTCGGGGTTGTTATAATACACTTTTTGGGCGATTCCATTCAACAGACCGCTCAGAGACTTCGTTGCATCTACGTCCGCCATGTTTACCTGTCACATGAGGGGAATGGTTCGCAATATCACGTGACATCCAGTGCAAACGCGGCATTATGGGAATTGTAGTTTCACAATGGCGAAACAATCTTTCCGGTGTAAGTGTAAATCAAATCCCCAAATTTCATTATCGATTAATGTGTGGATTATTATTATTACACTATTAGTTGTGTGGCCTACAAAATATCAGAAAATGGTTAAAGTATCAATTAGTGCTTTGGTTCATCGATCAAAAATATTTAGTTTATTGTAACTGAGGAAGAAGGAAACCAGAAAAGGCTATTTAGAGGACTTTTTCTAAATTTGACCGTTGTGCACATTTTACGAGCTTTTCATGCTTAATTTTTTGATAATTTTGGCTGTGTTCCTGCATATGGCATATATTTTGACAAGATTGTGTATTTTTATTTTATTTTATTATTTCTGAGATCGCATCCTACAGTAAGTCTAAAATATACTGTGTGCACTTATATTCTTAAGTGCAAAAATTATGCCACTGAAACCCATTCAAATCAATGTATAAATAAAGAGTGTATTTTTGTGCTCAGTGGAACGTCTGAGAGTTTTTGACTCTACAAAATATAATAATGCATGAAAATCAGTGTTTCTGCTAATCATTGACATTTCACTGGCTGCAATAATTTTTAGCTTACAAGAATGACTTATATTAGACCCAGCCTTAAGGGTTACATTAATTAATCGTCACAATAGTTGATGATTAGTTTAATAGTTCACAGCTGATTGACTATTTAACAAAATACTAGCCAAAATGTTGGACACATCTGATCTTTACATGTTTTTTTCTGTATAGTCACAATTTTATGCATTAATACAGAAGACATCAAAACTTTCAAGGAAAACATATACACAAACATAAAATATTTAACTAGATTACAAAGTTGGATAACAAACCAGAGGCACAACCTTTGAAACAGGAACCCAACTCTCTAGAAAAATACCAATAGTGATCAGTGTTGGAGGGATTTAAAACAACCAGTACTTCCATATCTTCTCATACTTAATATCAGAATTGGTTGATTTCCACTCAGACATTTGATGTATAAATGACACAAAATACTATTGGTAGTGATAACAATAATATAAGTTTAGATTGTGAGGATGTCATGAGTTAGATTCTCTGAGTCTTCATAACATCTTGGGATAGGACAAGGCTTAGGGCAGTGGTTCTCAATGTTTTTCTGTCAGGCCACCCCTTTGGAGGATGGAAAATCTCCAGGCCCCTCTCAACTCCAACAACAATGTAACAGTGGTGCAATTATAACTTTTATTGAAAGAAACATCAGAATCATAACAATACTTTTTACTTTTCCTTGAATAATTTAAGTAAATTAAAAATAATTGAGATTTTTGCTTGAACAACACAAATTAACTCCACAAGACTGCTCCCTGAGACAATATTTTTCTAAATAAAAATAGGAAATGCACAATTATCTTACAACTATGACAATAGAGTTACCTTTTTTAGAACAACAAACAAATGTTGGTATCAAAGATGAAAATTTTAACAATATCAGGCTGAGTTAAGCCCATTTTCCATTGCACATCTCAGAACATTAAAGTGCAAACTATAAACTGTGCAAAAATAGAAACATTGCACATTTTTCTTTTCCAGTCCAATCCTTGTCCACTCTCCAAACCTAAACTCTTTGTCTCATCTAGTGACAGATCACCACGGTAGTAGATTTGTCAGTTGTACATCCCTAAAATAATTCCAGGGTGCTCCAACACTAAAACATAGTTCCACCTACTACATATTCTAACCTGAAGAAAAAAAATAAAAATAAAACACCTAGGAGACATCCCATTACCCCATGCAAGCCTTCACTTCATGTCTGTGTGCATGTGTGTGTCATGACAGAGGCTGTTTTAATTTCATATAAGAGAAGATGGTGTGAGCACAAATCAATTAAAATGTTAAAACAATCATCAGTCAATCAAATTTTATTAATATAGCACCAAATCATAACAGAAGTTATCTCATGACATATAGTCGAAACCAGACTCTCATGTATTATTGAACGTCATATCAATGTCCAGAGAAGGTCGTGGTGTGACGTTCAGATGCCAGGTCACGTAAACGTACAGATATAGTCCTGGACTGACCGACACCATATGGACGTGATCTGGTGGTCCAGTGGATGTCAGATGTTTAGTGAGCACTTGTCACTACGAGAATTAATTCGTAAAATACCGAGATAAAACCCATAATTTTATGAGAATAAAGTTAAATACAAAAAGAGTCATAATTTTATGAGAATAAAGCCATAATATTACGAGAATAACATTGTAATTTCAAAAGCAGGTGGATAAATATCATAATTTAACCACCGATAGCCCTGAAGCTGACCACTGCCAGTCAGTTTCTCCTCCACAAAAGAGAAAATTTGCACCAAATCTGTTCAGTTCTTACGACAAAACAAACCCATCATGTATTGAACACCTTCTGGAGTCCCACTCCGGTCCAGTTGGTGGTGTTAATTTACTTCTTTAAGCACCTTTAAGGAGGTTTGCTAATCTTAAAAAATGCCACAGAGGAAGATACAAGGTGCTTCGTTTGTTAGTGACTGTCGATGAGCAGGAGAAGAGCACTGAAGTCTTCTGAGGCTACGTGGAAGGTAATTTTAGACAGGAAGAAGTGTTAAGATTCGCAAAAACCCCAAAGGTAAACAAACACATGCTACAGTGATGTGCTGTAATATGCACAAATACACAGATTTGAACTGCTGCTTACAGGTCAAGGTTCCTTACTTTAAAGGAGCCAAAAATAGGATTGTGGCCAATACTGGTACTCCAATCACATTCAAAAATAGTGTAGAGCATATCTTTTAGTGTCTGGAGTCTGAGGGAAGGTGAATCGATGTTATTAATGTATTACAGTGGAGTTATGACGCCCTCTGCTGTTCTGGGTGTTACAGTCCTGGCACTTCTGAGGAGTCTTAATCCTCTATGTACCTTTTTCTGTTATACAGCAATGACAAGCACTGACTGTAAGGCTGGGAAAGATAATGAATTAATACAATTGGAGTGTGTACTTTAGCATGACAGGAAACATGATAAAACTGTGATTACTGCTTCTACTTAAGCCATTTCTTGCTCAATAAAAATCGCAGCCTGTTTCATTGTGATTGTTTCTCCAGCTTTTACGGTGGTGTTTTATTTCATAAGCTGAAAAAGTGTAGGCACCCCTGGTAGGCGCTTTGAGTTCAGACAAAAGAAAAGCGCTATATACTCCCAGTCCTTTATTATTACTATTACTATAATTACCTGTGAACCATCACCAGTGTGTGAATGTGGAGAGAAGGAAAAATGGATAAAAAAAAAATGTAAAGCTCGCACTGGTAGGTTACAAAGTTAGTCAACTTTTCGCGTTAGCATTAGCTTTGCAACGAACCTTCACACAGTGCACACAAAGGCCATTTACCAATGAAAACTAACCCCAAACCATACCCTAACTTTAACCATTTAACACACAGTCCTAACCTTAAGCGGACGGAAACCTTAATTCTATGTTTAACCGCTTGGTGAACTATATTAATGTAAATATTTTTAAAATAACTTTATTTTAGCGCGCCGACCTCTACTTCCGGTGGGTTACTTCCTTAGCATTAGCCACATTAGCTGAGGGCCTTGAACATATTCAGCCCATGCTTTTATTTTTTTGTGGTGGCCTTGATTTTTAAAGCAAGAAACCTTTAACAGCGCCCCCTTAATTGAAAAGGTGGATGATGTTTTGTTTTTTTGTTTTTTTTTTTTCTTAGAGTGGATAATTTTTTGTGCTGTTCTCTTTTTTTTCTTTTTTTTTATAGGTGATCATTTTTTAGGCTGCTCTTTTTTTTTTCTTGTGGTGGATATTTTTTTAGGCTACTCTTTTTTTTCTGATATGGATCATTTTTGGGGCTGTTGCACCTCTGGGCCACTGCAATTTTCACGTGTGTGTGAATGCATTTCATATGTGTGTGTGAATGGTAATTCTGCCCCTCATAGATATAGGCTAAATATGAATATTGAGGTACACCGTTTTGTCTTGGTCATTTTAAAAGTAGCTCACAAGCTGAAAAAGTAAGCCCCTAGTAAGAGCTTTGAGTTCAGAAGACAAAACAAAAGTGGTATGTAATTACAATCCATTATTATTACTATTATTACCTGTGAACCATCACCAGTGACTGAATGGAAAATGGATCAAAAATGTAAAGTGCTTTGAGTGCCCTGGAAAGCTATATAATTCCAATCCATGACAATTAATAATAATAATAATAACTTATTATTATTATTATTACTTGAAAACCCATTTGCTCTAATGCCCTCATTGTCATGTCCACAGGTTGACTCTTTACATCATTGTGATTTATTTGCCAGTAATAATCTTTGAAACTTATAAAATGCTTATAAGAGTTTTTTTTAATGTGCTTCAGAAAAAAAGTGTGTGTGTGTGTGTGTGTGTGCGTGTGTGTGTGTGTGTGTGTGTGTGTGTGTGTGTGTGTGTTAAGACAAATTAAAGACATATCAGAAGCAGCAGACTTTGCAAAAACAAGTCAGTGCCAGTGGATATGTCTGTATTCTGATCTTGGTCTAGACTAGGCTCTGGTCTTGGTTTGACCTGTTCATAATGCTTTCTGATCTCGATTTAGCTGATCTTGACTTATCAGTTGTTCGCTTGTGTTTAACATGACAAAGATGATGTTTTCTTTTTCCTTGATGCAAGTAAAATCCTTTCTTTTCCAAATTTTAGCTTTTCCATTTGAAGTTCCAATCACCAATAACATACATGGATCTATAACTGAATTTACTGATAAGATCAATAAAACCAGCCTCTGATGCGTAGACATCTAATTTCTACTCATTTTGTCCAGGGCTGTTAAAGTCATTGTAGTTCAGGGGCCACAGCTCAATTTGATCTCAAACAGACTGGACCAGTAAATTAATATAATAATCTATAAGTAATATCTAAATATTTGTGTTGTTTTAGTGAAAAAAGTAAAAGTGCAATTTTGTTTTAGTTTGCATTTACACAAGTATGTTACAACCTGAACATCACCATGGATATAAAAATGCACAAAACATTTATTAACAAGCATAGTATAGTTAAAATTTCACAAATTTTTCTAAGGAAATTTCAGGTTGTTCATGGTTTTTCATAATGTAATTTTTTTTTTCATCCTAAAACAAAGATAAAAATTTGGAGTTGTCATCATTTATAAGTTATTATGCTATTTTACTGGTCTGATCCACTTGAAGTCAAATTGGGCTGTATGTGACCCTTAATCCATACAGACCCAAACAGCCACAAGTAACCAAAAGAATCTACTGATATAAAATGTTTAATTCTTGTTGATCCACTAATCCTATCAATCCATGTAAATAATTTGTGTCAAATGCATTTTGTCATCTTTTTATGGTCATCAGATCTTACTCATTTGGACATTTAGAGGCTCTGTAGTTACCGTGGAAACACTGTCATCTTCTACAACATTAATTCACCAGTAAAACCCATGGAGTTGGATCAATGACAGATGATAGGAACACTTGTTTTTGTGTTTAGTTATTGATATCTTTGCTGAAAATGTTAATTTTTCTTCAGTTGTCTCTGTTTCTGATTTAATATCTTTCAACTTTAATCTGAGCTTTTATGAACATCTACGTGATCAGTGAATTCAGTATAGGGAAATACATGATTTTTGCCTAAAAAAAACACAAAGAGACAGAAGATAATATTATAAGAAACAGAAATAAATCACTTGAGAAATCTTAAATCTAGAGAAAAATTAATTTGGGAACTGACACCAAAGTAGCACTGGGTCTTTATGTGTTAAAATAAAATAAATTTTACACTCCTCACTTCAGTGTCAATTTTCTAACTCAAAAATTCATCTCACAGGCCACATTGGACCCTTTAATGGGCTGGGTTTGGCCCATGGGCCGCATGTTTGACACCCTTAATTTAGTATGTCCTGTGACATTACAGAGTAGACCGGAGGCCAAAGTGCTCCTGATAGGCCGTCTGCGGGGGGCGCTGTCCTGGTGCTGCAGGACTGTGACGGAGGGCGGTCTCTGCTCTGAGGGTCAGGACGTCAAACCCCGGCTGGTAGGCTCCACAGACCGGGTTTGGAGGCTCATTGAGGAGCTGAGACCTTCCACTGCAGACGTTAAACCTGCAACATGATACAAGTTCAACAAAGAGAGTAACTGTAGAAAGGAAAGACTGTTATGTAGTGAAGTTTTCCTCCCACATTTCTTCATAGTATTGTCTTTAAGGTAAATCAGCAGTTTTGAAGGGATTATTTGATTAATGAATTACAACTTTATTCAAAATAAATTATATGTGGATGTTAAACCTATGAATAAGACGTAAATGCTTTAAAGTATCTGAAACAATTTATTTTTCTCATCAGCAAAACGTACCTTTCACACCAGATTAACATGTACTTAACATGTAATTATGATAACAACATTCCTATTATTATCTCTATATAATATTGGTTCTTTAGGAACAGATTAATTAGGAGCAAATTCATGACTTTTCAAGCCTGTCTGTTTTGTGTGAACATGCCATTAAAAGATCCCATGGTCAGTTTCATTCCTCAAAATTTCTAAATATTTATATGTTAAAACATTGCAAATACTTTCTCAAGTACAAAAAAATATTTTCTCAAGAACAAAACCTTCATGTTTGTCTCCATTTTCTTTGATTATAATTCACATTGTGTTTGACATATGTAAAGTGAGAACAAATGTAAAATATAAATACGTCTTTCTGTTTTTGTTTTTGAGTCAAACTATGGAGTAAAAAAATACTGAAGGATTATAATACAAAATGTTTTAAAAGTAACATCAAGCAATATAATTGAACTCTGACTTTTTTTGTGTTTTTAAAGTTTTGTTGGTATTCTGGGTGATTCAACTTATTCTTTTTTCAGTTACTGATTATAAGAAAAATCTGTCTATGTATGTAACTGAAATAAATTCATTCATTCAAAGTAATAAGAAAAAATGTGCATAAGTATTAATACAGATCTTAAGGTTTCTAACTCAGTTTTAGATCATCTAAAAGGGAGACTATTTTATTACATTTCTATTTATTATAGTACCATTACAGCTTAATGCCCAAATGGAAAGAGCAACCTTTGTACCAAAATCTGAAACTTTGGAGGATGTTAACCAGATTTTACTGACTGACTACAGTTATTATGGAACATGGATTGTACATTTTGTATCAGTTTACTCACATTTAAATCCATGAAAGAAGAGATTTGGGTGAAGTGTGGAATATTTTATGAATGACTTAAAGAGGTTATATTACCTCTACATTATTTTAGAAATACTGTGACTCTAAAATACAGTTATATATGTACAAAACACTACAGATTGATGCAAAAAGGCTAGAGTCATATGAATAAATTGAATCAAAACGATAATGATCACAGTAAGTTGTCTGCTCTTTGTACTGTTTTTACCGCCAGGTTTGAGAGAAGTTCAATTTTGGTTGTTGATGGTTTTAAAGGTGTGTCAGTTTCATCTGCAGTGATTGTGAGTCCGAAAGAATAAACAGCTACAGGCGACCGGAAGCATCCACTGATCCATAACGTTTAATAACTTCTGGGGCACTCATCTAATCAATGACTCAGATGAAGTGCAGTTTGTCATATTTTCATGGTCATCAGATATGACCCATTTGGATGTTCGGAGGCTCTGTCGTGAATGTGGAAACGCTGTCATCTTCTACAGGATTGATTCACCAGTAAATCCCATGGAGTTTGACAAATGACAGTGGATGGACACACTTGTTTATATGTTCAGTTAATCATATATTTTGTTCTACAACCCTAATACTACATATGGAAGAACAACCTCCACAGACCTTACAGACCCTACAGGTTTATAAGTCCACTTTCCCCCACCAGCAATTAGAACTGAAGAAGTCTCTTGGATGAGAGATGAAATGTCTTCAAAAGAGCAAAACTAGTCCAGTTGAACCTAGAAAGAACTACCAAGAGGAGCAATGACCTGGGCGAGAAAACTTACAGAGACATTTTAATGGAAAAAGTGACTTTTTCTTCAGTTTTCTGATATAATGACCTTTGAACTCACTCTGACCTTTTGTGAACATCTACATAGTAAACACTGAAACTGTAAATAAATCACTCAGGAATGGTGAGATGGAATTGGAATTGGTGAGATTGGAAGTCACCACAAAAACAGTTCTAGGTCTCAAAGGTTAACAAATGCTTTTAGTACATTTAAGGTATAATATTCAACAACTCTGATACCTAAATGTATCACTGTCTATAATCTTACCCATCATCCTTTGAGTGAACAGTATGGACTCGACCTAGCTGTCCTGGATATAATCCATATGCATCGTTCCCCTGACGATATGATCTAGTACAAAAAAAAACAAAACAAAAAAACAATGAACACATCACTGAATTTGCAATAAAGGTCAAGATAATGCTGTTTCCAGACCAGTGAATCAAAAAGAAGAATGATATGTGAAGACTAATCTAATGAAAATGTACTTCAAAGGTCATCATCACCATTCCAGTCAGTGTCACATCTGTTAAAATCTCAATCTTTCTCATGTGAAATAGAAAATTTTTATTTTAAAGTGAAGCTTATGATATTGAAATGTAACATAACTTCTGAAGATGACGTCAGTATTATTTCCAATCTGGACTAAAGTCGTCCTGGTTGTTAATTTACTTCAGTGCTGATGTGTTTGGTCCGTCATCCTGAGACTCTCTAAACTCGTGCAGCCTCACGGCGATACCAGAACCTGCCATCTCTGAAGGGTCAGGATCAGGTCCAAATCAACAAGATCAGGTCCCAACGTGGTCAACATTCAGTCCAGACAGAGGACAACACAGAAATTAAAATCTGGAAGATGGAAGACTTAAGTGGGAGGTTTAGAAGTCATTTTCAATAAAATTATGCCATCTCACATCATTTTGGACCATTATTGTTGCCATAGCTATGAATGAAAATGTAGAAAAAGTAGAGCAGATAACACCCAAAAAGGCTGAAAATTAAATTTCTACAGAAATGCACTGTTTCGATGCTCTCAGTATTTATTTTACATTACAGCGGTGCCCAAAATGGCTTGGGTTCTGTATCAAAGCTTTATGATGAAAAGAATCTCCCTGTATTTATTATGTTTAAATGTTTAACTCAGGAAATAAATCTCAAAAGAGACTGACAGTATAGTGAGTTTAACCTAATACAGTACCTCAAATAAAAAACAACCACACTAAAATAGAAATTACAGCTTCTCACAAGACACACCTAAAATGGTTATAATGCTCTAGATTACAGTGTGCTGATATATTTTCAATATTATGTGATGGTTTCCCTTTTAAACAGCTCTTTTCTCATTATATTCATTGCTACCGCAGCCTACCTTCTCTTCTCTGCAGGCGATCCAGGACAGAGTAACCTGACCCCGGACATTCAGACGACAGAGGAAACCGACACTAAACACAAACCTCTCTCCTTCGCTCTGCCTCTGTAGGGCTCACATCTCTGGAATAAAGACGAAAAATGTCTAAAAGGTGAAAAATAGTGCATCCTAATGAGCACAAACCAGGGCTTTTTATTTATACCATACACCGACAGATTGTTTTATTCACACGTGAGAAATATTTTGCTCATAATCTATAAAGTAGCATTAAAATATTAAAACATGTGATATTATGTGGTTTATAACATACACTATCAAAAAAATACCTATACATAAACAGGAAGGCATGAGTAATAAGGGTAAAATAAAGTTAAATAAAACAAAAAAAGGACAACACAAAGGATAAAATGTAGTGCAAATACGTGCACAAGTGGTAGGATATAACCCTGCAGTATTTCTACATAAGAACATTTCCATTTTCTGCTACTTTTTCCTTCTAGTTCACTACATGTCAGAGGTAAATATAGTATTTCTACACTGTGATATTATTTTTCTATATATAATTTGAATGTATATGCCTGTATGCCTTGAGGAATGTTGCTAAAATGTTTGTTTATTATTCTGGGGTGCATTTTAAATAGAATGTTCACTGAAGTAATTAAACATCTTTCAGTTTGCTGCATTTTCAGTTTTAGATTAGATTGTGAAGTGCAAGAAGAAAATGTGCTTGCAGATAATGCAAAAGAAACAATATTAAATATACACACACACACACGCACACATGCACACAACACACCACCACTTTGATTTGATTCTTGAAAAAAATCTACAAGCTACA
>JAPQRP010000001.1:23257171-23271920 GCA_037367295.1 Apogon hyalosoma | reverse complement strand
CCACAGGCTATAAACATACTTCTATGAGAGTAGAAAAGTTGAATTCACCTACAGTGCAGTCATAGTGACACTGTACAATATTAATATAGAAATAAGTCTAACACTACATTCAGACAGCAGGTCTTAATGGACATTTTGGATTTTTTGGTGAAATCCGATTTTTTTGTGTGCTTGTTCATTTTACACATTAAATGCGACTTCTATCAGTTTTGAGTATGAACTGAATGCGACCCTAAAGTGACCCTCATGCGCAAAAGCGGTCCTAATGTAATACATGTCCCCGAAGTCACGCACTGTGTTCACAGAAGTAAATGTATTTTTCCCGCCCCTCCTCCTCTTTGGACGCAAAATTTGTGACATTTGTTGCATTTCAATTATGTAAAGGTTGGATAAATGCAAAATATCAGATACGTATCAGATTTAGGACCACATATGAAAGTGACCTGGGTTGAATTTGAAAAAATCAGATTTGTGCTGTTCAAACTGTCTTTAACCCTGTAAAGCCTGAACCATTAAATCACTGACAGAAAATTCCATTTCTTTGAAACTGGAGCCTTTATTGGTTCTTCTGAACTACCAAAACATTTTTTTTTTTTCAAATATCAGTTTCCATGTAAGATTTTCAATTTTGTATCATATTTGACACGTTGGGTCTCAGTGGTCAAATATTATTATTTTTGAACAAACAAAAATGTAATATAACACAAACATGTCTAACAAATTGGTAATTCCTTTTCATAATTGACAAAGTTCTGCCTCCTTCCTCATTAAGGACAATCTTGTAGTGTCACTGGAAAGGCCTCTGGTGAATGAATTCTTCCCCCTGGTGGATTATCCATGTATTGCATGTATCTAATTGTATGCATCAGGTTTTTCAAGAAAAAATATCAAACTGATCATGTAGAGGGCTTCAAAACTTATGTATCAAATAGGATAAATTTCAGCGTTAAAGGACTGGATACAGGTCACATATGGGCAAAAAAATCGAATTTGGGCCACATTTGCCTGCAGTGTGAACGTAGCCTTAGAATCATTATGAACTATCGGAGCATTAAATATGTGACACTTCATGCTGTGTTGGCAGCAGCTAACACTGGTTAGTGTTAAAATACTAACACTCTTAAAAAGTGTAAAATCTGCACTTTGTGGTGGACCTATAGAGATGCATAAACAGTTGGAATGAACTCTGACAGTGTGAACTTTAGGATGCTGATTTCATGGTGTACTTTTTACTGCATTACATTTGTCTGACAGCTGCAGTTACTTTAGCTTTTCATCTACTTCCTGTCCAGTGAAAACCATGTGTCTTAAAATGTGTTGATTTTTAAGGTTTGTGATGATCCTCTCTGAAATTTTCCTTCTTAAGGGATAATTGCACTTTAAAATTTCCTTTGATTCAATTGAAAATGCATTATCACGAAGCTGAAATTAGACCTGTTTTTCTGAATTTGTGAAAACTTGACTTTTAGACAATGTAAGTAGTTCACAAAGGAGAGAAAAGCAACAAACATACACACTATATGGACAGAATACTGAGACATCACACACTTTGTAAGACTACCCATTCTTGCTGAATTGAAATATTATCATGATTAAAAAGGTTCATATCATTGTTGACTATAATTATCACTCTAAATGTCAAATTAATATTTCTGTAAAGTTTAATGGCTGGTTTTCTTCCTGGGTGAGAGTTGGAGAAACCAGAAAATTACATGATGACTTCTAAATGATTTCTTCTCTACATTTCACTTCTCCTATTTTATCCTCTGCATTTTTCATTTAAAATCAGGTATTTTCTTATATTTAATTTACCGACCATATAAATGATAAAAGCTCAGAGTGAATTTAAAGGTTATTTTATTAAACACAGAAATCTGAAGAAAAAAGTGACTTTTCAACAAAAGATATCATTAACTGAATTTAAAAATAAGTGTGTCCATCCACTGTCACTGATCAAACTCCATGGGTTTTACTGTTGAATAAATGTTGTAGAAGATGGTAGTGTTTCCACGGTAACTACAGAGCCTCTGAATGTCCAGATGGGTCATATCTGATGACCATGAAGAGATGACAAACTTAATTTTACCTGAATCATTTCAATATATTTGATAGCATTAGTGCCGCTGAAGTTCTTAAACATTACAGATCAGTAGATGCTTCTGGTCACCAGCAGCTGTTTACATCTTTAAGGGTTAAAATTATTATTTATGGTCAGAATTTGACAAATATTTCAGAAATCCAGAAACAGAACATTTAAAACAATCATGATGGTTAAAAGAAAAGTCAACATTAAATGCAATTTCATAAAATTGAGGTCTGAAGCATTTTATGAGTGCTTTAACTTACATTATAAACAAAATTATCATTATGATTTTATAGCCAACCCATTGTTAACATTGAAACATTTGCATTTAGTCTGTCATGATTCTTTATAAATTATAAAACAGGTAGTTCAGTCCCTTGTGTTATCACATCTCAAATATTGTTCCACTATACAGTCCACTGCCAATAAAACTGATATCGCAAAGCTTCAGGTCCAAAACAAGGCTGCCCACCTACTGCTGAAATGTCCTTACTCTACAAGTGTTAAGGAAATGCATTTATACGTTATCTTGGCCTATGCTCCAAAATAAATTACAATATAACTTAATATTTTTAAAGAAAATAATTCTGACTGGTAAACCAATTTCAGTGTTTGAAAATATCTGATGTGTAAACCAGACACACTCACATTCTATTTGGTGTGTTTGTAGTGCTGATTTGGTCATTAATCGGCCTAGAACTAATTCACTGCAAAAGCCTGTTTTATTCCGGTCATTGCAACTCTGGAATAATTTGCCAAAAAAGCTGAGGGAGTCACCTAATTTACATGTATTTAAAAGAACACTCAAATCTATTGCGTACCACATGTGAAAGTCATACTTATTGGATGTGTTAACTGTTATTTATTGCTACTGCATTGTCACTGTATTTATTGCAAATGATGTATCAATTTTCGATGTCTTTTTAACTGGAACCCCAGGAAGACTAGCAACCACTATGGTGGAAGCCAATGGGGATCCCAAATAAACAATAAACTATAAATTTTTGTCCACACTGTGTGTGATTGTACGTGATATTCATCACTGTAGATACGTACAGCCGTAAAATGCAATATAGACATGAAATATACCTGTGTGCAACCTTGAGTTTTCATACATTAGTACATTTTATGATCATCCTTATATACTTTTACTTGAATGAAGTATTGAAAGCTGAATTTTTTTGTGTGGTGAAATTTATTACTTTTATTATTACTTGAAACAGTGGATGCAATAAATAAAGTTAATTTCACCTTAATATCCACAATAGAATATGGACTTCACCTCTTTCATCCAGGTGAAAAGTTGTAGTTAAATATCTTTTCAGCGAGTCAGTTTTACAATTCTAGTCCAAAGTCAGATGTCTAACATTTGGAGGTTAGATAATCTCAAACTTCTTTGTTTTTGGTTTTATTCGGTTATTTTATACAGCCGACCCCTGTGGAAAGTATTCACAAACTGTCTCCTTTCATAACTGACCCTTGTAGACCTGAACTGTTATTTCACAGACTGTAATTGATTAATGTAAAGCAGCAGCAGTCTGTCTGTGCGGGCCTGTAGCCAGACTGGGACCAGGACCCCAGACAAAGCATCCATTCACAGAAAAGAGATGGGGTGGGGGGGTTGTTATACATATACATTTGGGTAAGCCTGAATAGTCTAGATGTAAATTAACAGCAACAACAAAAAAGAAGAGGAGTGCCTGTGTGCAAAAGTGAAACATACAAGTAAAGAGATGTGCATCTGCTGCTGCTGATGATGATCAGAGGGAAGTTAATTATGACTGAGCTGGATGTGGACACATAAATGCAACACATACTGAGAGAGAGAGAGAGAGAGAGAGAGAGAGAGAGAGAGAGAGAGAGAGAGAACAAAAGCCGGGTCCAACAAAAGCCCTGGATACCATGAGGAGAGAGATGATGCCTTCAGGTTCCCCCCGTAATGTCCTGCCACCTTCAAAGTACCAGTATTAGATCTTTACTTGGATATCATTTGCCCCACGGTCCACATTATATAATCTCATGTTCATTTTGTGGTTATTTTAAAGAGCAAAGTGCTCAAAAGGCACATGCAGAGTGTTCTTTTTAAAACATGACAAATTCAAACAATGCATTTTCTATTTTCAATGAAGCACAACTTTGTGATAATAAATTTATACTCCTTACTTTCAGTTACATTTATTTAATGCTACAGTTTTTGTATAGTGAATTCATGATTCATGTGGTGAACTGTGAGAATTTATTTTGTTCTCTTTAATGTCCTATTTTACATTTCTTTTGATATATTTGTGTGTTTTTGTAGCACATTGTTGTGTTTGAGTTTGTTTTTTTTTTTTTTTGAGGGGGGGCCAGCTAATAGTGTTTTAACCTTTGATGTGTAGTTTAAAATACAAACCCAGGTGGATTCAAATAAATACATTAAATAATTAAAACAACCACGCATCTGATTCTACAGAGGAGCACAGTATCTTAAAGTGAGGTCATTTGGGTTAATTGTTAGTTTTATGCCATGTTTGACAACAGAAAGGAGATATTTAGAGGAGGGACATTAACCTGATTGTCCAGATTTCTACATGATCTTGTAATTTAACTTCACACAGCAAAAAGAAATAAACTGTCAAACCAAAAGTAAAAATTAATAAAAAATAAATAAATAATAACCATCAAACCATTTATGCAGCTACAGCATTAGACTGGTACATATTAAAGGGCGCCACACCCTGTGAACACCATTTATTCATCCAGATATTCCATTGTTTCGTGTCTGCTTTACTGATGGAGGTGGACAACACATCTCTTCATAATGTCCCAGTGGTTCAGTTGGTTTGAGGTCTGATGGCTGTGATGACGACAGCATATGATTCACATGTTTTTCATCAAACTTACCAGTGAACCATCGTCTGTGGATGGAGACATTGTCATCAGAGACGGACAACACTTCCCTCTGAGTTCTTCCATTTATAATACAATTAAATTAAAATACAATTTAACATAGACGGGTCTAGACTTTTACAAGTTTTACATCCTCATGTTGGTTTGTTGTTTCCTGCTAAAAAAAATATACAAAAAAGTAAGAAATAAATTGAAGTAGAATATGCACTTATGGCAAGGAAAGAAAGCAAAATAGAAAAAATAGCAGACTAGGAAATGGAAGAACATATTTACTGAGACAAACCAACCTGTTGGAAATAGATTATATTTTATTTATTAGAAACAGTGGAACTGAGTGTCTACATCAAAGTAATATTATACTAATTCATACTGTGCATTTCTTTCACAAATAGAGCACCACATGTTTTACGCAAACAAGCTCATTTAAGTTTAGTCAGAAAAAATGAAACAAAGCTGTTAAGCAATAGAAGGCAGAACAATTTAAAATATATATATATATATATATAATCAAAGAACAGTTTGCTCAATAATAATAGGAGAAACTCTTATTAAATATAGCCATTAAATTAACTATTAAAATGTTTACATGAAGTGTTGCTCTATAAGTTCAGTGTAGTACAGCCTTAATATTGCACCACTGTGACAAACTGTAATGTTAAAAAAAAAAAGTATTATAAATTTGACTTAAAGGGAAATGTGAATGCAAAATTTTGATTTTTTTTTTTAAATATGTAGGTGTGAAGCAAAAATCTGAAAAGGGACACATGGAGTGGTTTCTTTAAAAATCCAACATGAGTATTGATATTATTAATATGATATTATTGAAAAATATCAAACCCCAATTTAGACAAACAAAAAACAATTAAATCAGTGTTTTACCAATTAATGCAATACAGTAGAGCATAAAATGTTACGCTGAATGGTTGTTAAATTAGATTTTTAAAGAAATTTGCAGGTTTTCTAATAATTATTCCCAAAGCTGTTTTTATGCCAGTAAGTGATACACGCAAAAACACTGTGACGTTTTTCCTCGTGGTCACGTCTCGTTCTGTCTGGGTCACTCGGTGTACGAAGCCCTGCATTTCCGACAGCCCTTGAATGCAGCAGGAGTCCTCCCAGTCGGATTTGGCTGAACGTGACGCGCTGAGTCGGAGCGGAGCGAGGTTTCCTGGCGGAGCTGCGGAGGAGCAGGAACCGAGCGGGTCTGTCCGTCCGTCCGTGTGTCCGTCTGCCTCCCTGCCGTTGCAGTCTCTCTCTCTCTCTGTGTCTGTCTGGGACATTTAAAGCGCTCTTTACGGCGTCCGCGGTCTGGAAACGGCTACAGCGGCTATGGCTCCATCGCTGTCCTCCTGCTGTTTTCTCCACTGAGGGACCGTCGGATGCTCCAGTGCCCATAGAGGAGGGGGAGGAGGAGGAGGAGGAGGAGGGGGCATCCCTATCATTCTTCGACTACCAGGTGAAATTATTTTAATATTCTGTGATAACGTGTCGGGGTGGGGGTTGGATATCGTGTAGCGAGCCGCGGGGGAGACGGAGGGAGGGGGACAGCGGCGGTGGGGGTCGTCGTTTGGGGGGCCCGGGGAGCGGGTTGAGCCTGGAGCGGGGGTTAGCATGCTAGCTAGCCGCCGTTAGCGGGCTGCTGCTGCTGCTGCTGCTTCGTCATTTGCCAGTCTGGGAGGGATGCGGCGCCGGGATGCTGCTGCAGAAGGGAGGGGAGGGCTAACGGTACCGTCCGTCTGGCCTCGGCCCATCTCCGACACCCCCAGCCTCCCCCTCTCCCCTCCTCCCCGGCCCACCACCAGTTCAAACACTCACTTAAAGGTGATTTAACACAACAGTTGATGTATTTCACCGCTGGAAATTACACACACACTAAACGGCTTCAGCGCGCGACATTGCCTGTCATTTATCCAGGCACCCCGTGAGCTAGTCGGCTAACATTAGCCGTAGCATCACCACCCCCCGCTAGCATCCCTGGCTAGCCCGCATCCTCCAGCCGAGCCATCACACACAGGCCGGCCTGGCGCACACAGCCGTCTGCCTGACCCTGCCTACCTACCGCCTCACGCCGGCTAATTAACCGCCACTCACGGCCACTAATCGGCCCAAGAGCCGCTGCCAGACATTTATTCGCGTCTCGCCTGGTAAAATATAATGGAACACGCCAAGCGGATGTAGTTATGTAACAGATAATGACACCACACGCCCTTGAAACAAAAGCTGTTGTTTCAGTATTTGTTTGTGTGCAGTGCAGGACCCCGTCGTGGCCAACAGCTCTGGAGGGTGGGGAGGAGGTAGGAGGTGGAGGTTGGGGGTGTTTGTGGTTCCGAGGGCCGCAGCTCTGAACCGGCTCCTCAAATATCTACAACGGCTGCTCCTGTCAGCCATTGATGTTGTTGTCATTGGAGGGCGCACATTTGTTTTGCATGCGTGGATCTTTGCACTGATGCTGTGCATGAAAGGAACACGATCAGCCTAAAGACATATCTGGCTAGATGTTACTCTATATGCGTCATGTCTGCATTTTATGCTTTTTTGTTTTTGTTTTGGTTTGGTTTGGTTTGTTTTTTAGTATTTTTAATTTCTGCGCTGCTTTTAATACCTGTTTTAAGCTGTATAAGGGCTCTTGTGAGGCATTCTCTGTCTAATGATTTGAAAAGCAAGATTTCAGTACATTTACTTACTCTACCTTATACCATTTATGTGTTATTATATTTCATATGATTCATTTTCATCACAGAGAATGAGATCAAATTAAAAATACTCCAGAAATGGCAACATAACATATGGATTTATATGTCTTATTATCCACATCATTGCAAAACAGCGAAAGGCATAGAGATACATAACAAAGGTTATCTTCTGGTATTTTATTTATTGGCAGAAAATAATTTAAAAATAGATAGAAATAAACCAGGGCTCTGCATTTAGACCAAAATACAAATTATTCTATTGTCATTATTATTATCTTTTAATTGTTATTTTATTTATTGAACTAGGACAATGTATGCAAGCTTTGTTATGTTTAAATGAAAAGCAAACAATGTAGTAGTACATCTAGATGTAGCTAATTTAGCTGTAACATACTGTATACGGGAACCAAAAGTATGACAGACATAAAGACAAGCAAGAAATAAACATTCAAAGTCTAATACAGATAAAATAAAATAAAATAAAAAAAGACTAACATACTTGAAACAACAATCAAGTATGATGAGCCCATATTATGTCTGTGGTCAGGTTTGCCTTTGTTTAATGGAAGTTTTATTGTTTTTATTTCTGATGGTAACATGTTCCAAATCTGTAGGATTTTATCTGGAGAACAGACTCCTTTGCATTATATTGTATTTGTATTATAAAATCATTTGACTATTTCTCAAACAAGATCATTCACACACATAAAAAGCAATTTCATAATGTGAAATATGTAAGTGTCATATCTATTTATAGGGCAATTTATATCCAGAGAATGATAAATATAATGATACATTTGAAGACACTGTTTATATAAAATAACTACCTGGAAAGACTTATTTCTTAAAATTTGCATAATTTTCTCATCAAATAAAAGGTATTATTGTTTGATTATTTTTCTTTGTTTACTTAGAACATTTGTACAATTTTCAGTTGTGCAAACAGAAATTTGAATGTATAAAATATAAAAAGGTAAACAGCAAGAACATTTAGGCCATAGTAGCAAACAAAATTACTTCCCAATTAACCAATACCTAAACCATATCCATTTCTGATGGGATGTAGGACAGTGGGGTTTTGGTCAAAATGTGACCAATATTTACTCTATAGTAATCGTTATTTCAGGTACAAACTCAGTTAAAATGTGAAAATCCTTGATTGTGCACCAGGCCTGAGTGTGAGTATCTACAAAAGGAATTAGTCTGTAGATATGTCAATAATCTGTTAAACTTTAAACCAAAATCCCGCAAATATGAAGGTATGCAAATATGAGGATGTAGATTTTACAAATGATAGTAAATATCTTTGGGTTTTGGATTGATTGTTGAGGATGAATAGTTGGCAGAGCCTTTAAAACAGCAAGTCCATAAAGTTGAAGTCTACAGTATACTAAATATTTGCAAACCAAGCAGGGCAAGATGTAAGTTGGTTTCCTTAAAAGCGTCACGTTAATGTAACTTAAAACCAGCAGATGTTTTGCACGTCACCTTTTGTGTTTCAAGAAATATCAGCATGGAAAAAGTTAAGGAAAATATTAAGTAAATACAAAAAATAGATGAGATGAAATAGGTAAAATTGTGGTACCCGACAGACTGTACCATTTATTTAACCCTCCCTTGTGTGCTGTGCTGCAAATCAATAAGCAGGACTGCTTTATGCTTATTGAATTTATGGCTATTGCATTAATGTGATGAAGCACCTTGACGTGGTGTGATGTGTAAACACTGTTTAATCTGACGCATAATCCCAAATCAGACTGTCATTACTGTTCGGTTATTTTCTCTGTCACTGTCTGTTTGTAGTTTCTCTCTTCATTTAATGAAAAATATTGCAACATTTATTTAAAATTATAAATTTGGTTAGCTATACAATGTATGCAATGTTTAGTCATGGCTGTAATGTGCTCAAGATGGTTCTTTCTAGGGCTGCCCAATTTTGGCCAAAAATAAAATCGTGATTTTTGATTTCAATTCAGGCTGGTGGTGGCGTTTTAGCCAGCATGTTGTTTTCGTGCGAAGCCTGTAATGCAACGCACTTCTCCCACTCTGGCGTCTGATGAAGTTTAAGGTGCTGGAATAAGTTGGTTGTGCTGTTGTCTTTAACAGATACCACCTTCAGGCAGAGTTTGCAGTGAGGAATGGTTTGGTCTTCATTGGAAGCTTCAAAGCTGTACCAATTCCACACAACCGACTTGCTCTTGCTATTTTTAGCCACGAACTTCTCACTCTCCTTAGCAAAGTGCAATTTTGTACTGGTGTGTGGAGACCAAAGACTGTAGAGCCTGCTCTCACAGCTACAAGGAGGAGCGTATGGTAGCCCGGAGACACAAGAGAGGTGAAATTCGATTTGACAGTTACCCTTTTTTAAACATCGTCCTAATTAAATAATCTGATTTTGATTTAAAATCAATTAATCGCGTAGCCCTAGTTCTTTCCTTATGGATATGATGGGCATTAACTGGTCTTGCATAGAACTTGAGTAAAGGGAAATTGTTTCTGTGGATGAGACGCTGGACAGTGGGGTTTTGGTTAAATTTTGATCTAATAATATTCATTATACAAGCAAAAGTATGAAGACAATGGAAAAAACTCCTATATGTGATTGTAGAACATGAATCACAGAATTAATTAGTTGTTTTCTACATCTCCTCATTTGTGCTTGTTGCTTTTCAACAGATTTTGAACCTGGCCATGGAGACTTTCTCCCTTTTAGCCACTTAACCTGGTGATAAGGCCTGGCTCCCACTCACCATCCAGTTCATCCTGAAGGTGTTGGGTGGGGTTAGAGATCAGGGCTTTGTGGAGAACACTGAAGCTTTTTCAACTAAACTGTCTTTTCAGATCTGACCTAGTAGGCTCATCCTCCTAACTGTGAGAACAGGCTCTACAGTCTTTGGTCTCCACACACCAGTACAAAAATTGCTGTTTGTAAAGGAGAGTGAGAAGTTCGTGGCTAAAAATCGATAGAACAAGTCGGTTATGTGGAATTGGTACAGTGTCGAAGTTTCTGATGAAGACCAAACCATGCCTCACTGCAAACTGTGCCTTAAGGCGGTATCAAAGACCGCAGCACAACTAACTTGTTTCAGGTCCTCAAACTTCATCACATGCCATAGTGGGAGCAGTGCGCTGCATTGCAGCTTGTGCACGAAAACAACATGCCGGCTAAAACGCCACCACCAGCCTGGATCAAAATTGAAAATTGAGTTTTTAGAGGGAAAAAAATCAGGATTTTATATTTGGCCAAAATCGTGCAGCTGTATGACCCATAAATGAAAGATTTACGTGGGATACAGTTAATCTGAGGATAGATCACAGTTAGGCGGGGCTTCATCTGACTGACTAAAAGGTGTGAGTGCATGTTCAAGTAGCCAAGATGCCATTTGCTAGGTCAGGTATTTGCAAATTGAGTGTGAAAGCATGGTGTGGACTCATATGTGTTCAGTCCTTTGCATTGTGTTTACAACACATGTGCGGTGATGTGAAATGCAAGTGAAAATGAATCTGTCAGTGCTCATTTTATTATCACTGAACCCAAGGGTGATGGTAAGCCTGTGCTGAACCAACTGGCTCACTGCATGTGTTGTTCTGTATAATCAGCACCACTGTACAGTGGACTTTTGAATGTCCTGGTGGTGTTTCTCATTGTCGCTAACACTGGCAGTAGGAATGTGTACATGCTGTAAATTGACTCAACATAAATATCAGCTAATGTCAGCTTTGATGACCGGCTAACACGATGCATTTCACCATAAGTGTGTACGATTGAATTAGTCGTCATTCACAAAAAGTGTGATTTTTTTTTTTTTTTTTTGTCTCCCTGAAAAAAGGCCCATTGAATATCACCAAAAAACATTGAATTGTCATCAGTTATTGGCCAAATTTTAAAGTGTTATTGCAGCAGTTGTCACAGTGTGCATGATTCAGTACCATCTACAATAGCACCTTTGTCTTTTTTTGGTCATGATCACAGAATTAGCAAGATGGAAACATCCTTTGGTGCTACAGTGTTGGTCTTCCGACAGCTTTTTCACAACCTGATATCTTTTAACTGCCCTCGAGTGTAATCCTCCAGTAACACACTTTGTATGTAGGCGTGCAAACACATGTGTTCATGGCAAGGCTGACTGTCTGTGTGAGGGCTGTCAAACTCCTTTTAGTTTAGGGGCCACACAGCCCAATGCAATCTCAGGTGGGCTGGGCCAGTAAAATAATAGGCATAATAATCTAAAAAGAACAATCCAAGTTTTTCTCTTTGTTTTAGTGTGAAAGTTAAATTACATAATGAAAATGTGAATGAAGCAAACGACCATGTACACTGTGAAATACCGTTAAAAAAATAAATAAGTGCAATTTCAATAGTATTATGTCTCAAGTTATTATTAACACAATTTACAGATCACAGAAAATCTTCAAATGCAGAAAACATTTAGTAACAGGCAGAATATTCTTAAAATTGCACTTGTGTTCCTTAAGAAATTTCAGGTTTTTCATATTTGTTGAGGTTATTCACATTTTTTTGTGACAGAATAGTTTTTAAATGTAAATATTTTCATAGTATAATTTAACTTTTTTTTTTTTTAATTGTAAACCAAGGAGAGAATTTGGAGTTGTCATTATCTATAGGTTATTATGCTTTTATTTTTACTTGATATCACATTGGGTTGGATGTGGCCCCTGAAAACTCTTGATTGTTAATATTTTAAGTGAAATTTTTGCACTTCGCCATATGTTTAAAACCCCTGGTCTATGTGAACATATAGTTAAAACGCAAGTGTATCTCCAGCTAAATGAAGCAAAACAGAGGAGCTGCATGCCAGAGACACAGCCAGATCAGTGGACTAAAGTGTGGACAGGTACTTTTAGACATATAGTGGATAATGTTTTGGAAGATATATCTGCTCAGTGCATCTGATGAAACTGGCAGGAAATAAGTCAGAATGTAAGGTTTTCTGCAGATCTTACTTCATGTTTTTGTATTAATCTGTGGATTGCTTAACACATTTCAAAATCATTCTGTGAGTTTAGTCTTTTTGAAATGTATTTATTTTTTGTACTTGCTCAAAATTTTGCATGAACATTCCTTACAGTGTATGTTTAGCCTTGTAGAGACCATTTCGGGTATTTCTTTTGTACGTTAGTTTTGCGGCACTCTTGTTCACTGGATTTTAATGTCTGTAATTTCCTGAACTGTGGACTCATTGGGTTATTACATTAACATCTATAGTTTAGAGCTGACATCATATTTTGGATGGTATTGTGACTTTTGCAGATTTTCTTAGTTATACATTTTAGGGAACTAGATGTTCTTGATGTTTGGACGATTGGCCTGATGAGTAAAGTCGATGGTGATTTCCCCACAGTCTAGATTATTTTTAGTCCTATTTGATGATGTTTTATGGACTAGTTAGATACTAATCAGTCAATCAGGAAGCTAATGAAGAAGAGTTATTGGAATTATTTGAATAGTAGCAATGGTTGACTATTTTAGAAATATTTTGATACTTGTGCAAAGAAAAGTACCTGTGATCTGGTGCCAACACAAGATTAGTAATCCCTTTAACATCAAATATATTTATTTGTTTACCTGACATATGATGTAGAGTTTGTTTTGTGGGATTACTGATTATCAACCATACATATACTAAAGCCAGATATACAGAGTTTGTTAGACTGATGGAACAGGGCCATAGAGCTGCTCTTATAATGCAATTTCATTTCACTCTTGTTTAGATCAGGAGTATTGATAAAGTGGTGAAACCATGAGCGGAATCGATAGGATTAACATTAATCAGGTCTGTTGTCAAAAATAGAAGGTGGATAATTAAAGGTGAAAGTGAAGGAGATGAAATGATAGATCGAAACAGAAGGACAGAGAAGTAGTTTAGTTTGTGAAGGACGTCAGAAGCAAAGGGAGGAAATGAGGAGGGGGGTTTAGGGGTAAGGACGAAGGGAGGAGAACGAAGGAAGAGAAGGTATGACAAGGGAAGGAAAAGGGGAAGGACTGGTCCTAATCAAAGCTGAAATGATTGAAAGAGCATTAATTGTTAATTGTTTTGACTTTTAGAGAATTGACTGCACGCATAAATGTCAAGTTTGGAGCTTCTTAAACTGAACTACTTTGGATTTTGGGCTGTACCAAGAAAATATTGAAATATAGCATAAGTTAATCCACTTCTTATGAATTTTACACAGTAAATGATGAATAATAGCTCTCAAGAGCCATGGTTGAATTTATACTGAATAAAACCAGTTTTGTTTTGGATATGGTTTCCTTTCTCACACAAATCTAAAGTAAAGTAATGACCATAGGTTCGACACTGGAACTTAATCAGAAATATTCTCAGAAAAAGTCTTGATAATGTTTCACTTAAGACCAGATTATCTGGACTGATTGACTACTGTAATGCTGAACTGCTTAATTAGACTGATGAACTTAATAATTAGCAAAGTTGATGTGGGACGTTTTTGCCCTTTTTTTTTTTTTTTTTTTTTTTTAGAATGTTAAATACATGAACTGCAGACAGAATAAAGCATTTATCTACACAAGTCTATGGAAACAATGCAGATACAATGATGTCAATTTTCATGTAAACAGTGACTCATTTGTTCTTATTAAACTGAAGTTCCAGTAGTTGATCGTTGTTAGAGTCCATAACTACCTTTCAACGTAGTGTAATTCAGATAGCTTTTAGAGGACACAAGACTTAATTTGCACCTATTCCTTTCCTGTGTTTTCAGGCTATAGAAAACCTACACCTGACACATATTTTTGTCTAATCAAAATGTTTTCAGACAGGTAGGGGAGGGGTTAAATACATGACTGGCAGCTGTAATTACTGTTGGTCATATTCTGTCAGACATGACCTGGATGTGATTTTACTGCTCTACTCAGTGTGTCGATGTGGAAGCTCAGAAAAGCAGACTCGCTTTCCCATAATGGCTCCAAACCATTGCAGGTTTAATTCTATTCTTATTTATTCTTTTGATTGAGGAGAGAGCGGCAGAGGGATGGTGTGTATTTTACAATCCTGGTGTTTCTTCCCTCATTTCGGCTCTAGCAGCTTTAAATGAAATTAAAAAA
>JAPQRP010000001.1:23238682-23257071 GCA_037367295.1 Apogon hyalosoma | reverse complement strand
ATTATATTGTGCCAATATATTATTATTGGCACAACATTTTGGCCAGTGATCGTCCTGCTCTCTAAATCATCTGGATCAGCAATTGAAAAAACTCATGTGGCTCATCCACAGAACTCAAACAATCCAACACATTTTAACAAAACAACTCAAAAGTTTTTTTGTTTTTTTTTTCTGGGGGTAAACAGATAAATTCATTAGGAGGATTTAACTGATCAATCTAAGCTAATAAGATATTTTATATGATGATTCAAACTACAGCCAATAACTAATTATGGGCTTTTCCACTGAAATTACTGACTTTGGAAAAATAAATAAATAAATAACTCAAGAATAAAATCAGATAATTTAATGATCAGTTCCAGGGTTTTTGATTAATTACTTTATTTATTTAGATGTTCAGTTCAACACTTATCCACTTTCTAATAAAGTAAAAATACTGTTCATTTCTGGTTGCATTTAGCATTTTATGTGAAGGAGGGAGGTCAGGTGATATTGGTTGATTAATCAGTTATCAACTTTTTTTTATTTTTTCTTATTGTATTGGACGAAATCTACATTTTACCATCTCTGGAGACAGTCTTTATTAGACTTTGGAGCTGTTTGGTTAAAACCTGGGCACTTTTGTTTCCTAAAGAAAACACACACCATCCAGTGTATAAATGATGCTCAGTGTTTTTAATAATTTCCAGATAAGAGTGTAGCTCTGCGACACAGATAAATAAGATAAATCCGGTTAGAGATACACAGAAGTGTTAGCATTTCCATGGAATTGGTTGATATTAACGAGTATAGAAAATCATCACACTGTTCACACTGAAAACTGGAAAGGAGTAAGAATGGAAAGGAAAGACAAAATTGGTACCTGAAATTTGTGAGGAGGTAAGGATCCAGGGGAAGGAGGGAGGAAGAGGAAAGAAAAGGAGAGAAGGAGGTTAGGAGGCAGGAAGTGAGGTAAGGCTGTGAACAATGACTGTGTTTGGGAAAATATCCACTGACTGCTCTGTTTTTTTTTTTTCTCCCTCCTCTCCTTTCTCTGACTCTGTTTCCTTCCAGGTTGACTCACCGCTGGAGTGCCTGAATACAGAAGAAGAAGAAGAAGAAGAAGTCTGGGACAGAGTGAACTGAAACGGGGAGGGAAGGCAGGAGGGAGGGAGGGAAAAGCTAACGAGGTGAGGAAGATTAGACGAGGCGCAAGACAGGAGGAAGCAGGAGAAAGTTGGGTCAGGTCGACGGGGCGAGAGGAGGAAAGAGAAAGTGATTGTGGGAAAAAAAGAAAGCGAACAGTAACAGGAGGACAGAGCTGAGGCCAGGCAAGTACGGGTGCAGGTAGGTCGGAGGTCAAGCAGTCAGACGGACAGCTGACTCGGCTTCAGGCGAGACACCTGCCCAGCTTCCACACCAAACACACTACTGTCCCCTCACCATCATCACACTGGGAGAAGTGGGAGAACTGGTGACGAGGAGAAGCCACCATGAGCGACCAGAACGTCGTCAAGGAAGGCTGGGTCCAAAAAAGAGGTGAGAAAGAGCTTTTCTTCCTTTTAATCCCTTTTCTGCTTCCCCCAACCCTCTGGGAAAGCTCTCCACAAGATATAGAATAGAATAGAATAGAATAGAATAGAACTTTATTGTCACTGTACAGGAACAATGAAAATCAGTTCAGCAGCAGCAAAACGACTATATAATAATATCACACAAATTGTATCAAAAATATTGACAATACGGTATACAAAACTACAACAAATGTTAAAACATACAATTAGCCAACTCTATAATATAGATGGAAGAAATATGTACAACATATAATGGATATATACAGGTAGTATAAGATATATACAGTGTTGGAGTCCACAGTGGAGATTTTGTGCATGATTTTATGCACTTGTGCACAGTGGGTGTGGATGGGAAACAGTTCTCACCATAGGGATTTAATGAAACTCAGAATCAGTAAATACATCATCAAAGTCATCTTTTCATAATTTACAAGGGGAACAAGTGAACATTTTCTAAGAAACATAGTAGCAATGCACATATATACAGGTTACACAAGTGTTGCACAAAATCACATTCATCAAAATACATTGGAAGTTAAAATATACAGAAATACAAAAATTTGAACCATTTCACCAACTGTAACAAAATGCATGCTGAGTTTTTATGCACTGCCAGTTAAGTAACATTACTTGTCCATTTTAGAAGGTAGTGTTTGTGTAATTTTGCTAGTTGTGATCAACATTTTGTCCCATGCCATGTGGATTAGACAATAAATAAATGGACATTGTTTGAACAGAAGAGACAGTAAAAATATAGATGTTATGGCTATGTGGGAAATAGCCAACCCATAGCTTTGGTATTAGTAATACCAGGTAGTGGTATAATCCATGTTTCTAACAGCGGCCTTATCCTTATATTTCCATGCTTTTAGGACAAATATTCACCATAAAAAATATTGTAACACTTAAAATTTAGGAAATGATGCAGCCTGTGATGATTGGTCTTATGACCTGCGTGTATTTATTACATCTGAGAGTGTTCATCTAGTCTTACTGCGTGAACATGCAAGTGGAGCCTATACACATTGCTTTTAACAAAGTCACAGTAATGTCACTCTAGTGCACAGTGTTTAATTTAGATTTTCATGCAAGACAGATCAATGTGTGAGTGATTGGTTGTTTGTCTCTATATGTCATCCCTGTGATGAACTGGTGACTCGTCCAGGGTGTACCCCACCTTTGTCCATACGTAGCTGGGATAGGATCCAGCACCCCCCGCAACCCTAGTGAGGATAAAGAGGGTTCAGATGATGAATGAATGTAAGACAGAACAGAGTTTTCTTTAGGTCTGTAGGAGTTAGGTGAATGGGTGGAGGCTCCTGCAACAACTGGTTTGCAATAAACAATATATTATTTCACATTAGAGCAGATTCATTTAGCTTCTGAACCCTCTTTATCCTCACTAGGGTCACGGGGGGTTCTGGAGCCTATCCCAGCTACCTATGGGTGAAGGTGGGGTACACCCTGGACGAGTTGCCAGTTCATCTCAGGGCTGACATATAGGGATGAACAACCAATCACTCTCACACCTATGGGCAATTTAGATGAACCAATTAACCTATCAATGCATGTCTTTGGATGGTGGGAGGAAGCCAGAGAGACGGGGAGAACCCACCCAAACATGGGGAGAACATGCAAACTCCACACAGAAAGGTCCCTGGCTGGAACTGAATCCAGGACCTTCTTGCTGTGAGGTGACTGCTATCCACTGCACCACCCCATTAGAGCAGATGCAAGATAAATAACAAATAAAGCACTGAAAGGCAAAACCTGAAGAAATCCACTGTGGACCAAACATGAGGATCTCAGTATTCATTTATTTTATATTAATTTTATATTAAGGTTAGGCGCTGCCTTATGTCATCAGATGTTATTTTTCTTAGGGACTTGGCTGTGGATAGCAAGAGTATTGAACATTATATGTATAAACAAGCCTGGCAACTGTAAGATTCTTTATAAAAGACAGTGAAACAAAAATAATAACATCCACAGTTTTGACAGCATAAACGAAGTGACATGATATTAAAATATTAATATATTAAGGATTATCGTACACTCTTATTACAATACATAGATTCCTAGTTAATATGGGATTTTAAATATATGGGTAGTATTAGGTGGGGAAGGTAATTCCAGCTAAGTTATGTTCCTTGGATTGTTCTTTGTGGCCTGTAGCTGCCACAATTCAGCAACTACTGACTGCATAGTGTTTTCAGTTGACTTCAGTAGACCAACAGTAGACACTGCTGTTCATTGAGTGTTGCTGCACCATCATGTAAACCACAGGTGACAAGTCGGCCACGGACAAAACCGGGCCACCAAAGGGTCCAATCCAGTCCATGAGCTGAAGTTGTGAAATACAGAAATTACACTGAAGATGTTAACAGTCAAGGGTGTCAAAATCATTTTGGTTCAGGTTCCACATACAGGTCAGTTCAATCGCAAGTGGGTCAGACCAATAAAATATTATCATAATAATCTATAGATTGTCAACTCCAAATTTTTCTTTTTGTATTAGTGTAAAAAAGTAAAATTACATGAAAATATTTATATTAACAAACTGTCCTTTCACATAAAATGTGAAGAACCTGAACAAATATGAACTTGAAATGTCTTAAGAGAAGTAAGTGGCATTTTATCAATATTCTGCTTGTTACTAAATGTTTTGTGTATTTGTAGATCCACTGTGATCTGTAAATTGTAATGCATATGTGTAAATGATAAACTGAGGCAGAATATTGTTAAAATTGCACTTTTAAATTGCACAGGTTATTTTAGGTTGTTCATGTTATTCATATTTTTTAATGGATAGTTTGTAGATATAAACATTTTCATAATGTAATATTTTTAGCTTTGAATGAAATTTTGTAACTTTTTTCCACCCTAAAACAGAGAAGTTTGGAGTTGACATTATTTCTAGATTATTATGTTATTATTTGAAGTGAGTTTGACAAACCATTGAGTTAAAATCTCTAATGATCTCATTGAAGCTGAAGACATGTTGTCTGATGAAGTGAGTTTGACACCCCTGATGTAAACCATATTAAGTTTGTGAACTTGTAACTTTGATTTTCCAAATGACAGAAAAGCCTGAGGTGACAAAAGTGAAAAAAGTTTGTTTGAAAAGCTTGTGTGGTCCCAGTCCACAGTGAAAAGCTGCTTTGAAGAAACACAGTTGGCTGCTGAAAACACCGGCCTCACTCTGATTTGTGTGTTTTTATGCATCGTCTGCCAGTTTGAAGAACGGCACATCCAAACAATGGCTGTTTACCTGCCAGACGGCGGCAGAGGAGGCGGGCTTTGCACACAGGCTGCGGCCCGGTCTGAGCTGCTCTCACTGGTGTGTGCTGGTTGTTTCCCACACTGCATTAGTGTGTGTTTGTCTGCTGTGAGCTGAGGCTGTTGGCTGGCAAGCAGGGGAAGTTTCTCTGTGGCACTATGAGCATACAGAGGATGACCTAACACTCTGTTCCTTCCTCTTTGGCCCCCACAAGTCCCTGAATTGTTTATTGCACCTCAGTGTGCGCTTATAATTCAGCCTCCTCAGAGAAACTCTGCAGCTGTTTCACACCATAAGGTTATAAGAAAATGTGTCAAAAAATGTCTGTTGTGGAAAACATGTACTATTTCCATACAGTATGTCTTTACTTGAAGGCTCATTTTTTATTTGGTTTTATGTGTGCAATTCAGAGAAGGTCAAAACACATGTGCTGAAATGTTGAATTAGTTAACCGATGCCCTGATCAACTAAGCATTTAGAATTAAGAACAAGCTGATGCATTTATTTGGTTTTTACTATGTTGTTGTATTTTTGAATAAGACAATTTTAGTTCTAATTTATTGCCTTTTATGACATTTTTGATGTAAAGTAGAATTGCAACCATGAGCTGAGTAATTGATTAACAGCTAGTTATATAATTGTTTTTCGATTTAGAAAAAAAGTAGCCGCTAATGCAAACTTTCTTCTCATCAAATGTAAAAAGCCATTATCCTTTTTTGTCATGTCTGACAGCAAGTTTTTAGTGTTAGAAATCACCGTGGGTTGACAGACATTAAAACAGTTAGGCTGCATAACTCCAGTGATCTCATGTCAGGACAGGAAATATCAAAGTAAAAACACACAAAATAAAATGCTGTAGACATTAATAATACAAAATGAAATGTTACAGATGTGAATACTTCAGAATAAGATGCTGGAGATGTTAAATGATACAAAATAAAATGCTGTAGATACTAATTCCTACAAAATATGATTCTGTAGATGAAGGTGGAAGTTGGTCTGTGGAAAAGAAACATCACTCCTTAAATAATGAATAAAAATAATACATTTTATTTATATAGCACTTTCGATTAAAATGCTTGACAACATAGCAACAATAAGAACACAGTAAAAACTGTGATTCAATAAAAGAAATAAAAGCAGTTCTAAACAAGTGGTGCCAGGTACAACAAACCCCGCCCCTCGCATGTATTTCACCCATTATAAGTAAATGGGAAGATTATTTTAAAAATTTGAACTTTGACCTACCTTTCCCAAAATGTAATGACATTTATTCTGGGTCACTGACAATCTATAAATCCAATTTAGTATGAAGTCAACCAATAGTATTGCTGCTAAAGTGTTAACAAAGAAGCAAAGAAACAAATCGAACCAAAAACAATACCCCTTGCCTCCCCTTCAGGGGGTGAAGTAATAAATACAATTCCAGTAAAAGCAAAAGAACAAGCTGAGATCAGAGTAACACCAAATGACTCAGAACAACACATCCCAGGGCTCATATACAGCAGTAAACAAGTGGGTCTTTAGCTTTGCTTTAAATACCTCTACAGAACATGCTTGTCTGATATCGAGGGGCAAACTGTTCCACAGAGTTGATGCTCTAACAGAAAAGGCCCACTCACCGACAGTGTTTTTCCAGACCTTGGGAACACACAACAGACCTTCTGGTCTGGTTCTGGGAGCACAGGGAATGTGCTGGCACATACAATTTCACCAGATCTGATAAATAAGATGGCGCTATGCATTTACTATTTTGTAGGTCAGAAGGAGCACCTTGCAGTCTGTTGCAGACATGGACGGGAAGCTAGTGGAGAAAGGCAAGCAGCGGAGTAATGTGTTTAAATGGACTTGCTCCAGTCAGGAGGCGAACTGCTGCATTCTGGACCATTTGCAGATGCTGTGTGCTCTTTTTTGGCAAACCAGCGAGAAGGGTATTACAATAATCTAGTTGCGATGTAACAAAAGTGTATTAGAATCTCCGCATCCTTAAATGATAAGGCAGATCTGAGTTTAGTGATGTTCCTTAGATGAAAAAAGGTGACTTTTGTGACTGCCTTGATATGGACAAGACACTCTTGTCAAAAAGGTTCTTAACTCTGTCCTTGCAATGAATGACACAGTCATACAGAGAAAGAATTAAAGTGTCATATAGATGACTCTGCTTTGCTGGTTCGACAACAAGCATTTCTGTCTTTGCTGAATTTAGAAGCCAGGGCATTTGCCGATAATCAGCTCTTAACATCAGCCAGACAGGCCTCGAGCTTGTGTGTATCAGCACCATCACCTATGGCTAATGGTACATACAACTGAAGTTCATCAGTATAACAATGAAAGCTCAGGTCAAATGAATGGAGAATCAGCCCCAAGGGAGCCAGGTATAATGAAAATGAAGTCATAGATTTTGAGTTTGTTTTTTCTGTCAGCCTCTTTCAGACTAGCAAGCTGTGTAAATAACTGTCCTAACTATATGTTATTTATGTGTATCTGTACTTTAAAGAACACAAGCACTGGTCAGAGTTATTGTCATCATTGCTGATGTTATTTTGGGAGCTGTGATTGATATTCTGACATTAGTTCGTAGTGCATTTAATATTATTTGTCAAAATATATTTTTATTTGTTTGGGTCCTGGGGAGATGCATAATTTTTCTTTTGGGGCTTGAGATCAGAAAAGTTTTGGCATTCCTGGAAGAGGATCCTGTTGAAATATCAGTGTCTTAAAGCTGTCAAGGAAGTAATAAAAAAAAAAAAAAAATCAAGTAGAAAGTGAAGAAAAATCCTGAACCTAAATATGTTGATGTAGCCAAGTGCTGTGTGCTTCCTTTCTACATTGATAACTCTTTTAACCCTTCACCTGTTGATGTCAATGAAGTGGTTTATCAGGGGTTAGAGCTGAGGTTGGGAAACCTGGCATGAGAGCTTTCTGGCAATTACCAGACAGAATAACTTGAGTGACCTTTAAAATGACCAACAGGTTAATAAATAGTGGAGGTTTTTATCACCTGTTCACCTGAATAAATTTACACATTCGAGCATCTGAACCACTGGCTGCTGTCTGCGTTTTCTTCCTCTTCTGCAGCTCCAGTGCTCATCATCTTCATCACACTGAGTCATCAGAAGCGTGAGAAGAGTTCGATATCGAAGCAGCTCAATCAGTGAGACAGTCACACTTTCTCTGTTGACTCTGGTGCTAATACGACTCTGTGATCATCAGGACGTTGAACATTAATTACAATAATGTTACACACTGATGAGTCACAACAGCAGTGACGTGCTTCTCTTCTTCACATGGATGTGGTGCAGGTGGATGCTGGAGCTGCTGCTGTTTGGGGTTAAGCTAAAATTAGAGAAAACAAAAAAGAATAAAGAACAGAGGATTATTATGTAACAAACAGGGGTTATTTTACAATATGCAGCTGAACAGAAGTAAACCAGCTCAAACCGAACTGAGTCGTCCACTACAGCAGCTGGGGTTCTGTCCATGTTTCAGTCCTGGCCCAGTTTGAACAGGAACTTTAGTTTACTTTAGAACTTCTTGACAGGAAGTGGTCATTGTCTAAATAATGTGAAGAAGAACAAGAGGATGATGTTAAAAACCCAAAAAGCAAAGACAATGTGTATACTTCGTAAATACGTTACAAAATAAGCAGATTGGATGATTCAGTCCAATCATTTCAGTGATTTTCATTAAAGCGAACTTCCAAACTTTTTCAGATATCAGGTTCTCAGGTCTTAAGGTTTACTACTTTTATATGGAATTGTGATATTATTGTTTTAATTTTACTTTAACTTAATTTAATTGGCAGATTCAGTTTTTTCTATTCATTGATTTGGCTTTTACCTAATATATGTATTTAGGTACTGCTTTTAGATTTGATTATTTATTGTATACTTATTATTACACTGGCCCTGGGTGACACTTTTCATTCCTCCATGTTTTTTTTAATGTGTTTGAATGACAATAAAGGAATCTGAATCTGGACAATAACTAACTTAAGGGTTAGCTCAGCCCTTAAAATGAATATTGAACAGAATTTATTTGAACCAATACTTGATGATGGGTATTTTCCACTATTTTATGATATTTTATGTTGAAATAACCTTTGATGGCTTTTTTGTCTGGAATTATATTTTTGTTGCTAAGTTTTATTACTCTTTTAATCCTGTTATTTCTCAGTTTTGTAGTATGATTTACAGTTGTTTACTTTGAACTGTATAAAAGATACTGAAGTTGGAATTTAATCGTCTGATTGAATGATCAATGTTTGTCCAGACTTTGCTCTGTCCTAACACTGGTGAATAAAGCAGGATGTAACCTGCTGATGTCTCTTTTTTTTCTATCTGCAGGTGAGTACATTAAGAACTGGCGACCACGCTACTTTCTGCTGAAGACAGACGGATCTTTCATCGGCTACAAGGACAAACCACAGGACTCGGACTTAGCCTACCCACTCAACAACTTCTCTGTAGCAAGTAAGACTCACTGTTAAAATGAAACAAAGTACTTCTACCCCAACCTCTACTTCATTACAATCCATCCATCCATACATACATGCAGGCATGCAGTTTTTCAGTTTTATCCCTGTACTCCACTGCATCTGAGAGATGAATATTGTATTTTTTACTGCACTACATTGACAACTTTAGTTACGTTGGAGATGAAGATTTGACACAAAAACAAAACTAGATTACACATTTTAGTGCAAGTCTTTAGTTTTATATTCAGTTCATTTGCATTCTACGTTTAAATCAGATTCAAAACATAGAAACTATTTGCCAGAACTTGAAGTTGACTGTTATAATAATGAATAATTTGCACAACAAATAAGCACAACATATACTTCTGCAAGTTTAATTTTCCACATTCAGCAATGTAATCCAATTATTTTTCAACCATAGCTTTATATTTTGTGGTTCTGGATCACTCATCTGAAGATGTTGTCTGATCTCAGTCACTGCAGGTGTGTGTCTTACAATTTTTAACCCATAAAGACCCAATGGTACTTTTGTGGCAGTTCCCAAATTAATTTTTTTTCTCTATATTTAACCTTTCATAAGTGATTTATCACCATTTATAGTAATATTATCTTCTTTAGTTTGAGTTTTCTTTCAGTGTAAATCATGTATTTTCCTAAATTTAATTCTCTGATCATGTGGATTTTCATAAAACCTCAGAGAAAACTCAATGGTTATTATATCAGAACAGAGAAACTGAAGAAAAAGTGACTTTTTCAGTAAAATCTATCATTAACTGAACATAAACCAAGTGCCTCCATCCACTGTTACTGAACAAACTCCAGTTTTACTGGTGAATCAGTTTTGTAGAAGATGACGGTGTTTCCACGGTAACTGCGGAGCCTCTGAACATCCAAATGGGTCATATCTGCTGATCATGAAAAGATGACAAACTGTATTTTACACCAATTACTTACATGTATTGATAGGATTAGTGGGTCAATGGGTATTAAACATTTTATGTGAGTAGTTGGTTTTGGTCGCCGGTGGCTGTTTGGGTCTTTATGAGTTAAAAAAAACTTAATATTTGTAGAAACTAATAAGTGCTATATAGGAATGCAACATTTACACAGAAGTTATGTCATGCATTGATTGGTTTGTGTCCACTGAAATGCTAGAGGTATTAGTTTTGCAATGATAGGTGGAAGTGTTGCATTTGCAGAAATGTGCAAATAATTTCTGTCAACACAAACATGAGTGGATCTAAATGAGGTCCTGTATAAAATGGAACAATTCCACTTTAATTAAATAGAGGAAATTAGAAATAAGGGTCTGACCCTAATACAAACCTCTACGTCTTATACTACTTGAGGAAATACAGTATTTTTGTACTCGAGTTGGATTCTTTGGTATTGGAGTATTTTTACTGTCATAGTATTTTAACTTCTCTGAATGTCTTCCACCTCACCTATCTGTGAGCAGACACTTCATTGTTGCAGATAAATAAACCTGTGCTCCAGGTGACACTAAACTGTAACTATGTCTCAGAATGTCAGCTGATGAAGACAGAGCGGCCCAAGCCAAACACTTTCATCATCCGCTGTCTGCAGTGGACCACTGTCATCGAGAGGACCTTTCATGTCGACACTCCAGATGAGAGGTCAGTCTGAAGGAGTTTATTTTTATTCAAGGTTTCATTCAGAGAAAAAGAACTGGCTGAAGCTAAAAATATTAACAACACAGACTGCTGCTATTTTTAAGCTGATAATCAAAGAGAAAGGACCGCCAGTCGTCTGTTCCAGATTTTTTTTTGCAATATTCACTGACGTTATTTCGTTTTCATTAGCTCATCAGCCGATAGACCATGAGCTAATGTGAAGGCGCTGTGTCCGGTGTCGTCGGCATTATCTTTGTTAGCAATTTCTTCAAACATCTTCTTTGACAAAACTACTGGCTGGATTCATTTTTAAAAGATTTTTGTAGCTTCCCTGTCTACAAAATTTGTTCACAGGTTTGCGAAATTTGGACTTTTGAATTTATGATGAATTTTTGAAATATTAAAAATTTGCCTTCACTTGTAATGGTCCATATTTTGATGGTTTATAACATAGAAATGGTTTGAGATATCAATGTAGTTCCTATTGACACTGATAGGAAGTCATATATGGACTTTCATTTAATTAGTTGAGTTCTCCTCCAGTGAAAGTACCACCCACTTCTATTGGGAGAATGATCTCCTGCATCAAGACCACAGGACTCTAACACAGAACAGAACCTGATGACCTCACAAATTCAACTTGATATTGATAGAACATGCAGATGGGATACAAGGACATTGGCCACAATGTTGTTTTTTCTTTAACAACATTGTGTCTGATGGAAAAGAATTTGGAAATAGTTCAAACCAAAAGGACTTAAGTTTAGTTCTGGAAAGAATGTTCAGACTGTTTCACTTTGTGTTAGAATATTCCTTTGATCTGCCATGAAGGTGAAGCGGCAACAAGTTCAGTTGTTAACTTGTGTTACTTTAAGAGTTGGTTGTGGAAGTGTATTCTTTACATGATATGGATTTGTCCGTAACGTCGGTCCGGTCCATCTCCCAAAGGTATCAGTGCTGACCTCGATCTACTGTGGGTCATACATTGATTTGTACACCTAGATTTGATGTTTTAGGTGCAGCTTCATGACACAAACAGATAACAGACATGAACAAAATGGGGTTTGACACCATTGTTTAAGTCTCCCCATTTTCCCTGAACACAAAGATACACACAAACTGGAGTTTAGAAGAAATCTACACTTAACGCGTTTTCAAACATCTCAGTTTTTACAGCCTAAACTTACACATTTACATGTGAACAAGAGATGTGAAAAAAATATATGTTTAGCAAAATATCCACATTGGTGTGGATGGGCCTGGTTTAAAAGTTTAGAATCTCTGAGGGTTACAACAATCTCCACTTTTAAGAAAAAACTCATATTTTGAATTTGTTTTGAAGAATATGTGATTTTGTTTTTCTTTTATATTAAATAGTTTGATGATTGGAAAAAAAAATCATATTATGACCTTGAATTAAAAAATCACAATATTACAAAAAAGTCAAACCATCACAAGAAGTAAGTCATATTTTGAGTTTTTGCTCAATATCCTATTATTTTTTCTTTTTCTCATTATGAAAATCAAGTAATACTATTTGAGGAGTATCATAATATTGCAGGAGTGAAGTCATTATATTTTCAGAACTGATAGGAGAATAAAATAAAGTTATGATAGTAAGAAAATAGTAAATATTGTAAGTCATTTGGAGAAAAAAATAGACATGACAGTAAAGATGTTATAGTTGTATGAATGTTCTTAATTATCTTATTTTATTATAGAATTATTGTTAATCAAGTGTAAATGTACCTAATGACCGGTGCCTTTGTTTTCTGTAAAATTAATATCTAACAAACAAAACATCCATTTTTTTTTCCATTTCCAGGAAATGTTTTTTGAAATAATGTGGGGATAAATCAGACAGTGCAAACCTGTAAAATAAAAGTATAAATATGCATATGAAAGATATCAGATTTGTGATCAGCAGCAACAATAAAAACACAAACTGAATAGGAAATGTGTAGTTGTTTTCTCTGGAGCAGACTGCAGCGTTTCAGCGTTTAACTCCGTCGACAGGCAGAATAAAGGCAGGAAACAGGGGTGTGGGGCCGAGGCTGGACGCCAGGGTTTGAAGGGTTTCGTTCCAAAACACATTATAATGTATGTTTTATATTGTTACCTGATGCCGAGTGCTCTGCTGTTGACATGAAAATGCTCATAACATCCTGCAGCCTGGTACATTTCTTCTGGTGGAGAAAAACGCGCATTAACAGTTTAGATGGAGATCCTATGTCGAAATGAAGATTAAAAACAAACAACCTCTTATCTCTTTACCTTGAGTAGGAAACTGCATGATGGATGTTTTGGACCAACACAATGGCTTTAATTCACCTTCATCAACTTTGTGATTTAAAACAAAAATTTCCAACACAATCACTAATATTTGGTTTCAGCTTCCTAAAAATAAAAAAAATGTTCTCACTGGCATATTTTATATCAACAGCAAATAGAATCACAGTTGCAGCTATTGTACAATACATTGATTTATTGATTAAAAAAAAAAAAGATTGTCTACATTTTGACAGGATTCCCGCAGGGTCTTAAAAAGTCTTAAAAGTCTTGAATTTACTACTACTAATAATAATAACAACTTTTATGTATATAGCACCTTTAAAAAGTGAGTATATAAAGTGCTTTGACAAATAAAGCAGAAGTGCACAACAGCAGGATACAATTGGGGGGGGACACAAGCAAGGACACTAAAACATAGAAAACAACACAATAAAAGAGATATGTACAGCAAACTTGAAAACATGACACTCCGAATAAATCAGAATGTATTGAAGTAGAGAGGGCAGACATTACATAACAAATCTACATTTAATACCTTAAAAAAGGCTTTAAAATATATTCAATTTGATATAGTAGGTCCTAAGTTATGTAGCAATAAACTTGTTGGCTGTTTTGTGTTTAAATGTGTCTGTTAAATATCCAAACTGCAAAGAAAGTAACGTTGGTCTGTTCAGTTCCACCCATTCCAACCCGACAATTTATAATGAAATTAGGAACTAAGTATCACCAACTTTGTATCCCCCCAGTGAGAAAGGACTCGGAACGGTAGGAATCAAGGCATTGGAGTAAATAAATACATTTTCCTAAATTCTAGGAGTCACTAATTTTTGCCAGTATGGCTGTGAAATTGGCTGTGAAATAGGCATTAAATTCTCTTCTAAGTAGACTTAAAAAGGTCTTAAAAAGTCTTAAATTTGATTTTTAGAAACCTGTAGGAACCCTGTTTGAGAATGATAGATCAGCGACATTATAACAATAATATCACCCTTTGCAGTTATATAATTGAAAAAGGCTGCACATTGAACTGTAGAGATGAAGCCAAACTCAATTGTCTGATGATAATTTGGATTCAGTGACTCTGTGTATAGACTTGCTGTGGAAACAAGCAAAATGAATGTCACAGCATTTTCTTGAGTTGTATTTTTATGCTAGTTTCAGTTTGTTAGTTTGACTTGACATTTTGAAGTAAAGACTCTCACACTATTTTATGATGTTTGGAAACAAGACAAAAACCAGATAAAATGACAGTCTCCTGAAATCACTAAAATGAGAAACTGGACAATCTGGAGGATCCATCAGCCTCCATCATGTTGAAATAAAGTTTGAATATTTGCTCATTCCTTTGTACAGTTTCTTAAATGTCGCAGAAGATGTACGATAATAATATACGAATTGCAGAAATGTGGCCTGATGTGAAAGTCTTGTGCCTGCTGTGTTTTGACCTGGTGGTGTTTCCTGCAGGGACGAGTGGGCCGAGGCCATCCAGATGGTAGCCGAATCGCTGGCCAAGCAGGAGGAGGAGGGCATCCTGTGCAGCCCTACCTCCCAGATCGAAAACGTCAACGAGGAGGAGATGGACACCACCATCAGCCACTACAAACGAAAGGTACCAGACCGAGCTGTGGTTTGTTTACGTTCTGTACCTGTAGATGATTTCAGTGATGCATTGCAACATGATTAAATTGTTGTTCCTGCTTGTGACTTTAAAGAGAAGATGGTAGTCGATGGAATACCAGATCCAGCTTCTTAGTTTTATCTGCATTTTTTTTTTTTTCCAGACAATGAATGACTTTGACTATCTGAAGCTTCTGGGCAAAGGCACTTTTGGGAAGGTGATTCTGGTGAGGGAGAAGGCGAGTGGCACTTATTATGCCATGAAGATCCTGAAGAAGGAAGTCATCATAGCCAAGGTCCTTTTGATCATTGCCTTTTTTATGTTCTCTTTTAAATACTTTTACTTTATGTAAGTTCATAATCAGAACTTTTGTTACTGGCAACAGCTTCTTTAAAGCAAAGATAGATTAATACCAGCAGAAATATTTACTCTTAAAGACACTTTTTAGTCTCTTGATAAAAAAAGTCACATGTAACTGAAGTAACTTAACAACATCTACATGCGAAGACTCCGGTCGTTTTCACACCTAATGGTTCGTTAGACTCAGTACAAGCTGGGACTCTGTTTGATTTTAAATGCAACGTTCAGCTGTTACGAGTTTTCTTTGACGCCGCACTTTATCAAACAAACCGAACCTTTTGAATAAAGTTTCCCCCTTCTTGCCTGTGGTGCCATTCAAGAATGAAAACAAGACAAACAATGAACAAGAGACCTTGCTCATCTAGTGCTTAATGCAGGGAAGCTTCTGTTTCTGCCACGTGACAAACCAAACACAGAGCTGCGCTGTCGGCAGCTGCCCGCATTTGGCTCACTTGAAATGTACCGAGACAAAACATAATGAGATTTTTTTTGTATCACCAAAGATCAAAAAGGCTTCACTATCATTACCTCAGCCCTGCTGGAGGTTGTGCGGTGAGCAGGATGTGGGCCATGCGCATGTGTTTTGGCAGTGTACAAAATTATCCCAATATTGGAATAATATCAGCGAAGAATACTGGGATAAAAATATTGGGATGCGAGCTACCAAGGACATGTTCTGTGCTATATTTGGGTCATTTAACAGGAAAAGACATACCAAGTAATGATGAATATTTGATTAAAATCCCCTTGGTAGCGTCTAAAAAAGCCATCACACATAAATGGTGTAAAGAGGACCCCCCTACCCTAAATAATTGGAGAGACATTGTGGAAGAAATTCACAACATGGAGAGACTTCTATCATAAGACTACAGCAAGTAACATGTGAAGATTGATGGAAAAAATGGACAATATACAGAATGACAACTGACACTAAGTTCTAAATGTTTGTGTTGTATTATTTCAAAAAAGAAACAATAAAATCTAACTTTAAAAAAAAAAAGGAAAGAAATGTACCAAGACCTATGTTTTTATGTGGACCAGAGTTCGCTTCTTTGATGTGTATCAGAGTTTGATTGCATTCACACCTCCCCAAATGAACCGGACTATCTGAGCAAACAAACTCTGGTTCGATTAACACAAATCAAACAGCTCTGGTGTGAATGCATCCTTAAATTCCTTTTAACATCTACGAAACATTCTTAAGTTTTAGTTATGTACATGTAGCAACAACCCATCATTCATTCAGACAGAGTATGTTAATTAAGAGTACTGGAGTTCATTATCAGAAGGAAGAAAAAGCTATCTGTCAATTCTAGTTTATTCTAATGTTTTTATCTTGTTCGATATTTGCCTCCTTTGAGCGATATTCATAGTGACCGTGCTACAAATACAGTTACAGATGTTTGGTTTTACCTTGGCAGTACATGTTGTCTCTTTACTTGAACAATGTCTGTTTTTTTTCTCTGTTTACCGCAGGATGAAGTCGCTCACACACTCACAGAAAGTAGGGTATTAAAAAATACTCGGCATCCTTTCCTAACTGTGAGTATCAGAAAACATAGCATGTAGCTACACTGAGCTGCTGAGAATACAAAGAGAAGTCAAGTTTTTGACGTGTTTATAAGATTACTGGAAAGATACGCTCAACTGAAGCCATAACATGCAGTTGAAACACCTGGAAAGCGGCTGAGGCAAATAAAATATTTTTGTCTTGTGTTTCAGTCTCTGAAGTACTCATTCCAGACTAAGGATCGGCTGTGCTTTGTCATGGAGTACGTCAACGGAGGAGAGGTGAGAGGTCACCCAATCACTTTGAGAAAAATGCTTCTGATGTTCTTATTTTAACATGGGAGAGATTTCAGCATGATGTCATTTCAACAGTGGTGGAAGATTTCAGAGCCTTTACTAGAAAACACTCCACTACAGCTAAAAGTCTTAAAACCTTACAGAAATAGAAATAATTACAAGTGATGCATTTTACAGCTGCATTAGTATGTATGTTGTAGTTTACTGTTGTATGTGTCAAATGTCGATCTTATTTGAACTACCTTATATATTATTATCTAATTTAATCTACTGAAATCACCATTTGTTTGTAGTGTCATTGTCATTGTTGACTTTATATAACATATCTCTAAAAAGTCAGCTTTTCATGAGCTTAGAAAAAGGTGTGTTTTCAGCTTTATAATGATGCATTTCCATCAACTTCAAAGATTTTTTTCAAGAGTTTATTGGAACTAAAAGAGGAGGAGATATTAAACTAAATAAATGAACAGTTCATCTGACAGTTCATTCAGAATCACTGGACATGAAGGAGATGGAAAACTGTAAAAGGAGCTAAAGGTGTAAAGGTGTTAGAAAAATGGAAACACTCAAGTAAAAGTGCCTAGAATTTCTGAACCCCCCCAAAAAAAAAAAAAGAATCCACAAATATAAGAAAATTCAGATGTCTGAAATCTATTGGTGGTTTGTTTGTTTTTTTCTGGCAGTTATTTTTCCACTTGTCAAGAGAAAGAGTGTTTTCAGAGGACCGGACCCGTTTCTACGGCGCTGAGATCGTCTCTGCTCTGGACTACTTACATTCAGCCAAGATCGTCTACCGCGATCTGAAGGTGATCTACTGCGTCTGCTGCTGCAATTAATGCTATTTTCAATTTCCATTACTGTGTCAAGTATTTTTTCAAATTAGCTGACAACATTTTTGGTCTGTAAAATGTCAAAATGATGACAAGTACTGATCAATGTTAATTGTAATCAGGGTTCCCACAGGGTCTTAAAAAGTCTTAAAAGTCTTGAATTTACAAATCTGCTTTTAATACCTTAAAAAAAGTTTTTAAAAGGTATTAAATTTGCTATGATAGGTCTTAAGTTATGTTGCTATAAACTTGTTCACTGTATTATGTTTAAACTAGCGCACTGATCCTTGGGGAACCACGGGTTCTAGATGTAGTAGTTTTTATGCAGGGGAGAACTTCATTTCCCGTCATGCAGCGTGGCACTGCACTTCCTGTCAACTGTCATGGACTGAAGTTAGTAAATTCGTCGCATTTAGAGATATTTAATGTGGAGATGGGACTATTCCTCAACTGTAGCTACCAAACTGGCCAGTTAAAAACATCTCAGTTTCTCAGAACTGTGCAGATACACACACACACACACACACACACACACACACACA
>JAPQRP010000001.1:23200355-23217155 GCA_037367295.1 Apogon hyalosoma | reverse complement strand
CATTTTACACCAGTTATTTACATGTATTGATAGGATTAGTGGATCAGAAGTTATTAAACATTTTAGATCAGTAGATGCTTTTGGTCAGCGGTGGATGTTTGGATCTTTGTGGGTTAAACCTCTCTTTTCCACCTCTCCTTCAAATGGTTTCTAACTATTCTATTGTTTGTGAAACGACAACTTTCTTTTCCAAATCTGGATCCTTCTCAGTGACAGTTTAGTCTGAATATTAGCGGTGGTACAACTTGTTTTCTTTGCCAAAAACTGGACTCAGCGGCAGGTTTTGTTTGATAATGAGTTGTGGCTCAAAAAGAAATAAAACCACTAATATACATTCTTTGTCATTGTAACAACAAAGCTAAACATTCATTTAATTAAATACATAATAGTGGTGGAAAAACTTTTAATATTAGGAATTGCTGTTAAGTCATTGTTCCATTCCTCAAACCCACATGCTCCGTCTGCACATGCTCTGTTCTGTCAAGGTCAAAACTGGATGTTTCAGCAGATGATGAAACACATCCAGGACATGACATGTTGAAACTGTTGACTATTTAGTTTGGTTATTTTCTCTTGTCAACAATAGATTAAAAAAAATCATTTGCTTTTGTTTGTGTCTGTCTGATGCAGCCTTACCTTTTGACACACAGAAAATATTTTTGTGCAGATATTTCATGATAATACAAAAGATTGTGTACAATTTTAAGGGTGTCTGAAAACTTTTTCCACTACTGTAAATTTAGTGAAATATCCAGAACGACCATCACCAAATTAACTATTCTGAGGAGTTTCCTGTGTTAAATCAAATAACTTCCAGCCCCCAAACCCTGAACTCTTCCTCTTACTGAAGGATACGTCCCGGCCTGAGTTTTCAGTCCCAGGTAGAAGTGATGCGGGTCCAGGAAGCGGGTGGTCATGCTGTGGACGACTCGTGGTCGGATGGCCAGCGCCCGACGGTGAAGAACCCTCAGAGGAGTCTTCTGGTCCAGGGTCAGGTCCTGAACCAGCAAACACACCCAGTTAATGTGGATTCAAATGAAGATGCAGATCATCATGGACCACTGCTCAGATGTTTTAATGACCTTAATGTCATCGATAAACGTTATGTCTTCACTGCAGATCGGTTTCTGGGTCCAGATGAGCGCTGTGTAGGACTTTGTCTTCTCCTCCTCGCCCTCCTTCATCCGACTCATCGCCTCTCTGTAGTAATACAAGTGTGTGACTTTTATTTGTTTTATCCTCTGGTTGTGTTTAGATCCTATTTATCCTATTGTTATGTGTCTCTTTTTATCAGTTTTAGTATATCTTATATTTATTCTCATTTTTAATAGTTTTATCATATGTTGTATTTTTATTTATATCTTTGTGCAGCCCTTTGCATTGTTTTAAAGATGCTATTTAAATAAACTTCACCTTGACCTAAAAACACAAAGGAATTCATGAAGGAGCCAAAGTATGAACACATTTTCAGTTGCAGTTTCAGTTTCAGTTTGTATCCATGATTTTGTTTATTGTTTTTAATTTTTGCTCTTCTACAAGGTAGGAGAATAATCTACACCAAGTCCACCAAGAGAGGAAAAAATAAGAATATACGCAGGTACATGAACATACACTGACTCTCCACTATTAGCTACATCAGTTCAACTGGATGTTAATGTGAATATCCACTATATATCCTATAATATCCAATATATTGATGATTCTGACTGAGCATTAGAATCATGAATAAATGTGATGTGAGGTGAGCATAGCATTCATTTCACAAACTGCTGAACTGCTGGGATTTTCACACACAACCACTTCTTTACAAAGAATGGTCTGAAAAAAGAGAAAATATCCAGTGAGGAGCAGTTGAAAATGAAAATGCCTCACTGATGCTAGAAGTCAGTGGAGAATGGACAGACTGGAAACTTAAATAAACACCAGTTACAGCAAAGGTATGACAAAGCATCTCAGAACACACAACACTTCTCAGACTCACTGGCCACTTTATTAGGTACAGCCAGTACTAGCAGGGTGTACCTAATAAAATGGCCAATGAAAGTGTGGTTATTCGATGTTGTCTAAGTGTCAGACAAAGTGCACTCTGGATTTTATTTCAAGACATCTGCAGTGATATCAGTGAAACTGCATGTGTATTGTCTCTTTTAAATATTTCCTTTAAGTGTAAAACATTTTGCTGACTCTTGATTCAACTGCACACTGGACTACACCCCTTAAAGCTGGCTATTCTTTCATTGTTATGGTCAGAAAATTACCTGCTGTGGTCACAAATATAAATACCTTAACCTGTATAATATGACTGTTTCCTGTTACGCCCTTATGTACATGATCTGGTCTTGACTACAACACTAGAGTTAAAACAAAGCAGAGGTTTTACCTGGTAACAACCTGTAGATCTCGGACTCGGATTTTATCAGAGGAGTTGTTGATGGTCTAAAAATGGTTAAAAAAAAAAAAAAGAAGTAAGAAGACATAAGTGGAGGATGAATACATGTGAGAAAAAGCAGTTCATGAGATAAAGACTTATTTTTGAAATTAATATTCATGTTTTCTGTAAGTTTATGACAGAAACAGAGGAGGCTTTAGTCCATCAGTCCAAACACTTAGAAATAGTAGAAGAAACACAGTTATTACATTCTCTGTCTTATCTTCATGAATTTCAACAGTGATTTCATTCGTGATCCATTAATCTGACGAGGCGCTTACTGTGGGATCAAATTCAAGGGGCGGGGCTTATGTGAGATGAGTTAATAGACAGAAACATCACCTCCTGCAGCTGCTTCATCTGTACTCTGTTGAATCTGGATCTGTGAGGATTCAGCAGCTCCATCGCAAACGGACGACCTGCCACGAGAAAACAGAACAAATAGAAATCATTGGATGCAGGCAGCGGAAAAAGGAAAAGTGTACACGTTTCACTTTGTATCTCATCATGTTGAATTGTTTTGAATCGGCATGATGGGTGTGGGTTTTGGCTGAACAATCTTCATATATATTATAAAAGCTAAGTGGCCTCTGTGTGTGTGTCCAGGGATTCACACAAAATCCAGAGAGAGCTGACTGCTGCCGTTTTATGTATTTTTGGTCAAGGAGGAGACTAGCAAAAACAGCAAGATGATAGGACCAATATTTTGGGAGATATCAGTAATTTTGGAATATAATAGCCTTACAATTATGTTGCTATGACCAGAAATCTTTGCCGATGACTACTGGACAAATGCGGTACAGCATGCACGAATACACAACAGCCTAAAAACTACCACATTAGAACCCATGGATCCCCACGGGGCAACACGCTAGTATCATATAATATTACATATGTGTATATATATGTTTTTAACAAAATTACTATAATAAAACATAATTTTCATGCTTTCTAGTCAATTTCTAATTTCCTGTTTGTGCCTTTCTGTATCAGATTATGGTGGAAGACATAAAACTCTAAATGTGGCAGCTATTCATGTCATCACTGTTATCAGTTCATTTGAATCCATTCTCAATCCTCTGGACTATAATGGCAATACATGTTTTTATAAGATTTCTGGCTTGTTTTCCAAACTTCTAATATTCTGCACATTCTTAACACATCACATGTAACAGCTTCTTGTCTCACCATTTCCAAGAGTCCGGACATCGACGTCCTCTCTGCCTGAGGAGGAGAAGTTAAATCCTGCAACCCAACAAAAGGGAAGACTATAAAAACACACGTTACCATGGACGGCTGCAGCCTCATTTGTCCAACGGTTTGTGGACGACCTACCTTGGGCTCTGAAGGCTGACAGGACGGGTGCAGCGATCAGTTCTTCTACAGACGACTCCATCCTCCGCTCACCGTCGATCACCCAGGGAGTCTGAGGCAGACTGCGGCAGAACTTGTTGTACCTCCCTGAGAATGAAGTAGAAAGCTAAAGTCTGGCAAAATATGAGCCACCTGACTTGTCTTTTCTCACAGCAGACAGAAAACACACACAGGTAACACGGTATCATTAAAAACAGCCCTATATCTCACTAACATGTTCTATCAGGAGTCAGTAACAAGTTGAATTTGTGAGGTTGTTAGGTTCTGCCACTATGTTAGAGTCCTGTGGTCTTGATGCAGGAGATCAATCTCCCAATACAAGTGGGTGGGACTTTCACTGGAGGAGAACGCAACTAATTAACCCTTTCAAGACTGCCATTATAAGAGGCTGCCTAGGTGTCTGCATGTTTTCTTTGGAATAAAGGTGTCAGAAAATGTCTTTTTTGCCATTTTTTTTGCACCTCTGTTTTCAGGAAGAACTTAACTTTCAACATCTGGCCATTAATTATCTTAAAACAGTGTATTTTAGTAAAAAAGAAAAAAATGAACTTGAAGTTTTTAGCATATTTATTATCAGAGCTGTAAATGTCCATAACAAAACTTTTTGAGACTGCATAAATAAATTTTCAAGTATTTTACATCTGCTCAAACATGCTTTTTGGTCTTGAACATTCAGTATCCATATTATGGCTTCATATTTTTTTATTTCCAGGTGTTTTTTTAGGCTCTCAAACAGTTCCTTTCTACTTGTAATAAAGACCTAAATTGTTGCTGTGAAGTGTTCTATAGTGTCAGAAAGCTCGGGATCTCAGCTTTCCAATGCCATTTGAATTTTGTGGATAAATGGTTCAGGAGTTACATTAATTTGAATGCTGTAAAGTGAAAAATGCAGCGCTGGAGAGCTTGCCGTTGTTAAAGGGTTAAATGAATGTCTATATATGGCTTCCTATCACCATTGAACAGTGACTATATTGAGATCTCTAACCATTTCCATGTTACAAGCCATCAAAATATGGACCATTATAAGTAAAGGCAAATTTTTAATAATTCCAAAATTTATCAAAAATTGATAAATCAAAATTTACAAAAACAGTGAATTTTGTAGATGTTGTCCCAAGGAAGCTACGTATAAAATTTGAAATTAATTTGACCAGTAGTTTCAGAGAAGATGTTTGAAGAAATTGCTAATGAAGATGACAACAAAGATGACGATGATGACGACAAAGACGACGATGACGAAGATGGCGACGAAGATAGCGACAAAGATGACGACGAAGACGACGCTGGACACCTTCACAATAGCCCACGGCCTATCGACTGGTGAGCTAAAAATGGCTGCATCCCATTTAGGCTCCTCAGTTTCAGTGTTGGAAATTGTTCATGTCGGAAATGGAACAGAGCCATAATCAGCCTAATCAATAACCCCTGCTATTATGTAAATATAAAAGATTTGTTTAGACAATAAAATGGTTTTCAAACCTGCCACAAAGACAGATGTATGGAGACACTGAACGTCCTGGGCGCTGCATTTGGTGGTCGTCTGTATGGGTGGACAAGGGTAATGCCTGAAGAAGGGAAGTTACAGGGTAGATTATTTTCAGTGCAAATTCATCTGTGGATTAATCTGCGGAATGGACAAAACAAACACTGATCGGTGTTTTTTGCAGCCACCGTAGATGAGGGTGAGACAAGGGCTGGTCTTGCGGTTGTAATCTGCACCTTCACCACTAGATGCCACTAAGACAATGGTGTCAAACATACAGTCCGTGGGCCAAAACTCGCCAAAGGGTCCAATCCAGCCCACGGAATGAATTTATGAAATGCAAAAATTACACTGAAATTACTTACTTCAGAAAATTGACCTCAGGTATCTTCTCTAGAGCTTTGACCACAGCCATCCTGGTGAACACAGACTAAACAAAGAGATGTACATACACACTTCATTTCAAAATATTACTAATATATAAAGATTTCTCTGTGTGGTATCTGTGAGTCTTAAAAAGTAAATACAGTCAGTTTATAAAGACCTTTTTGTTTTTGTTGTGTAAAACTGATTTAACGGTTATTAACCTGTTTCTTACCAGTTTGTTCTTAGTGGGTTTGAAGCAGTCAGGACACACCGATGCACTGTGGAAGACAAAAAAAAAAAAAAAGACAGCACTGTTAATTGTTTTTCCAGCACTGCATGGGTAATACATTGCACTATTGTAATAAAATCACATTTATTTTTAATACAATAAAGTAAGATGTAACTGCTCTTGAATTTGGTATCACATCCTAACACAGTTACCTACAATTATTTATTAAGACACACAGAAAAAAAAAATCAAGCTTTGTTGTTCATGTGCCTAAACTCTATCTGACATATGTGAGGTTACAGATCCTATTGGTATGTTCACACCTTCAGCTGAGGTTTTAGGTGATCACAGAAAAAAACAGAGGACATCTGGACAGCATGATAAGAAAAACAGACCAGAGGTGGAAATATTAGAGGAGTTAGAAACGTACAGAAAGTGACAGTCAGCGTCTGTCTCTGGGTGAGTGAACTCCACGGCAACTTCGAACGGACTCTGAAAAACAAATTAATAAAAACGTAACCACATCTGACCAAAGTACATCTCCCAGCTAATGTGGAGGAAAATAAATCTGAACTGATTTATTTTTAAATCTGAACCTTAATATTACCCTTAGCTTCCTGAAATGTAATGTAAATCACTGTTTTTAAGTTTTAATGGACTGTTATTGATGGAGTCAGGTACCTTGGTAACCACGGCAACACCTCCCAGCTCCTTGGCAACCAGGCTCTGCATGATCCACTTGAAAGCTTCCTTCACCTGGATCACGTCGTCCTTTCCCAGGACGATGCTTTTCTCTCTGCATCAACCAAATTTCTGATTTCAGCCAATGCCAGACTGATCATTCACTGATGTTTATCAAGAAAAATTAAAACATGTCCTCACCTCAGTTCTGTCTTCACATGAAGCCAACAGGAATGCTGCAGGATCAGCAAGAATATAAGGATCAGTCTGGAGGGACTTTCTATCTTATTGTTATTGCTAATAAATCTTTGAAGTCAAGGTTGCACCACACCATGGTTTTCTTATAAACAAAGTCATGTTTCTAGTCATTGCATATTTAAGCTCTGATTAAGATGTTTAATGTGCCTCAATCCCCTTAAAATGGGAACAGATGTCAGGTGATTTTCTTTAGTAAATTTAAACAAACCCTATGTTGCAAACAATACACAAAAAATCTGGATCAACTCTTCGAAGGAGAAACTATTTAAATTCTACACCTCAAGGAAACACATGACTGATAAAATTGATTTGTTTGTAAGAAAATTTCAAAGGTGAGCGATATTATACAAAAACTGAAATACTGAACCTGTCCTCTTACTCTTAGCTTGCTATCAAGTGTAGTAAACCTCCAAGAGGAGGACATATATGTACATGTAAAACTCTTCCATTTTCATTTATATTTTTGTTGTAACTTTCTTGTTTATAACATGATCTTTGACAAACACCATATTTGGTAACGATGTATAATTCAGAGGGGATTAAAAATAAATAAATAACCCGACTCTCACCATTGACTCTAATGCAATTTTTCCAAAATAAGATCCCATGGGACACAACTAGAAGGGGCAGAACTTCAGCTCTTTGTTAAAACTTTGTGCAGGCGTTACCTTTTACAGCTGCTCACCTCTACTTGTTTGTCACAAATGATACAAATGTTTCATTTTACCCTTATTCTACATTTTTCTAATGGGTTATAAACAACTACAGATTACTTTTTATGGACCAATCAATTCATGAATTATTTGAGATGGTAATTAACAATGAAAGCAATGGTTAGATGCAGTCTTCGATTCAATACTTTCCAAATTAACTCTCCCATAAACAGAGTCTGACCTCTCGGACACACAGCTGAGCAGGGAGGGACACTGACAGCACCAGTGTGTCAAACTCATAGTTTTCTGCTTTTACTGCCTCCACTATCTGTAAAAACAAAACAACACATATAAACCACGTCATTGTAGAGACTCAGAGAAGTAAAGATTAATATTAGGAGAGTAACGATTGTAATACACATTTATACCTTTATGGCCTGGTTTTTGTCACAGAGCTCCTGTAGAATCCCCAAACACACCACACACACCCACGACTCTTCATCCTTCAGTTTTTCAGCAGTAGACTCTCGATCCAGTTCAGCATCTGTCAGACTGGGCTCCAGTTTGGGTCTTTTACTGGGTGGGTCTTCAGCTGGTTCATCTTTGTTTTCCTCTGCAGACTTTGCCGCCCCTGAATTTGTTGTATCACCGATAAAACAACGCAACTCCTTCAGAGTTTCCTGTTGAAGATGACGGTTAAGGCGAAAAATTTTACAGTTCTATTTTAGTACAGTACAGTTATTATCCAGATTCTACCCAGATCTTTTTATACTTCAAATTTATTATGTATAGTGTTTGCTTTTGTGTTGTATTTGTTTTTTACTTGTGTTTGCTGTGGTATGTGTCATACTGCGACTATAGTGTAAATTCCCAGTTTATCTATCTATCTATCTATCTATCTATCTATCTATCTATCTTGTTTGCAGGTCAGTGATATATTGCATATATTGCAGTGATTCATAAATTCAGAATCATTTTTCTGATACCTTCAGGCAAACAACTAATTTGTTCCCACCTGCTGGGGTTGTCTGTAGGCAGCCTGAACGCTCACGCAGCAGAAGCGGAGGACACAGCGGGCGCAGCAGCCGGCTGACAGTAGCTTCTGGACAAGGGGTTTATCTTTGTCTTTCAATGGTAACATGACTCCAGGCTGCAGAAGAAACAGTAATTACTAAGTAACTAAAATAGTTTCTCATTTTGTATCTGACTTAAAACTATTATATTATACTATTATATTATTACTACTGGTAATAACTGGATTGTAGGTATATGAAATGGGATGTAAAGTTGAAGATATCAAATATGCCATTGAGAGTATCTGAAAATGAAAGTGACATGATTTATTCTGGGAAGCATCTAAACTACAACTAAAATGTTCACACTGACTGAGATACTGAATATCTCAGATTCTTAACCTTACTTCAAACCTGGACTTTGATTTAATTACTGGCTAAATCGCATATTCATAAATATTGATTTTTGACAATAAACCATACAAACATCAAACATAAACTCTATAAATGCAAATTTTCAAAGACTTCATGTAGCTTGTATAGCACTTTTGTGGGCTGATATACTATTTCCTTCAGAAGTCTGGCATTAACTATTCATTGATTTTCTCTTTTTGAAAAACTAAAGATGTCTGTAATTAATACTGTCTAGCTGTAAAATATGTAAACGACTGTCCATATGAAGCCACTTTAAAAGATAAGATTTAACAAAGAAAGACCTCCTCTTTCCTCATTATTCTACTTCTTGCTATTATTAAACACACTAAGGATCTAAAATTGTATCAAAACTTTCAAGAGCTACTAAAAACACATGTTTATTGAAACACTTTCAAAGCATGACTAGCTCCCACACTGCTAAGCTAAGTTAGCCAACACTGAAAGATCAAGAGCCACAATGAGAAGACGTGAAAACAAACAGCACAGTGAGCTGATACTAATTACCCGAAATAAAAAATACCTGAAAACAGCTGATTTGTCCAGAATATACTGTAAAGTTACAGTAAAGAGCTCAGTTTTCTGTTCATCCAAAAAAATCCTTTTCTGCAGTTTCAGCCCTAACAGACAAAACTAATCGAACCTGATTAAACGTTCAATTAAACTGTATATTTTAACGAAGTTTAAATAGACACTATGCAGTTTTCATGCAATAATAATACGTAATTATTTAATTGAAAAATACTTGTTAAAGATTTTTAAATAAGTACATTTAAACCAATTAAATTACGTCGTTAATTGATTACTACTGTCTGAAACGTCATATCCATGCGCCGAGCAGGTTGACAGCCGGGTCCTTCTTCTCTGAGCCGTCGCCTGTGACTCTGGAAGGTTCTGACCGGGACCGGGTGGAGATATCAGAATCTGAGTCCATCTGAAGCCGGATCGTCCTATTTCACCCTCGGGACACTTTAGTCCCGCTGTTAAGACGTCCCTGAACAATTTGTATCGCATATAAAGTCGTGATGCCTGAAGCGATGGCAGCACCTAAAGCCTCAAACGGAGGCAAAAACAAAGGAGGGGCGTATGTGGACCGCGACAAGCCGGCCCAGATCCGCTTCAGTAATATCTCTGCTGCAAAAGGTGGGTTTAACAGTCTTTTTGTACTCTAATAGTATCGCCCAGGTTAAAACCTCATCCTCATGGGCAGTTCCCTGGGCTTCGGGTGGACACCGTTGTGTGACAGTTTCAGTCGGATCTAAAGAAGTCTTCAATTTGACGCCGTTTAGTACATCAAGCAACAAGACAAAATATTTGAAATAAATTTTAAAACAATTCTGCTGTGGGTTTTTTTCCCTGCAGGTTGCATGACTCAACACAATCTCAGCACAAAGCTAGTAGGGCTGGACACGCCATTCAATTTCAATTAGTCAGATGCTAGTTTCAGAAATTTTCTTCCACCTTGCAACATAATTCCACTTAGTATTCAGTGTACATATAAATGCACACTCAACTGGAACAATCTTTCATCTCAACAGGCGAGATACTGATTCTTAAAGCTCTTTGGCGTGGCCTTTGCTTCCAGACACTTGTGATTTAACAATGTGTAAGAATATGACAGGACAGCAGTACTAAAACAACCCCCTAGTGAAATGTAAACTAAAGAATCCTGTATTTTACATTCTGTTTGGCATATGTGCAGTAGCTGTTGCATGGGATTTGCATAGGAGTTCCAATTTCTTAGAGATGAAGGGTATTTTCTCTTTAATGTCTCAATATTTTTCCTCTTGACAGCTGTTGCAGATGCCATCAGAACAAGCCTGGGACCCAAAGGAATGGATAAGATGGTCAGTAGCCAGACTTTTACATAAGCTGGGCTTCAATAAACCCCTCAGCTCTTCCTTAACCACACCCTTTTTGTATATTTTATTTTAGATCCAGGATGAGAAAGGTGATGTGACCATTACAAATGATGGGGCCACTATCCTGAAACAGATGCAGGTTCTTCATCCCGCTGCCAAAATGGTACATTCCACCGAACGACACAATCAATGAATCAGTTTTCAGTTCAGGTTTCAAGGATTTGTGAGAACTAGTTTAGAGGAAGAAACTTACTTCTTGAAACATTATTTTGTCACTGATTGATTTGATCATGAACTCATTTTGCACTTTGTGTTTCAGTTGGTGGAACTTTCCAAAGCCCAGGACATCGAGGCTGGTGATGGCACTACCTCTGTGGTGGTAATTGCAGGAGCACTGTTGGACGCCTGCTCCAAACTGCTGCAGAAAGGTGAGGCCTCTGAAAAGCTGAGGTTTGATGATTTTTAAGTACCAGATTGTTGGGGAGTAACTATTTATTATTCAGGGAGTCTTTATATTTAAGAAGTTTAGCTCAGATCTACAGTACAAATAAATGACATAACTGATGAACCAAAGGATTAAATGTTGTGATGGTTAAAAAGTTGTAGCACTCATGTGAGCACACCGTCCTTTTCAGGTATCCACCCCACCATCATCTCGGAGTCCTTCCAGAAGGCCGTAGACAAAGGCGTGGAGGTGCTGACATCCATGAGCCGGCCAGTGCAGCTGAGTGACCGTGAAACGCTGCTCAACAGCGCCACCACGTCACTATGCTCCAAGGTGGTGTCACAGTACTCCAGCCTGCTGGCACCCATGAGTGTGGACGCCGTCATGCGAGTCATTGACCCGGCCACAGCCACCGGCGTTGACCTGCAGGACATCAAAATCATCAAGAAGCTAGGGTGAGTCCAGCAGCTCCATACTATAGCTGCTCTTTATTGTCATAAGTGTTTAATGCATGATCAGTTTAATTACTCAGGTTTTTGTGTCCAGTTAAATAAGATTCACTTTTATTAATTGTGTTTTGTTGTTGTTGTTTTTATCTTTTTTTTTTCCCTTGACATTTTTAGGCAATTTTGATTTTCAATTTGAGTTGTATAGCAGTCTGGTGATTCCCTATATTTTCCTACGTACAGACAAAGAGCAGAAATGTTTTCATCCTATTAATCCTAATATATAATAAAGTGCAATGATGAGGCTTGGTGAAGAATTTTCAATAAAAATATATTAAATAATGAAAAAAATAACTTCCTGAAAGAATTGCCTACGTCTTTAGATTTTTTAGGAAACCCAAACGAAATCATAAATTGAGTATTTGATGATTTAGGCAGAAAGGTTATTTGTGTCAAAAAATGACTCGGGCAGTTATTTTAGGGAGATGATGAACTGCAGTATATAAAATCACCAGACAATATTCTCCACAGAAAAGATCTTGCAGGTTGAAATATTGTGCAATTGAAGGTGGCAGCAAAGTAGAATTAGAAGGCATGTCCAAGCGCTGATCCAGATGTTTCTGTTTGTGTGGTGTTTGCAGAGGGACCATCGATGACTGTGAGCTGGTGGACGGTCTGGTTCTGACTCAGAGGGTGGCAAGCACCGGTGTGACCCGCGTGGAGAAGGCCAAGATCGGCCTCATCCAGTTCTGTTTGTCCCCTCCCAAAACAGACGTGAGTTGCGTGAAATATTTTTTTAGAGAGTTTGATTATTTGACTGTTAATTGGATGTTTAGATTTGACTTAATCTAATTTATGTAATCATGTACATCAGCAGCAGAGGGTGTTCTGTAACATCCATTTTTAAATAGTATGTGTGCGTGTTACTTTTTAAGCAGTAGGACCTGGTTTAATAGCATTGTGTTTTAATCTTTGGAAACTGTTCAAGTGATCTTTTTGGTTTCCCTTAAGGCCATACACTGTAAGGAATCATACTTAATTGTGATAATTACCAAAAAACAACAACCTAGAGATATTTGTTGGTAAAGTTTTAAAAATTGGATGTTAATTCATAAAATTCCTTCATAAAAGCTCTGGAGCTGTAGATTTCAAATTGTGGTTTTCTGTGACCTGCAGATGGACAACCAGATCGTAGTTTCAGACTATGCCCAGATGGACCGCGTGCTGCGAGAGGAGCGCGCCTACATCCTCAACATGGTTAAACAGATTAAGAAGGCTGGCTGCAACATGTTACTGATCCAGAAGTCCATCCTCAGGTAAAAACACTTTACCAACACAAGGACATAGTGTTCAGTACATACAAGAGGTTTTAACTTTACACCCAACTGTCCTGTGACAGAGATGCTCTGAGCGACCTCGCTCTGCACTTCCTCAATAAAATGAAGATCATGGTTGTGAAGGACATCGAGAGGGAGGACATTGAGTTCATCTGCAAGGTGAGTACATGTCCCTGGATACACTAATCTGTATCAGTAGCTGATATTTTTTGGGATTCCTGTGTTTTATTGTTAGTGTCAGTTTAAATGATCAAACAATTGAGAGCGTAAGGTCCACAGGAACTGGAATCATTCAGCCGGTGTGTGGATGGATGGATAGAAAGAATACAAGTGCAAACACTATGCATAATAAATTAGAAGTATAAAAAAGATCTGGGTAAAGAAACTCTGGATAATTAACTGTAATGTGTCAAAACTGTAGGTGCAAAGTAAACTATTCTGTATGTGAAGGTGCAAAATGACAGTTAAGTGCAAATAGGTTCATGACCAGTAGTTTTAAACATCACCATTTTATACATAAATACGTTAAAATGAAGTATGTGAAATGTACAAAGTCCTCTCCTGTGCAAGAAAAACATGGCATTGCCTAAAGAATACACGCCCTCACGGGAACGGGACAGGACATCAATATTTTTGAGGTCATGGGATTAAACAGTAGTGTGATACACTAGTCTGTATCATGTGTATCACGTTGCAGAAGGACACTTTAAATCCACTCCGTTCATCAAAGCAAAGGTGAACATGTTTCCAAGTGACACCACAGACAAAAAAAATCATAACTGAGTTAAGGACCAAATTAGAGAGGTGGATTTACAATGTGTGTTTAGGATGGGGTTCGTATGACTGAGGGAAACTTCTAATAAGTAGATATGATTAACAAATTTTTTTGTGGTATTATTACAAATATGCCAACAAATACGTTTTCTGTTATGTATTTATAGGAAATGTTTTCTGTGTATTGCTGTCTGAGTAGGAAGTTAGCTTTTATTGAGCTTTGATATAAATGAAGAGTCCTACTGCAGCGATCTCAGTGCTTTGTGTGAAATACAAGGCAACTTGGTCAGTTCACATTTGTATGCAGGGTATTTTTGGTAAGACTAATGTAGCCAAAGTGAGACAGTAAATGTACCGTCTCTGCTGCCCTCCAGACCATTGGCACCAAACCCATCGCCCACATTGACCACTTCACTCCGGAGATGCTCGGCACAGCAGAACTGGCCGAGGAGGTCAACCTGGATGGCTCCGGCAAACTGGTGAAGGTAGGTGTCAGGACGAGTGTGAGTCCAGATGGCTTAAAGGAAACGATGCCTCCCACTTCATATAGGCCAGAACAGACAATGGCTCCCCTGCAGACTCTTTCTTATGTTGTGATTCCGTGCAGATCACAGGTTGTACCAGCCCAGGGAAGACCGTCAGCATTGTAGTTCGAGGCTCCAACAAACTGGTGATCGAGGAGGCAGAGCGGTCCATCCATGACGCTCTGTGTGTCATCCGCTGCCTGGTCAAGAAGAGGTCAGTCCACGTGACGGTGGGGGGAGGGGCGTTATTTTAACTGCACTTTAAAGACTCAATAATGCACTCTGACAAAGGCGCTCCTGCATTGTTGATCCTGCAGGAGCATGACAAGCAGAGGAACAGTACTGTAGAAAGCTCCCCCCTTAGTTTACAGCAGGTCGCCTAGGCAACCTGGCAGGGGAGCGTTCACACGTTTGTACAGCACAAAGTTTATAGAACTTTTGATGCAATTTCCTGTAAACTCTGTAAAAACAATTCTATAATCAGATGGATTTTTAGTCACTGTATTTACTTGTCCTTTATATTCCACTAAAAATGGGATCAGTAACCCAGATGGGCATGACTTATGTTTCATTTGGTTTAAGAGGGTTGTTTCTATGTGGAATAAATCTATTATTTCTGTACATTTTGGACCCATGTAGATATAAATACATCAGAGACAGTATTTTTGATTAATTTGGAAGTATGGCAGAAACAGAAATACTGTTGCCAGGAAGATGTGGGTCTGTTTTGGTCATCTGCTTTTATATTCACTTCAATGACAAATGAAAGGGTTCACAGCAGATTAACCACTCATTGAAAAAGTTTTAAACTGATTAGTAGTGTTGGAGCAAGGCTAAAATTTACCTAATGTGTTTAGTAGAATGGTAACAGTATTTCACAATATAACTCCTGTAGACATTCAGTTATAAAATGAATTAAAATAAACCTAGTTTACTTCACCAGTGTAAGGACTGTTTTCTTTAGCATAAAACAAAAACTGCCTCACATGAGATCACACTGAAAGACCAAAAGACTCAAAATAGTAAAACTAAGCTTCTTTTAAAGTTGTCTCCTGAAGTGAACAAGAATACTGTTAAATGTATATACAATGTACATGTGAGTCTAGTGTCAATAAAAATAAGACAGAAGTTTCCAGTTTCATTACTTTGCCAAATCTTTCTTTAGACACATTTATACCACTAGTCATATCCCCATTTTATTTATACCCATGTAAACAGTTCAACTGTCTGACCAGAATAATTTCCACCAGGTTGAGTAACTATCATCCATTTATTTTTAACTAATTGTCACCCTCGTCCTATGTCCCTCAGGGCTCTGATAGCTGGTGGTGGGGCTCCAGAGATCGAGCTGGCGGTGCGTCTGGCCGAGTACTCGCGTACACTGGGTGGCATGGAGGCCTACTGCGTGCGGGCATATGGCGACGCCCTGGAGGTGATCCCCTCAACGCTGGCTGAGAATGCTGGCCTGAACCCTATCTCCACGGTGACGGAGCTCCGCAACAGGCACGCCCAGGGAGACAAGATGGCCGGCATCAATGTCCGCAAGGTCAGTCCACGCCACTGAAGTCAGTCTGACAAAACTACCACACTCTGTTACTGGAGCTATTTTTTATTTTAGATATATTTACAGTTTTACGTGGTGTTTGTTGGATTGGATAGGCTTGTGTTATAGTAACACCAGGTAGTCTATCCATTTTTCCATCTGCGGATTTTGTTCAGTTGAAGACTATTCACCCAGTTTTTTTCAGATTTGACACATTTTCTTAATCATTGAATTTCAATTGTTTATTTATTTATTAATTTTTGGAAATTTCAACTCAAAAAATTTTTCCATCTGATTTCTCGAAGACTATACACCCTGTTCATCAAAGTGCAATCAGAATGAAAGTGCAGACTTGGGCAGAATAATGTTTGCCTTGGTTTGATTGAACTACCCAAAAGGACAGTAGTTTATCTAGTTTACGAGAATCTTAAATTTAAAATTCAAAATGAATCCTTTGATAGGCAGGGTATCAGTGAGGAGGGGCAAAATCAGCAGAAAATAAGAATTGTGAATGTGTTAACTCAGAATGATCTAAGCTGGTGGCATCCAGTTTAAAGATTCATTCCTGTTACTGACTATATTTGAGTCAACCAGAGTATATATCCCCCAGACTGATCTCATGAAATTGCGTTGTATGTCACACCAGTTCTTGTGGCATTTGGCGTGCTATACGTACACATTTTCATCCTTTCACGTGTTATTCAGCGCCATTTGATTGCATGTCAATGTACGCCAAGATCTGTGGTTTACATATTTGTAACCGCTAACCCTAATCACGTGGTATTTTACGTGACGTGAACATACATGCAGAAACCTTATAGTGCAATCAGATAACACGGCAATTAGGTGGCGTGTTATTTGTACGCAGTTCATGATATCACATTGTATCCCTTTAGCTAAAATACCAGGAACAGACAAAAATCATGCCATCATCATATTTCTATCGGCCACT
>JAPQRP010000001.1:23164944-23200255 GCA_037367295.1 Apogon hyalosoma | reverse complement strand
GAAGGCCGTTACAGTAGTCTAACCTGCTAGAGATAAATGCATAGATAAGTCTGTCTAAGTCTGGTTTAGACAGTAAACCTTTGATTCTAGCAGTGTTTTTGAGATGGTAAAAGGCTGATGTTATTGATTTAATGTGGCTGTTAAAGTTTAGGTTTGTGTCCATTATTACCCCTAGATCAATTACCTGATTTTCAGCTTTTAAATTAAGAGATTCCAGATGACTGATGACACTTTGGGTTTTTGTGGGCCAAATACAGTGACTTCAGTCTTGTCTGAATTTAGTAGGAAGTTGTTTTGCATCCACACAGTGATCTGTTGGAGGCAGTGACAGAGTGAGTCCACGGGCCCATGTTCACCTGCTGTCAGCCAGATGTAAATTTGAGTGTCGTCTGCGTAGTTGTGGTAGGACATGTTATTACTGTGTATTAACTGGCCCAGGAGCAACTTGTAAAAATTAAACAAAAGAGGTTCCAGGATGGACCCCTGGGGGACCCCACAGGTTACTGCCATTTGGTTTAATAAGTTTAAGAAATATTCAGTGGTGTTGCATTTCTGTCATTTGCTTGTGCTCACATGAAGTTTGTGCTGAGAACTTCATGTCTGTTGATGTTCGCTGACAATATTTGTAAGCCGACAGTGTGTGATTTTGTAGTGTTGCAACTGTAAAACACCAACAGAGAGGCACTAATGACCTCAAAGAAAGCATTTGGATTTTGGCAAAAAATCTGACTTGATACCGTTACACAGAAATCATGATATTTTTACAATCATCATGAAGGTACATGGAAACAGTCATGAGCTAAGTAATGGAGTTGGTTAACATAACAAAAAATGACAAGCTCACAAAACAGTTCTTAGCATAGACTTCAAAAGTGCACAAGTCTGCCTTAGTCCACCTTTTAAAGTCAAGCAAAATGAGTCAACGATTTGTATCAAAAGTAAACCATATTTATTCCATGCTTAGGTGTATGTGTTTGAGAAAGAGGTTGTGGAAAAATATAGTAGTGGGGAGTTGGAAATACACAGATACAGATTAACTTCATTAATATGAATTATTAATCACCAGATCTAAATTTGATGCTTAGCTTTCACTTTCACTGCCTGGTCAAAGTGACTTGATCTGCGCCTTTGTAATTTCAAACATTACAGGAGAGTTGCAAACGTTTACGTTCTGTAAATATATTTTACTCTTGTCATATTTGGTATAAATGAACTGACTTTTTTTTTTTTTTTTACCTTTTAGAACATATTTTTTTAGACAGTAATCAGCATCCACATCCAGATTGAATAAATAAATCATTATACTAATAAATAACTATTAGTATTTGTATTTTGTTGAGAAACAATATATCGCCCAACTTTGCTTTTAATCTGTAACCATCTTAAAACCTATAATTGTCCTTTTAAATCCTACAATAACCCTCTTAAATTGTGTTGAAAAACACTGAATCTCCAACGGATGTGTGTAATGCAATATCTGCAGCTGTTTGAAACATGGCTGATGTTTTCAGGGCTCTGTCTCTGCCTGCCTCACTCCCTCTTCTAAATACCAAACTGCAACACGTTCGTTGCTAGGAAGAGTTCCTGTCACCATAGCAACAGTTGCCGGGCCTCCAGTCAACCTCTCCTCACATGACCCTTGAGGAGGCAGAGTGCTGGCAGACTGGTCACGTGACACAGGCTGATGTTCTGCTGCTTCGCCGTCTCATCTGTCACTGAGCAGAAAGTCGAATGCAGAGCTGATGAATACAATATGTTTGAAAAATAAAATGAGATTCCACCATTTAATTTAAGCAACAGTTTAATGCAGTATCTATTCATCAAATGTTCCACTAGCTTGTTTTGTTTATGTTGAATCTTAATTTTGTTTTTTTTTTTTAAACATCACCCAGCCTGTGCAGGTAGTGCCTCCCCCTCCATTCATTCATTTATTTATTTATTTATATATTCTTTCAGAGGAGCTCCTAGATAAGGATAGTGTTTAACAAAATGGCAGCTTCTCAGTCAAATAAAAACAAGAAGACTCCTGGGGCGCTGGCTGTGTGAAGGTTCTGAATTAAATACATTTCTAACAGAGCTCTGATTTTTGTCACCTTCCAGCACCTAAAAATATTCTACAGGAAGGCTTTCTGTGTGGGCAGATCATGACTCTAGATGCATCTGAATGCTTATGTTTCAGTTCAGGGCTCCAACCAGTGACTATTTTGTCAGTTTGTCTTTTGGTTATTTTGTTCACTAATTTTACTGTGATAGATGAGTAGGGGAAACAATATGATGTTACAATTAAAGAAAATTAAATTAAAAAAATGTTGAATTTTTTTTCAATTTCTTGAACCAATTAATCAATTACCTTAATAGTTAGCAATTGATTTAATAGTTTACATTCTAAGCAAATACTCGTTGCATCTCCTTACTTATCAGTATGTTGACATACACTATAATATTCCACTGCTGTTTGAAATATGTAAATTTTAGTTCCTATTCTGGAAATGTCAGGACAGAAGCTGCAGTTAATAAATTAATGTTGATGAAATTGAGTTAAATTCAAATGGGATATTAACATTCTAAATCTGGGGTGGCCGTGGCTCAGGAGGTAGAGCAGGTCGTCTAGTAACCGAAGGGTTCGAATCCCGCTCTGTCTTAGTCATGTGCTGTTGTGTCCATGGGCAAGACACTTCACCCTCCTTGCCTCCTCAGATTGGTGTATGAATGCATATGTTGCGAATTAGCAGCCACGTTTCCGTCAGTCTGCCCCAGGGCAGCTGTGGCTACGTATGTAGTTTACCACCACCAGAGTGTGAATGTGTGAGTGAATGAATAATGGATCCACTGTACGTGTGTTGAGTAAGCGTTAATAGAAAAGCACTATATAAGTCTAATCCATTATTATTAGTTTTATTATTATTATTATTATTATCATTATAAATCTGTATCTAAATAAGATTTGGCAACATAGCAAATACAACTCCTTAATCTGCTAACAGTAATTTTATTACTTTGCAGAGATGATCGTTACAGTCATCCATGTGGTTCATTTTGGAGAATAAACGTATGTAAAAGAAAACTCAAGCGAAGCTGAAAGCAGTTGTATTGTCCACTCTCATAATCAGTAATGGTATTTGACTTCAGCTTGAAAAACTGACAAAAACTCAAATGTCTCCAAATGTGACAAACAGCTGTAGAACTACTTCTGTAAAAATGTAGTTCTCCTACCATTTGCAGGGGTTGATTGTGCATAGTTCCCGTGGTCATTCGACCCTGGTAAAGTTATTTTCCAGGCCTGGAAATGTCAGCAAATGAAGTCAAATTGTCTACAGTTTTGAAGAGATTTCGCTAAATAATACTGGTATGTTTAAGTAATTATATCTCATCTTAAGGTAATAAGAATTTTTATTGAAGCTCATTTTTTGATTTAGTAGGTCAGTTAATTTTTCACTGATGCTTGAAAGTCAGTGCCAGACTATGTCACAGTGTTTCTGCAGGTCATTAGAAAGACTCAGCTCCAACCATCTCAATCTGTTTCTCTAATTTTGACAAGTTTTAAAATGGAGACAGTTCTGAAATTAACAGTAGTCTCATTAACTTCGGTCTCTTTTTAAATGTGTTTGAGGGGAAGAAAATTTAAGTAATGGGAAAGACTGACATTGGCAGGTGGACATCATCAGATGTCTTTACCAGTGTTGATAGGTGTCTGGACTTAGTGAACCCTCTCATATATCCGTTCATTTTGTAGCAGCAACTGGCAAAAAGAAGGCAGAAGCTGCATTATCAAAACAAGATGGCGGATATCCTGCAGCGTGTACAGAATGGATCAGTACTATCTTTTTTTCCAAGTCTGGACCTGATGCATGTCTCTTTCCACATTAGTGGGGCCTTTATTTTGAAATATTGTCCCATTGAACTTTTTCCTATGACATTCAAAATATAAAATCATTTGTTCTATTTCAGATGTGTAAATCTTGAGATTTTAACTGTGTTTAGCCCCTCAATTGTGTGCTAGTGAGAGAATAATAGTTGTAACAGCAGCAATAGTAACAAGTTTTAGCAGCCAAGACATTCAGTACAGTTTCATATTTACCTCACTCTGGAAATAAGTGCCAGAAAGCACTTGAAGGGTGAAGAGGAAGGATAAACACGAAAAACAATAAACAGACAGACCCGGGGAAGTTAATCAACATATAAATAATCAAACTGTAAATGATCTGTTTTTACAAGGTGCCTGTAAGTAGGTCTTTAAAACCAGAAGTAAAACATTTACAGGTATAATTACACGTGTAATGAACAGTGCTTTGCATGATCACCCTGTATGATGGTGTGTAATAATTCTTGCACAGAATAAATCTTTAGTGTCAATGCTAGAGGAACAATAAAAACAGCTCTATTTCTATAAAGATTCCTTTTCTTTTTTATCAGACAAATTAAAAAGTTAATTTTCTTACCTTTACATGTTTCAGCTACACCTGTAGTCTTCCTCAGATGGGTCACATGGTCTTGTCTTGTTAGCTGTTTTCTCCAGGTTTGCCAGACAACAGGGGATGACTATGCCCCCTGCTGTCTGGTAAAAAATCTACTTTTTAAAAAAAAAATCTGTGACAAAAAAGAAAAGGAATCTTTATACTTTCAGCAGATAGTATTAACCAGATCGGACAATAAAGGGAGCTCTGTTTCTGTTTAGCAGCAAAAACACGTAATGTGTAAAGAGAGTCTATAAAAATGTCACACAAAATTATGCTGAAAATATATACTGAAAAAATATTCAAAAACTACAAAGAATTGCTGAAATATACAAAAAGCTTACTCTATACTTCAGATACAATAAATATATACAACATATAAGGGTATGTATTAGTAGTATAGGATATGTACAATATGTTATGCTGAATATATTTAAAGGAGAAGTAGATGGGAGTGGAAGAGATTGCTGTATTTCTTCATGGATATGAAAAAGTGCTATGCTGTACACTGCCATAAACTCAGATTTTGTGGTTGTGTGATAATGTGTAGTACCCTACAGCACTTTCAAATTAAGTCTGAGTTAGTCAAAGGCCACGGTGGGCCAAAGCAAACCCACTCCCTTAAATCTGATGTGTGCTCTGTGTGCAGGTATCTGTGTAAGTTATCAGACCAGGAGCTGCGGCAGAGCGCAGCGCGTAATATGGCTGACCTGATGTGGAGCACGGTGAAGGAGCCGCTGGACAGCGCGCTGTGCTTCGACAAGGAGAGCCTGGACCTCGCCTTCAAATACTTCATGTCCCCGACGCTCACCATGAGGCTGGCCGGTCTCAGCCAAATCACTGTGAGTCACACACTGACCTCACAGATACACTCGGTCAAGCTGAGCAGCATGTGGGCTTCCAGTCCACTGGGAAACCACGGTATCTGTCTGTTCTGGTTCTGTTTTAGATGCAGTTTTTAAGCATAAGAGCCAGTGTTCTTTAAAAGGACTCTACTTACCACTGACTTTTGGTTCTCATTTCTTCCAGTTCATAATGTGACAGTAAATATGGGTGCACAGTGTGAAGAAGTTAGTAGCTGAGTTTTAAAAAATTGTTGTCTTTTTCTCACATTTTTGGAAACTTCAGCTAAACTGAAAAAGTACACACGTTTCAATGGAAAGATAAAATGGACACAGCTTTAATTCTAAAAATTTCTCCTCCAGTCCTCTTATGACACATTATTAAAATACTCTTATTGGTACCTTTAATAGGTTTTAGCTCACCAGCAGGTAGGCATGCACTATTGGGAAGATGTTGTCTCTGTTGTTGTCTTTGTCTTCGTTAGCAATTTCTTCAAATATCTTCACTGATGAAACTACTGGTCGGGATTCATTTAAAATTTTTTATGTAGTTTCCTTGGGACAGTGTCTACAAAGTTTTTCACTGTTTTCAGAAATTTAGATTTTTGAATTTTTGCAGAATTTTTGAGCTGTTAAAAGTTTGCCTTTACTGATAAAGGGGCATATTTGGTGGCTTATAATGTGGAAATGTTTAGAGGTATCAATATAGTTACTATTGAGCACTGATAGGAAGTTATATATATGGACTTTCATTGCTTGCCGGTGTGCAAACATATTGGTCAGTCCATATGTCTGTCTGTCTGTCTGTTTGTTTGTCGGTCTGTATGCACTCTAGCGGTCACATTTCAAGCATTATTGATATCAAACCATCACCAAATGATTTGCCATATTCCCTAGTCGACCTGATTAGTTTTTGCCAATAGTAGGCCAAAGCACAGCTGAGATATCGGCCAAAGTTCAAAAATGGATATTTCGCCATAACTTCTGTCAGCAGTATCATAACTACTTGAAATGGTATGCATTATGACATCATAAGTGTCACGCCCCCCATTAGAGCCCAGGGTAAATGTCAGGGGGTCAGTAAACTCAGTCTTTTGAAATTTCAAATGGCTGTTGTATCGCCAGTATTCATCATACCAAAATTTTACATGCAGTATCTCTGTGCAAGTTCATTCTCATACACCAAAATTTTGCAACTCTAGGCTGTGTGACTTCCGGTTACTATGATAACAAATGTAAAATTTGTTTATTATTAATAATGTCCCTTCTGTTCATCATAGCGATTTCAAACTAACGCCAAATTATTGGAAATTCAATTCTCTATCCATTTCCTACCCCATTTGTCACGCACATACATATTGATGTGAGTTATTGGCATCTAAAGTGACCAGGGCTCAAGCATGTAATTAGCATATTCACAAAATGGCTTCTATCTTGAAAGATAAGACGGACATTGACTCACTTTGTATTATCAACTTATAGGAAGTTGTAAATGGTCTTTCATTTGATACCAATTTTTTTGACCTTTGATGACCTTGATGGGTCAAACTCAAGGTTATGATTTTCAAAATACACAATTGTTGACTGTAACTCCCTCAATGCTGTAGATAGAGAAAAATGACTAGTATCAGATTATAAAGCTTGAAAATATAGGCCAAAGTTCTCTTTCAAAGGCCTCCAGTAAGCACACTGTCTATGGCAGTTTCATTTAATTAGTTGAGTTCTCCTCCAGTGAAAGTACCACCCACTTCTTTTGGGAGACTGATCTCCTGCATCAAGACCACAGGAGTCTAACATGGCAGCAGAACCTAACAACTTCACAAATTCAACTTGTTATTGATTCTTGATAGAAGATGCTGGTGAGATACAGGGCATTGGTCCTATTTTTTTTTTTTTTTAATATTTGCTTTAACTTACATTTCAGTTTTTACAGTGTTTTCATGCAGTGTTTGTTTTTCCTTGGAAAGTTACACACCAAACAAAACTAGCAAATAAAAAAGTCTAATTATGTCACACTGACTCCTAAAAGTTCATAATTCTGAACAGTGAGATAATGAAGGAGCAAGAAGAGCCTTTTTGTCGTATCCTATTAAACTGATTAGTTAGTGGACAGAAAACTTTATTGTGATACTGACAAGAAATGTTTAAATCAACACTGCATGTTTGTGTTTCCACAGAACCAGCTTCACACCTTCAACGACGTGTGCAACAATGAGTCCCTGGTATCTGACACAGAAACGTGAGTTATTTGAAGGCAGAACTCAGACAAAGTTAATACATTCAGTGGAAATAAAATAGTGGATGCACACAAAATCTACATAAATGGCAGCAATTTTCTGTACTAGAACGTCATAGCAGTTGATTATTCTTCAAAGACTGTGTTATTTTCAACTCCTCTTCTTCTTCCCTTCAGGTCCATAGCAAAGGAACTAGCTGACTGGCTAATTCACAATAATGTAGTGGAACACATATTCGGACCAAATTTGCACATCGAGGTGAGATATGTGTCCAGTAAAATGGATGGATTAAACTTAATTTTAACAGTGACTGTTTTAATCAACAGAATAATACAGTTACTTAATTCGATAGAGTAAACTCCAAATCTTCTTCAGATAACCTTCAGATCTGCTCTTTTCTCCCCTTTCTCCCTGTCTCAGGGTTACGATCCTGAAATTTTAGCAGTGATTAGCTGCCATATGGATAATTAACCTTAACAATTTTTCTATTCAGTTTGTGCAGCATCTTAGTTTCAACCTAATTATAGTTTAGCAATCAAGCAGTGATAATGTAATTAGATGCTGATGAAAATGAGGTTGATGGAATATACAAAATACATAAGGCTGCTAATCCTCCACTCAGGTGCAATTAAACCATAGAAGAAAATGCGATCCCAATGAGCTGGTGTCATTAAAAGCATAGCAATAACATGGGAAAACAGCAAAGAAACAGTGATGAAATGGGACATTCCTTGGTTAGTTTTTTCCTTCTGTTTTATACAAATGAAGGTAATGGTTATGCAGAATGATCTCAGTCAGCTGAAGCTATCATTATCAGGTCATTATGGAGTAATTGTTACAGATCAAACATAGGTGTTAGTTTTGATGCAACAGCTGCAAAATGACTCAAGAGCATGAAGATAAATTAAATATATATAACATACCATATACCAGCATTGCAATGTAGATCAAAAAAGCATACAAAACATACACTCACAGCTGCATCTAATAATTTTGTTCTGTCTGAATAGTAAAATGTTAACTCATGACCGTAAGTTCTTCTTGTAAGTAATGTGATATACTTGGACTTTTTGTTTTGACTTCACCATCGCATATGCAAAAGACAAACATCACAACAGGAAACTGCAGAAGCTGAAATTGGTGAAAAAGTCACCTCATCATAGAAGTTAGTAGACAGGCTATTATGTACTATGTTGTACATGTTGGTTCACTCATAGATGAATTAAGCGACTCTTGTACAGATCAAATTAAATAAATTATTTCAGAAGCAAGCACCAGCTACCACTTAAAAACTTAGTCACAATAACAGCCCATGGAAAATTAAGGACATTTTAGATATTTACATTTTGCTGCATTAAAGAAGCATTTTTCTGTGACAAAACAACATTAATTTACAAACAGGCACCTGTATGATCTCCTTTTTACAAATTGAATGCTTTTTAATAATTTTATTCCCATGATTTAATGTGACTTCTTGTGAAGCAGTACCTGCCTGTGAAGTCATTTTATTGTTTTTAGCACATTCGGCCTGATCTCGATACTAACAGCTGGTGTGTTTTGTGCTATGTGTTGATGCGTGTGTTTGTGCTTTCCAGATCATTAAACAGTGCCAAGTGATCCTGAACTTTTTGGCTGCAGAGGGCCGACTCAGCACGCAGAATGTGGACTGCATCTGGGCTGCAGCTCAGGTAAGATGAGATGACACCTGAGTCAGCAGATGCTTTATTACACTCTGTTTCAACTAGCAGTGTTTTACTATTAATCTGTCTGGCTGCTGAATACAAAAAGAGGAAAAACTATAGAACTTTGACTGCAAGTTTTTGTCTTTTATATAAATTAATGTAAATTCAACTATGATACTCGACTTGATTGCAGAAAGAAACTGAAAACTTCAAATTAGACTAGAAATGTGTGGAATTACGACCAAATATGGTATTAATTAAAATTTTCGTAAAAGTATATCTCCATGATGCACCTAGTGAATATTTTTTCTGCCTCCCAGTGGGAAATAAAAATCTCTGCTCTCTGTTTTGTGTTTCAGCTGAAACACTGCAGCCGTTACATCCACGACCTTTTTCCTTCACTCATCAAAAACCTGGATCCAGTGCCTCTACGCCACGTCCTGAACCTGGTGTCAGGGCTGCACCCCAGCGCCCACACTGAGCAGGTACACTCACAGGATTACACATTCACACAAACAGCAAACCCCTGCACAAATGCAAAGGACCAAGCAAGTATTTTTTTCTGTGCCCTTACTTTTTATTATACTTGTAGTTAGTGTCAGCCTGGTTGTCTAGCCAGAGACTTTATTCACCAAACCCAAAATTCATCTACTATTGACAGTTAGCAGGTGTTAATTAATTTAATAACATGCATACATTTTTGACAAATGTCAGACATGTTTGACAGAATTTAAGAACACAAATATATTTCTAGATGTAATATTCATGTATGGACTTTCCACACTGTACTGATCAGACAACACAGCTCCATTTTTCTATCTGCATGTTGTTGCATTGTAAACAAAACAGCCACCACATCTTGCATAAACAACCTTTTCTGTCTTTGTCAGAGAAATCAACACCTATTAACCTTCACACTCTAAAAGATATGTTGTCACATGTGTCCCAGACCACCTCAGTGAGTGGTTTGAGTGACCAGATCGCAGTGCATCTTTGTGGTTATTTAAACATATAATCTGGGTTGTTCGCTTCTGGTCAAATCACCCAAAATACATGTTAAAACCAAGTGTAATGTAACCTTCAGTTTCTGAGTGAATCCAACAAACCACACTGGTTCAAAAATATAATCAGCTGAGATACTGATCATGATTGTGTCAGATTCTTCCTTGCAAATGTAGTTTGGCTTTGGAGTTATTTTAGACTCACTTGTCCTCCCTCTATCCTCAGACGCTGTACCTAGCCTCCATGCTGATAAAGGCGCTCTGGAACAATGCTCTGGCAGCCAAGGCCCAACTCTCCAAACAGAGCTCCTTCGCCTCCCTGCTCAACACCAACATCCCCATGGGCAACAAGAAAGGTCAGTGTGAATTTATTGTGCACCGCTTCAGCATATTAGGAGTAATGAGCTGCAACATGAAAATCCCGGTCTGTAATATTTATGGTGTGAATTTTCTTTTCTCTCTTCCTTTTCTTTGTGTGAAGCATGTCTTTAAATTGTGTCATGATAGATGTGCTGATATGTGTCCTTCTCATATTCTCTTTGTGATTTTGTGTCTTCAGGTTCCCCAGCTGCCAGTCCCGACAGCAGCGACAACAGCGACACGCAACACAGTGGAGGCTCCGACATGGAGATGGACGACCAAATGATGACCGGGAGCAAGAGGAGCCAGCAGAGGCTCTCTGACACTGAGGTACACTCTTGGAGGCAGCTTTTTTTTTGGTTGGTTTAAATTATCTAAGCATGCATGAAAAGTGCAGGCCTGGACTTCATTGGCTTTCCAAGGGGTTGGAGGTTGAGACAGTTTCCTGTGTTGCACTGTAGCTCTGTTGTCTTTCCTCCTTGTGCTCTTTATTTATTTTCATCCCCATGAAATAAAAGCATAAAACACTCGTAAAAGTAACAAGGTGTCACCATGACCTAGTACCTGTACTGAATTAAACGAGGAACTCGGTAATCAACTCTTAATTACTATGTAGACGCATAAACCAATTCTCTCTGGTTGTGATAAATCCACTCTCTCTGTATGGGGCCTAACTTTAGATATGATGAGTCTCTCAGAGAACAACACAGCAGCAAAACAACTAAAACAGAAGTATGAGGTATTTATCCACAAAGACAGTCATTTTTACATGTAAGCTGTAGTTGGAGTATTTTCACCTTTTTACTTCATCAGATAGCCCTTTAAAATCTCCGTCCAGCACAACTTATGTTGTGTAACACACTGTGGGAGGTCTTGTGTGTAGGAAGAAAATGTAGTACTAATAGAAAAGGCTTTGTGATGGCAAGCTGAAGTAGTGTAAATATTCTAACTATAACATACACTTAAACTGATATTGATTTTGATGTTGAGTAACTAAAATACTGCAGTCTGGACCCCTCCACAGTGATACATAGCAACAGAAAGCAAAACTGAGGCCAACTATGGTTTGGCACATCATATAAAACAAAACAAGTACTGGAGAGTTAGTTGATACAAAAAGGGATTTTACTTTGAACTTTAAGGTACATTTTTAATTCAGTGTAATAATTTTGGAGTCATTAGCTTTCACAGCCAAAATGTTGGGTTGAATTTTTTATTTATTTTTACAAAATGAGTGTACTGTCATAACATGTGTTCAGTATTTCATTGTTTGCATTTAGATTTAATTTTCAATTTAAAAACATTGTCATCTGTCAGTTAAATAAGTTTTTCATGCGATTCTCCAGGAGTCGATGCAGGGCAGCTCAGACGAAACGGCCAACAGCGTGGAGGAAGGCAGCAGCGGGCCCGGCAGCAGCAGCGGCCGCAGCGAAGCCTCCAGTAATGAGGCCGCCTCCAGCCGAGCCAGCCAATCAGCGGGAAGCCCTGGTAGCGAGATGCACTCTGATGACATGGCAGATAGTGAGGCTTTAAAGGAAGAGGAGGAGGAGGATGAAGAGGAAGATGAGGAGGAGGATGATGAGGACGATGAAGAGGATGAGGATGAAGGGAACCGCTCGGCTGCTGAAGGTGGGCAGCAGAAGGAAGCCCGGGAACAGACAGAGTCCAGGAAGAGGAAGGCGGGGGAGGCGCTCGGAGAAGGACCGAGTCAAGGGGCGGGGCCTAGTGGGTCAGGGGGTGGGGCTAAAAGTAAGGTTCTCCCCTTCAACACAGACACTTCAGCTGTCATGGTAACAGCTGCCTCAACGTCCTTAGAGGGCCGCATGAGGATGTTGGACCCCTGCTCCGCTTCATCGTCTGCACGGCCTGAAGGGGTGGAGCCTCAGCAGCAGCCACCTGACATTGGCCCCTCGCAAATGGTCCAAGGACCTCAGGAGCCCCCCTGCCTGCCACGACCTGGGGACTTTCTGGGAGAAGCCATGGGCAGTGAGCTCTTCAACTGCCGCCGCTTTATTGGCCCCCAGCACCACCACCATCATCACCACCACCATCATCATCACCACCATCACGAAGGGTAAGGGATAGAGATATCACGATGCTTTCAAGTGCATCTTATAAACTCAGAAATCTACTGTTTAAAACATTTTTATTTTTACCCATGTTGACCTACATGTTCACAGTATTTGTCACATCACAAAATAGAAGCACCCGTGTGAAATTGAATGATGCAATGATCATTTTGTCTCGATTGTCTTGTTTTTATCCGCAATCATTTGAATCAATTGAAAGCAAAATTCAGTCAGCCATCTGGCCCTACTTAAAAGTGTATTCATATATACATATATTTAATGTTTTTCTGGACAAAAGAAAAAAATCAATTAATGTTTAATTATTTTAAAGTTACAATTTTATTCCAATAATCCCACCTCAGAATTTTTTGCACCAAATAAAATAGTTCATCTCTGTGTCCTGTCCCTTAACCCTTTGGTTTTGGAATCTTGCTCAGTCCCATGGTGGAGGACATGCTCAGCGCTGATGACGTCAGCTGCAGCAGCTCCCAGGTCAGTGCCAAGTCAGAGAAGAACATGGCCGATTTCGACGGGGAGGAGTCAGGCTGTGAGGAGGAGCTGGTGCAGATCAACTCCCACGCTGAGCTCAGCTCTCACCTTCAGCAGCACCTCCCCAACCTGGCCTCCATCTACCATGAACACCTGGTGCAAGGTGAGCCACAAGTAGTGAAAGTTCAATGTCTGGAAAAGCCCACTCCCTGCCCAGTGAAAACTATGCATCTTCAAATGTGTTAAATTTAACCTGAAGGATGAAGTGTGCCTTTTGAGTTTAGCTTAAAGTTGTATTTTTTGACAATAACAAATAAACATAAAACCAGTATTGTTTCATTGTTTAGTGAGGAACCAGGGACTCTTATTTAGTGTCTGCTCCGTTTTGTTGCAGGACCAGCTGTTCATAAACACCAGTATTCGAGTAGCCACGCTGTGACAGACATCAACCTGGACAATGTTTGTAAGAAGGGCAACACACTGTTGTGGGACCTGGTTCAGGATGAGGACGCGGTATGATACACTCACCTCATTGTTCGGTGCAGACACTGGCTGCTTGTTCACAGATAGTGCTGAAATGTCAGAAAAGTACAGAGAACTGATATAACACTCAGTTAAACTGCTGTTAGTTAGGGGAAAACCTGCTGTTGCAATCAGAATAACACAGTGGTTTAATGAAACTAATATAAGATGAGTTTTTTTTTTGTTTGTTTGTTTTTTAAGCTTGAATTTAAAAAAAGAAAAAACAGGGATTTAATCCATCAGAACTTTGGTATGGAGTTTTATTTCTTTGTAACGGAATCTTATAAACCGTCTGTAGATCTGTAACTAACAAGTGTTTTCATCATTCAGTGGTCAGATCAACAGGTCAGGTCATCTGTTGATCAATGTAATGATTAATCAGTTTGTCTGTAACATTTCAGAATATCATGACAAGTTCAAGCTGTAATGTCTCTGTGTTTACATGCTTTTTTAGTTCAAAACCTCAAAAAATATCATTTACCATCACAAAATAATCAGAGAGTAAATCATGAAGGTTAAGTGACTATTGAAACTTTCACATATAAATGAACTGATGTCTCTTTCAGCTCCAGTACTGGTGGCTCTGATGTTAATATTAATAAAAGGATAAAAAACGTATCTTTAGAAACCGCTTGATAACTTTAATGTCGTTGGAAATCACTGATGCATAGATTGACTTTTTTAAAAGCCTAAATGAGAAGCTGCTCAATCAGAAGTGAGAGAAAAATCAAATGTTTCTTTAGGTGGCAGCAGCTCATTTATTTTTGTTATATATTTTTATCATATTTTATATTTTTATTTCTGTGTGTTTTAGATCCACCTGTCTGAGGGACTCATTAATGAAGCAGAAAAGCTGCTGTGCTCGCTGGTGTGCTGGTTCACCGACCGACAGATACGAATGCGTTTCATCGAGGGTTGCCTTGACAACTTGGCCCATCACCGGTAAGACAGTTTGAAACCAGAGCAGCGGGTCTTTTGTTTATTTAGGGCTTCACATTTCAGGACTTAGAAATAAAACAAACATTATTATTAGTAGCAGCAGCGCCAGTATGAGTAGTTGTAGCTTGTTTGTTGCTGAACTCTGGAAATGTGTGAGCATTAACCTTCCTTTTTCCGGATGAGCATATTATGCATGCTTTGCACTTCATCTTATAAAAAGTCATAAAATTTTCCACAGTTTGTATTAGGTCAGAATTCATAAGCAGCAAATTTCAGACTGGTTCTCTTTTGTTAATGTGTTGTGTGTAAATGGCTTTCAAGGCATAATTTTTATATTGTATATAGAAGATAAAAACTGAAACAAAATTCCAGCTTTGCTTTTCTTCTTAATTTTGACCCATTGGCATTTCATCTCCCCTCAGGTCCGTTGTGGTTTCCTTGCGTCTACTACCCAAACTTTTTGGCACTTTTCAGCAGTTTGGTTCCAGCTACGACACTCACTGGATCACCATGTAAGTAACTCACTGAGGTACCACTTATGTAAACCAACATCAGCGTAGTCCAAGCTGTATGTCCATTAAATTATACGTATCGTGTAGTTATTTTCTCCTCACCTGCCAAAAACTAGAAACTTACATTTTCCCAAATTCAGTGTGAATCTAAATGGCTTAGGAACAGAGTAGCAAAATGCAGGGTTACTGATATTTCTTTTATTCTTTTTTTCAGGTGGGCTGAGAAAGAGCTGCACATGATGAAGCTTTTCTTCGACAACCTGCAACACTACATACAGGAAGTTCGTGAACACCGGCACAAGTTTGCACTGTGAGTCTGTTGCAATATTTAATTTATAATGGTGTTGCTAAACCTTCCATTTGCCTTAAGTCACTTGGGCCTCCTCTGAAGCTGCTGTTTATGCTGTCATTGCAGGTACAGCCACAGTGCAGAAGTCCAGGTCCGTCTGCAGTTCCTGACCTGTGTCTTCTCCACACTTGGATCTCCAGACCACTTCAGTAAGATTCAGCTTAATTTATTTTTTCAGTGAGCTGCACATAGGTTAAATTGGGCCGGAGTGCACTGGCGCTCAGCTCTGCCTCCTTAGGTCCACAACAAACCCCACGAGAGCTCAGATCCCTCTCCCTCAATGTAAAACAATCCTCTACTTTTTCTGCTCTTCAATTTGATCTCCTGATAAACCAAATAAACTATGAAGTTGAATAAGTGCAAGATGACCCAAAGACACACCCAAATTGGCTTCATGGGATTATCAGATGTCACATCATAAACACTTTCTATGATTCTAGTATCTCAGTACATCATCATCAGTGCTCTGCTCATCTAAACTATTATGTTTAGTTGCTTTTTACATGTTGCATTGACCATACACTGTATTCTGACAATCTGAAGCTGAACTGTACGAGGCATAGATTACTGTTCAATGTGTCTGCTGTACTGCATTTTATCTTCTTCATGCAGCTTTGCAATGTGCAAATAAATAAATTGTTATTGTTGCATGATAAAATGAAAATGTTAAGAAATTTAAAAGTATTAACATCCTTGTTGCTTAGATAACTATTCAATCACACAGCCTACACATTAAAACCCAACAACAACAAAAAAAATATTGCATAAGCCGTGGGCAATGTGAGGGCAATGTAAAGTAGATACTCAATAATAATAAGACCATTGACTGTTGGCTACACAAGGGCTCCCTCTCCTCACAAAAGCCAATTTAACCACTGGAACTGCATAATTTCTCCATTTACAAATGATCTAAATCGTGTTCACAAGCCAAATATTTGCTCACACACTGAAAAGTAAATACTGGAGGTGGTGTAGTAACTGTTAAAAGGACTGTTGGTAAGGTTGGCAGTACAAAGACAGAAGAAACTTCCTTAGATATTCCTGTTGATATTCAGTTTTAAATGTATTCATTTTATGAAGTTCCTCTTTGGCTCATTGGGTAGAGCACATCCCATAACTTTCAAGTTTTACTTGCAAAGTTAGGTGAGGTTACTTATAGAATTTGTTGTAGTAGTAAAACAGGATATCTACAGGTCTTAAAGATAATTGAATTGACAGTATTTTCTTCAAAAATGCATTGGAAGGTCTGCTTTTAGCAGTGAGGTTAGCGTTTAGTATGATGTTTGGTTCTTATTAGACATCTGTGAAGACATCTAAAAGTTATAGTGAAAGGTTAAAGTAGTATAGATACAACAGTGCATTACCTACCTGCATAAATTAATATCCATTAATTCATTACTCCTTGAAAATGCTCTGAAAATAAAACGTTTATCAAAAAAGGTCCTAGGTTTCCTGTTGAAACCTGGGGAGACCCTGTAAACACCCAGCGGACATATGAAAAACACCATGAAAACACCTGTATTTCTTTCTTAGATGTTACATTTTTCAAGTCTCAGCACAGTGATTTTTATAAAGTAGGAGGAGAAATTGAAAGCAGTGACTTCCTGAGGTGTTTAAAATGTTGCATGAAGAGTTTTAAGCAGCAGGAGCTGGAAGCAGGAGAGGGAGACGGCATGCACACTCAAATCAAAGGACAAAATATAAAGATAGATGACCTGACACTGTTTCATGCTGGTTTTGGAAAGTGAAGAGACTTCTTGAAGCTTCTTTGTTGAGTGACAAATCACGCAGTAGAATCAAATCTGTCATTCATACATTGAACTCCCTACTTGTCTGAAAACACCCAAGAGTGGCCAAAGTCTCCCATTACTGCATTGATTTTCCACAATCTGAAAAGAGTCCAAAGAAGTGGATGTAATTCCTATTTTTTGTTGAAGAACTTGAATTATACTATGTTGAAATATAATCATATAATTTCTGCCCAATGATGCCAGTGAACCACAGTGTGCTGCAGCGTTAACAGTAGTTTGAAACAAGCCTAAATGTGTCTGTTGCTTTCTCTAAGTCTCGATGGAGTGATGCTAAAATAGAGTTCATTATGCAGTGGGAGCTGCCTGCAAAGAACAAGGCTCTGCTCTGTGTGTGTGTGTGCGTGTGTGTGTGTGTGCGTGCGGGTGTGTGTGTGTGTGTGTGTGTGTGTGTGCATGAGAAAGAATGACAACATGGAGGTGAGACAGTGCAACAGATTTAAAGGCTCACCTCCTAAAACAGTCTGTAAGACAAAAAGAAAAGGCGGTGAAGAGTCTGACCTGTGGGTTGGCACCTAATGGTAAGCTTAATTCCATGTTGTTTTATCAGGGATTTAATAAAAGATTCCCCTTTATAACCTCAAACAAAACTAGCCAAACAATTCTTATTTTTAAGGTTTTTCTTTTTTGTTTTTTTTTGTTCTGTCCACAGTTTATGTGTAGACTTTACTGTTCTTGAAAATTTAGAACTCGACACTAGGGCTGTAATGGTACAGAAAAAATTTGGTTCGGTACAGGAGTCTTCAGTTTGATACATTTTCAGGTACAGTGACGGAGATCAGTTTCATGAAAAAAAAAAAAAAAGAAGAAAACCAAAAACTTTAAATATAACCGATCTTCACGAAACAATGCCAGCACACCAATCTTGTTTTGTCAACTTGTCTCTGTCCACTGACATAACTGACAGGGAATCCGAAATGCTCCCAAGTCAGAGACCTTAGAGAAGATGGAGGGTCTTCCAACTCTGGCTTTGTACCTGTGATGCTCCTCTGAGCTGCCATGCTGGTTCATGTTCAGCATGGTATGGTGCATGTACTGTTTAGATGTCCGTCTAGGATATCAAATATTGCACATGGGTTCCGCTTGCGGCCACCCTGCTCATACTGTGTGTGTTCCGCTTCAAGGTTCGTGTGGAAACTTAAGGCGAGTGTTTGTGTTCTTCACATATGTATTTGTTTAGTACACCTCCGTATTGTATTGAAGGCCCTGAACTGAAAGGGTTTGGTACAGACGAGTACACGTTACACCCCTACTTGGAGAGGGTTTCTGAAAATCACGATGGTAATGAAAGATGAGGGGGAAACACTCTCTGACTAGTCTGTGATATATGAAGTAAATGTTCTGTGAATGTTTTTCATCTATCAGGATTGAGTCTGGAGCAAGTGGACATCCTGTGGCACTGCCTTGTGGAGGACGCCGAGTGCTACGACGACGCTCTGCACTGGTTCCTCAATCAGGTCCGGAGCAAGGACCAGCACGCTATGGGCATGGAGACATACAAACACCTGTTTCTGGAGAAGGTATGAGCAGTGGCGTAGAAGTTTCCAAAAATATCAGAGTTTCTATGAGGTAGGACTGGGCTGATTTCTGGAATGATAAATGATGCTTTTATTAACATTCTGATGCAGGGTTTCCTGTACTGCTGAGATTGGACTCTTGTTTTCATTAATGCTTTGGAATTATGGTAAATACTAGTTTCGAACTTGAAAATTGCCCCCTCACGTTGTATGTTCCACTGGAGAACTGGGAAAAAATGTTGATACACAAAGCTGCAGCGGAAAATAACCTTTGAACTTTTCAACATGGTGGAGGGCAACGAGGGATTAATTGGGAATGATACACAATGCTTTGATTAACGCTCTGCTGCAGGATTTTCTGTACCCCTGAGATTGGACTCTTGTTTTCATTAATGCTTTGCAGCTCAGTTTTAGCTCAGCTGGAGATGAAATAGTCTAATAATTGCAGCTATATGTTAAAGTGGCTATGTTTGTGTCTGTCATACTTTGCTCAGATGCCCCAGCTGAAGCCAGAAACCATCAGTATGACAGGGCTGAACCTCTTTCAGCATCTCTGCAACCTGGCCCGGCTTGCCACCAGCGCTCTGGATAACGCCTCTAGCTGTGAGGTAAACGAACTTGATAGAATACTCCTACAGTAAAATATTTAATGAGGATATTTCAATGTTGACATGTGTCTGACCCACTGACAGTTCAGACACATTGGATAAGATGCTGAATCATCTCATGTTTAGTTGAATTAGGGTAAACACAAAGTTAACTTAGTGTCTTGTTTGTCTCTAGCTGTGTGGGATGGACCAGCTGTGGGGAATTGCTCTGAGGGCTCAGTCCGCTGATATCAGCCGCGCTGCCATCCAGTACATCAATTCCTACTACATCAATGGTTAGTTTACTGTTAATTATACCCACCTGTACTCATAAGGTTTATACTTTTTAATTACCTTGAGTTCTTATCCTGCCTTCACATGCTGTGGGAATTATGGTACATACTAGTTACAAACTCAAAAATTGCACAAAATGCCTCCTCATGTCCTATTTTCCACTGGAGAACTGGGAAAAAATTTTGATACATGAGGTGCTGAGATGAAAATAACCTTTGACCTTTTCAACATGGTGGAGAGCAACGAGGGATTCATCGTGATCTATCCTTTTATTAATGTTCTGCTGCTGTTAGATGATGATTTTGCACATTTATAGCATACACAATTTGCAAAATGGAATTTCCAAAGTGTTGTAGTTGATGAATTAACATTCAAAACTGTTTTTACCCAAGTAGCAGGTCATGATAAATTGTCAGCCATTTTTCATTTCACTAGGACAACAAAAGCACTTCAACACAACACACTCATAATTTTGAATTCACAAGTGCAAAAGCATCATCTTCCTAACAGCACATGAAGACAAGATTAACACAGAAAACAAAATAAAATGTATGCAAAGGTTTACTAAATTGGGTTGTCCAATTTTGTCATAATGCGGGTGTGTTGTCACATGTAGCTGGTAAAACAGGCCTGGAGAAGGAGCAGGAGTTCATCAGGAAGTGTATGGAGAGTCTGCTGATGGCTTCGGCCAACCTGGAGAAGGATGCTCACTCCAGTCTGACCAGCATCGAGAGGGGGCTGCTCATGCTCAAAACACACTTGGAGGCCTTCAGACGCAGGTACGACTGCACCGGAAATGTGTGGAGATGCAGGATTTTCCCCATGCTTAGGTGCTTTTTGGGATCAGGAGGTTTGAACCTATTCAGAGGATATTCTAATTTGCTTTCACATTGTTTTCATCCATTATTCATAGCATCTATGTGAAAGAACACTGGTAGCACCAATGACTCTTAGAGTAAATTAATTTCACCTAATATCATGTATGAAATTATTATGTGTATTACCATAAATTGCTACCTTTTGGAACAACTTTTTTTATATGAAAGAATACTCTTACCAGCAGTGATGACAGTTTTTTTACTGCCACCCATTGTGATTGATTTTGTAATTTTATTAAACACATGGCATATTTTGTTATGATGTAAGGTTTGATTACTGATTGGCAGGTCATTCCTGTTTCCAGTTTATATCTATTTGTGATCTTTGATATTTGTCTTAGATCTCTTTTTTTTTTTTTTTTTTTTATAATCACTCTGAAATATATCAAACACACATAAATTCGGGTCAGGAAGCACACCAGTACAGCACCTTAGCCCATCTATGGTAGAGAAAACCCAGGACATGCACTGTATATAGAGAATGTACTGTTTTAACATGTTACTAATGCCATGTTTCTGTCAGGTTTGCCTACCACTTGCGGCAGTGGCAGATCGAAGGGACGGGGATCAGCAGCCACCTGAAGGCTCTGAGTGACAAACAGTCTCTACCACTGAGAATTGTCTGCCAGCCTGCTGGTCTGCCTGACAAGGTAAATGTTTGGTTTTTCTATGTGTTCTGATTGTCCATGCTGGAAAAAAAATGTAAATGTGACCTTAGTCATTTGATATCTGATTGTATAGGAAATTAAATCTGCTCATTTTTAATAAAAACATTGTGTAACTCTCTGATGCTGTAATTGGACTGATAACCATCAATCAGTCAAATGTTATTTATATAGTGCCACATCATAACAAACGTTATCTCATGACACTTTGCATTTAGAACTAGTCTAAACCAGACTCTAAAGCCAATTCACAGAAACCCAACAGAATCCTCCAGGAGCAAACACTTGGTGACAGTGGAAGGAAAAACTTCCTTTTAACAGGCAGAAAACTGGAGCAGACCCTGACTCCTAGAGGATGGTCATCTACCTTGACCATTTGGGGTTAAAGAGAGAGGGTTAAAGGAAGAGAAAGAGAGGGAGAGAGAGATTGGGTGAGGGGGTAAGGGAGGAAATAGGGGGAGACATATGGATGCACAGTAAACTGAGCTACAACTGTTAAACAGAACGTGCATGCACTTGAAAACCCTCAGCCTGACTTATCAGACGCACTACTGCCACCCAGTTGCCTGACTTATCAGTCTATGGCGAAGTTTTTGGACAGACCAATGGACGGACGGACAACCAACTGATGACAATACCCTGCGGCCAGTGTGGCCAAGGGTAAAAAGTAGAACACCTGGTGCTAGTTGAACTACCAGTAACTAATACAAATATCCATAACTGTTAATACTACTACTCCATATACAAGTACTAACAGTGGATATACAGTGGATATACTGCAGCTGTTGGTACTAACCTAAAAGACAGATGTGTTAAACAGAATAAATGTGAATGATTGTCACTATCTCAGTCGTACGGGTTCGTATGTCACTGCTTTTTGTGCAGATGACCATTGAGATGTATCCCAGTGACCAGGTAGCAGACCTGCGAGCTGAAGTGACCCACTGGTATGAGAACCTGCAGAAGGAACAGATGAACCAGCAGGCTCAGCTGCAGGAGTTCGGCCAGAGCAGCCGACAGCCAGGAGACTTTCCGGGTCAGCCCCCATGAATCCTTTATGGTTTTATTGTCAATTTCAAAACGCACATCTTGTGATCTTTATGGTGTTTTGGTTCTGAATGTGAACTCTGTCCTGTTTCCTAAAGGTGGTCTGATGGGTCCAGTCAGGATGATCTCCTCCGGCCATGAACTAACCACAGACTATGATGAGAAGACTCTGCATGAGCTGGGCTTCAAAGACATGCAGGTGACTTAACTGAGGATGAATACAACTGCGCTACTTAGTTGATTAATTATTCTAAACACATATACAAATAATGCAAATAAAAATGTAAGCATATCTGAGAATTTTATGCATTTTTGATCGCTATTTACTGACTCAGATATCTAGATTGGGTATCAGTGACAATGGAACCTTTCTATTGTGTGTATTTTGGTATATATATATATATGGTATTTTTGTTTTGGAAGGTATGGAAATTATACTATAAGTCAAGCCCCCATGTTGTCCTACACAAAAAAAAATTTGGCCCCATCTCCTCAACACAGTTTGTTTGATTTCCTTTGTTTTTCTAGCTCTGATATAAAATTGAATTTCTCAGGTGAATCAAGTATATCTGTACAGTTAGACATGTATCTGATTATTTGAACAATGGTATTGGATTTGCATTCAGTATTGGTATTAGAGCTGAAAAAGATGAATCGGTGCATCCGTGTTTGTAAATTGAAAATATTTTGGCCAAATGGAAAAAAAAAAGTAGAATTCAGAGACACTATTCTACTGCTGCTACTAGACACTGACATTATTTTAAAGTTTTATGAAAAAAATCAGTCAATCTTCAACAATTTGTGAAGTCAGTCTGCAATGAAAAAAAATTGTAGTTGCTGTCATAGCCACATGTGATCCAAATCATGTGACTAACCACAGATGTTGTACACACAGATTGTATTAAAGCTTGTTGTTCGTCGTCACTGAGTTCTGGTTGTTTTCTTCCCAGATGGTGTTTGTGTCACTAGGAGCTCCTCGGCGTGAGAGGAAGGGCGAAGGAGTCCAGCTGCCAGCATCCTGTTTGCCTCCTCCTCAGAAGGAGCACATTCCCATGCTGCTGCTCCTCCAGGAGCCACACCTCACCACTCTCTTTGACCTGCTGGAGATGCTGGCCTGCTTCAAACCACCGGGCCCCAACACAGAGAAGGTCCATGAAAGCCCTGAGGTGGGTGTGGGCAACGTTCAGGCTGTGTGATTTGTCCATATTCAGATGAACTTTATCAAAGATCTCATATGTGTATGTCTGTATCCAGAGTGCACGCTGTGAGGAGCTTCACCTTCATGCAGAGAATCTGTCTCGTCGGGTTTGGGAACTGCTGATGCTGCTTCCTACATGTCCCAAGATGCTCCAGGCCTTTCAAAACATCTCAGATGACACGGTTTGTAACATGTTAATTAATATTATGAGTAACTGTTTTGTACTGGTCAGTTTTATGAAGGACTTGAACCGATCGAATGAAACCGTCAGATAAACATCAGAGCTGAGGCTTCTTTCTACAACTTTTGTTCATTTAATAGTTACAGTGCACAGCACAACACTGAAAAAATTGCAATACATAGACTTGACAAAGTTGATCAAATTTGCTAATACACAAACAAAAATATTAAAATGTATAATCTTCAACTATAAATATACAATACATACACACGTGTTCTGTACATACCAAGTGAACACAAGTTTTCAGGCTTTCCATACTTGTATACATATACAGAAGTATGCTAATTACCTGGATTATATTTTGTTTATGTGTAGAACGGGGAGGGTCTTTGCTGGAAGGAGCTGCTCCGGATTAAAAGCCCCCACAAGCTGCTGTATGCTCTGGAGATCATCGAAGCTTTAGGCAAACCCAACCGACGCATCCACAGGGAGTCCACCGTAAGACATGCATGAACATTATCTTGTAATGTGTAATTCTTGATGTTGTTTTTTTGTACAGTGTTAGGATGGAATATGCTTCAAAGTCCTCTGGAGTACTAAAAAAGAAATATAAGCACGTTTACATAAACCTACAGAGCTACTTCAACACAATTACATGTCTATTGGCCATAAAATTCCCTCATAAATTTATTAGGATTCTCTAATAATTTTCCGTCATAATTGTTAAAGAACTGTGGACTGCACAAATAACATTATACATGTCACGAAATAACAGAAAACAACCAAAAGATTAACAGAATTCTAATAGCGGGTTAAAGTTATTAACATGCATTTTAATGTTGTATTATTTATATTAGATGAATATTTTTACATCCAAATGGTTCCAAGAATCGTTGAAGACTTCAACAATAGCTTTAGGATGGTAAATGGCTCTGCTAATATCTTAGAGGTACTGGCTGGGCTAGACTTGTCTGTTTGTATGTTTCATTGTGTATTTTTATGCTTCCAGGGCAGCTACAGTGATCTGTACCCAGATTCCGATGACTCCAGTGAGGATCAGATTGAAAACAGCAAGAATTCTTGGAGCTGCAAGGTACAATGTAATATTAATACCATTAATGAAGGGGTTTTTTGTACCAATAACAGCTTATTTTCTCGTGTTAATGGGTTTATCTTTGTCATAATGTGAGAAAACACAAAACACAATGCTAGTACCTGTTGATATGAGTGTGCATTTCTATCTCTGACACAGTTTTACTCATTTGTGTCAGACCACAAGTCTGCTGTTACAGTAAAGTAATAAAAGGTTGATAATGTTATGATGCAATGAAATAATTAAAATGTATGATAATGACATTAGGTAATATAATACAATCACAAGTAGCGGTCAAACTTGGCCATGATACTTCAGCTCAAAATAATGCAGTTTCTGTTTTCTTTCTGAAGTGTCTCGTGTTGACAGATAAAAGTATAAAAAAAAAAAATCTATCTAAATGTGTCTAATAATATGCTTTCACTGTGGTTTGGAGGAAAATTCAGTGTTTTTTGTTTCTTTTCTTCAGTTTGTTTCATCTGGAGGCCTTCAGCTTCTCCTGGAGATCTTCAACTCAGGCATCCTGGAGCCCAAAGACCAGGAATCCTGGACTGTGGTGAGAACGACCTGCTAAATCAGCAGAAACAGAGCATTATACAGTTAGTACACAAATAGCATTGTTGAGCTCGATGTTGTGTGTCTGTTGCAGTGGCTGCTGGACTGTCTTGCCTGCCTGCTGAAGCTCATCTGCCAGTTCGCTGTGGACCCTGCAGACCTGGACCTGGCCTACCACGACGTCTTTTCCTGGTCTGGACTTGCTGACAGCCAACGAAAGAGGGCGTGGCCGGGCAAATCCCGTAAATCCACTGTAGATCATGGGAAGGGTCTTCACATCCCCCGGCTGACAGAGGTAAGTACCCAGCTCATGTTGAGTCGACAGATGGATTTAAAAACAGCCGAATGTGGTTGAATCCTATGTGTAGGTCTTCATCTAGTTTGTCCACTCACTTCTCTGCTGGTTCACAGGTGTTTCTCAGCCTGGTCCAAGGTACCTCTCTGATCCAGCGCTTGATCAACGTGGCCTATACTTACGACAACCTCGCGCACAGGTGACGAAACACAGCAGCTACAAAACAATCTGTTCACATGTGATGTTGAAATAACTGAAATTGACATGTTTTCTTGTTTTCTGCAGAGTTCTTAAGGCTCAATCTGACCATCGTTCTCGTCATGAAGGTGAGGATAAAGTTAAATTGTCACTGTTTTTAAAATCTTTGACCGATAAGATTCCACCCATTGTATGAATTATACTGTAGTTTTATTTTTCATGGGCACACAGCAGAACCGCATTCATAAAACACTTGATTTACATTCATTTTTCATTATTCCTATGTGTTTCTTGCTTTTTTTGTGTTAAAGTGGGTTAAATACATGATGTTATGTGGCCACATTTCAGTGGTGATGAGAAAAAATATGCATGCTGGTGTTATTATTGAAGCAAATTGGTGTTTGATCTTCTTCAAGCATCCATCAGTAATAGGCTTTTCTAGATAGAGTAATAGAAAAAACTGCATGGTAAAACTAGAAAAGCAGACCGCCGCCAAAGCAGATCAGCCCCACCCCATTACCACCAAGACATAATCATTTGTTCCTTGTGCCAGTTTCAACATTTCTGGAAAATTTAATCAAAATCCTTTCATAACTTTTTGAGTTATCTTGCGAAAAGACAGACAGACAAATAGACAAACCCCAATGAAAACATAACCTCTTTGGCGGCGATAAATATGTTGACTGTATTTTAGATTTTCATTTTGTCCTTGATAGAATAGAATAGGCTTTGTTGTCATTACAGAGGTTGTACAATGAATTACAGATCAAGCACAAATCCAAGCATGCAAATTAATGAAACAACTCTTATTATAAAACAAAAAATCAGGAAAGAATGAAAAAGAAAAACAAAACATCAACTGTATCTTTGGTGTACAGCTGTTTGGTTTGGTTGTCATGGCCTGTGTCACGGCAATACCTCTGAGCACAAAGACAGCCATTAAGAAGTGGTTTGTACAGTGTCATGTTTCTAGCTCAGACTCAAGTCGTGCATCTCTCCCTATTAATCAAATCATAAAGTGGATTAACAGTGACAAGAAGTGGAAGAATTTTTCCAGGTTTGATGCTTGTGCAGTTTGACAGAAATGCTTCTGTTTCCTCCAGTGACTCACTACTCCATGTGGCTGCTGGTGAGCTGGGCCCACTGCTCCTCCACCGTAAAGTCCAGTCTGGCTGACAGCGACCACCTCCATGACTGGCTGAAGAAACTCACTCTGCTGGTGCCGGAGGTAAACCAGCGCATGGCCTCATACCTTTTAAAATAAACAAATGACTAATGGTTGGAAGTTGATAGTATTTTCATTTCATATCATGTAGTAATTCATTTGCACACATGGACAGTCCTCATTAATCAAAAAAAGCTGTAGATAAGCTCAGGCTAATATTCATCTGCTGTTCTTGGTCACATGTAACACAGACATGCAAAAAGCATATAGTCCAAGGGGGTCTAACTCATTTTAGTTCAGGGGCCACATTCAGCCCAATGTGATCTCAAGCGGGTCGCACCACTAAAATAATAGGCATAATAATGAGGGATGCAGCGGTACTTGGGAAAACCGTGTACCATTCGGTCCGCCCTGCACGGGACAATCTGCTCTTATGGACTGCAGGTTTTCAGTTTTGCAATTGATTTTGTGTTGGCGGCAAAAGGCAGAAGTCTGCCCTCGCAAGTCTCTGTCTCTCTCTGAACATGCATGTGAGCACACAGCACAGGGAATCCCTGCCCCTCAGTGAGAGACCATGGACAGAGAAGCGGCTTTATCAGAGTCCTGCACAGATCAGTCACTTTTCCAAAACCGGCACCCGCCCCTACCCACATATATTAGACCCACAACCTGACCCGACCCATGATTAAACACATTGTCTACACAATAACTCACTTTTAAGTTCCCGCGGGTTCCCGACCTGGTGCAGGACTCTGGCGCACATACAATACCATGACATGTTATAACAAGGAAATGCCTATGGTAATAACCATGGCGTTTTTGTGCCACCATTCTATTTACATCCCTGTGCAGAACAGGAGTTTGTTTATTTTAAAAAAAGCCCCCTTTTGGCCCAATGTGCGCATGTGCCTGTTTTATTCGACTGTATACAAGTAGTCAAGGAATAAGAAAGGGTTCTATTGTTCAGTACAGAAAGTGTTGTTTTATTCAGTACAGTGATATAATTTGTTCCTTCTATGAAATTCAGTTTTTGCTGAGAAGCAAAATAAACATATAATTTTGGGAGAAAAAAACTGTTCTCGTTACACACAAAACACGTACCAAAACTGAACCGAAGCTGTGGCCAAAGAGCCGAGGTACAGACTGAAGCGTAGGCTAGCTGTACCGTTGCACCCCTAATAATAACCTATAAGTAATAATCTGAATTTTCTCTTTGTTTTAGTGTGAACAAAGTAAAATGACATAATGAAAATGTGAATAATTGGTCCAACCATACCCAACCTGAAATTTCTTTTAAAAAAGTGCAATTTCAACAATAGTCTCATCTTATCTTGTAACTCAACTTACAGATCATAGTGGATCTACAAATGCACAAAAATTTATAAAAGGCAGAATATTGTTAAAATTGCACCTATTTTTCTTAGGACATTTCAAGTTGTACACATTTCATTTCTTTTCCATGTTTTCATAATGTAATTTTACTTTCACGTTAAATGAAGAAGAAAATTTGAAGTTGTCATTATTTATAGGTTATCATAGTATTATTATAATGGTCCGTCCCATTTAATGTCACTTTGGTCTGTATGTGGCTCCGGAACTAAAACACCCTTGACTATTAATATCTTTAGTGTAATTTCTGCACTTTGCAAATTCATCCTGTGGGCCGGATTGGACCCTTTGATAGGCGGGCTGTATGTTTGGGACCCCTGATATAGTATATCTGAATTTAAAAAAAAAAAAAAACCTGACATGAAAGTATGTACTCCTTTACCATAGCATTTGGTTTTATTTTGATAGGGAGCATAACAAAATAAAATCCTGATCTTGACATAAAACCCAAGCATAAAAGACAACCAGGCTGTAAATTTTAAAGCTATATTTCAAACAGGCTACATCAACATTATCTTGAACGTGATGTCTTATATTTGTGTTATTTTTGTCGTCTTTCAGCCGGCAGTGAGACATGAGGCATGTAACGGCCTCTACAAGCTGTCTCTGTCTGGTTTGGAAGGAGGAGAGTCCATCAATAGGTCCTTCCTGCTGCTCGCTGCCTCCACGCTGCTCAAGTTCCTGTCGGACGCTCAGGCCCTCAAACCACTCAGGGTGGGTTATAGACACACAAAACACACAGTACAACCAACACTGAGAGATATTGTGCAGGCTACACTCTGTGTCAGTAGTCCTCAGCGACAATGATCTGACTCAATTTGAGCTTTGCTACAGAGAATGCAGTCTGTTTCTGTCAGACATGGTCCCTCAACTGGGATTAATGCTCGAGACACTGGGACACCAAAGAAACAATCAGTCACACAGCATACAAAAAACAACTCTTACCATAGCAACAATAGCATAGTACATGTCTTCAGTATTGTTTCTATCTTTAAACTTGAAGAAATCAAGCAAATGATGAGTATTCAAGTCAGATTTTGTAGATTTTGATGGTTTAAAATGTTTTTATTTCAGTGGTTCCCAAATGTTGTCAGTTCAAGACCCAAAACACAAATTTGATCTCTTCCGTAATGAAATTGACAAAAAATACATCATGAAAAGCTTTAGATTTACATTTTTATTCATTGTTACACAGTCAAAACACTGTCATTTTTACATCTTTTCATTTCATGTCATTTTTGTCTAATGTCTTTTGTTTCATTTTTGTCTTGTAAACTTAATAAACTGGTTTTCCTCTCGTTGGTGCTTTACAGCATATCTATCTTGTTGCATCATTTTCCATCACATCCATTTTCTTGCGTCATTTTCATTATGTGACATCTTTTACATCATTTTAATCTTGCTACAACTTTTACAACTGAGGCTTCTCCTCAGTATTTCACATGGCTTTGGTGAGGTCAACATTTCTAAACATTTCCACGGAGCACTTTTCTGGTTTGATTAGGCAAGTGAATTTACATATCTTATCATTGCACCATATTTCCCTCTCCCAATGGGTGATGTGTGCCCAGACCCTAAGTCTGGGAAACACATTTTGTGCAACAGTAAGACTTCATTCATGGGCATGTTATTTAATCACAGAATATATTACCAGAGAGGTCTGAATTGCAATATAAGCAATTGGAAACAGTGGTGAGAAGAACCATGACTTTTATAATCAGTGAAACCTAAAGAATCAATTCAAGAGATTACAAGGAACCTGAGTGAAATTAAAATAATAAAAGTTGAACAACGTTATCTGTATGATAAGTCTTCACAATGTATACAGTACATCCCTGTTAACCTATAAAGACCCAGTGTTACTTTTGTGGCAGTTCCCAAATTAATTCTCTATATTTAATCTTTCTTAAGTGACTTATCATCATTTCTTGTAATATTATCTTCTTTATTTTGTGTTTCTTTTCTGTGAAAATCAGGTATTTTCCAACATTTAATTTACAGATCATATAGATGTTAATATAAAGGCTTAAAAGGCGTTAACCTTAAAGCTAACCTAAAATATCAGAAACAGACAACACTGAAGAAAAAGTTACTTCTTCAGCAACGATATCAATAACTGAACATACAGACAAGTGTGTCCATCCACTTTACTGGTTTTACTGGTGAATCAGTGTTGTATAACATGACTGTGTTTCCACGTTCACGACAGAGCCTCTGAACGTCCAAATGGGTCATATCTGATGACCATTAAAAGATGACAGACTGCATTTTACATCAATTATTTACATGTATTGATAGGATTAGTGGATCAACAGGTATTAAACATTGTACATCAGTAGAAGATTTGGTCACCAGTGGATGTTTGGGCCGTTATGGGTTAAAGGTGTTTGCTCTAGTAGACGTATATTTATATGGAGATGTGAAGGCCTATGTTCAGGGGTTAACAGTGAAATCTGACTGTCGTGAATCTGCAGGTGGAGGACTATGAAGAGGAGCCTCTGCTGAGGACAGGCTGTAAGGAATACTTCTGGCTGCTCTGTAAACTTATCGATAACATCCACGTCAAAGATGCCAGCCAGGTGGGATCATATGAATGCTGATCAGTTACTGTAACTGTGCTTTTATTGAACTGCTGCTAGTATTGGTCTGTTTGAACTCACAGAAGGTCTCTCCCTCTCTGTCGCTGGCTGGCCCGATGCAGACCACCCTGCTGGACCTGGACGCTCTCGCCCGACACCTCGCCGACTGCATCAGGAGGTCAGTGAACAGCTGAAGTTGCAGCTTAACACTTAATGAATACTAAACAGGAGACTGCTCACTGATCACAGGTTGATGTTTTTCATTCTTTCATCCCACCCTTTTCAGCGTCAGAAAATTAAGGTTTTCAGTGTAATTAAAATGCATGCAATCAGGTCCCTTAAAAATACACAATACTACTTATGCACTTTCTGACTAAAGACCCCTGCTCTCTAATTTTGGTAAAGCTCTGAATTGGAAAAGATCTTTATTAAGATGCTTCTGTCATCTATGAAGAGGGTGTTTGAAAATCTACTGGTAAATGCACTCATAACTAAAAGTAAATCTTAAAACTTTCAACCTGATCTAACTGTCTGTTCCAGCCGTGAGATCCTGGACCAGCAGGACGGGACCATCGAGGACGATGGACTGACTGGACTCCTTCGTCTTGCCACCAGCGTCCTCAAACACAAGCCTCCCTTTAAGTTCTCTCGCGAGGGGCAGGAGTTCCTACGGGACGTCCACAACCTCCTCTTCCTCCTCCCCAGCCTGGCCGACCGCGCTCAACCCAAGTGCAAGTCCCACGCTGCCCGAGCCGCCGCCTATGACCTGCTGGTAGAGACGGTGAAGGGCTCCGTGGAGAACTACAGACTGCTTCACAACTGGGTCATGTCACAGCACATGCAGGGTGAGGACACCACATCCTTTATGTCCAAACTGATAAATAGATGAAGTAGATCTACTGATATCACTGAGGCACAATACAGAAAGCTGGAACACACATCATAGATGGGTTTTATTTGATAATAATAACCAGCTCTCTACATTATTCACTTCTTAATGGTCAAATTTACTGTGTTTAAAAAAAGCAAAAACAATGCAATTAAATTAAAGCTGTGTTGGTCTTGCGCAAGATCAAGTGAATAAACAAAGAAACAAGCTTAATTAACCCAGAACAATAAAATGAATATTTAGATAGTTTGGGTTAAATCAAAATAGAGGAATAAAGTCTCTAAATTAAGCTGTGTGTACCTTTAGTTGGAAAACTTCATACAGGATGCTAAAGCTAAGTATTTACACTTTTTGTCCAAATACTGAATAAGCTCAAATGTGTGAAAAAAAAACAAAAAACAACAATCTATTATTAATTAGAAGTTGTAAGATTTGGAGGATCTAATTGCACAAATGGACTATGTTTTCATTACTATTTAAATTACCAGAAAATAAGATTTATTTATTTATTTTTTTAAGCTATGAATGAGGTTTTCCATTTTATAGCTGGCAGCATCCGGTGTGAAAATTCATTCCTGTTACAGACTGCTTGAGAGTCAACCAGAGTATGTATCCTCTTAAAATAGAAAATACCAGGAACCGACAAAAAATACATGCCGGTCCATCGTATTTGTAGCGGCCACCATGAGGGAAGGTGGGCGAGGGTGTTCACGTGGGTACAGTCTGTAATTTTACTTCGAGATAACACTAAATCCCATAAAATTCATGCACTTGACATGTTGTTAATGTTTGCAGGCTACACTCTGTGTCATTTGTCCTCAGCAACAGTGATCTGACACAATTTGAGCTCTGCTACAGAGAATCCAGTCTGTTTCTGTCAGACATGATCCCTCTGCTGGGATTAATGCTGGAAGCACTGGGACACTCATACACTGAACTATAAGTCCAGACTCATCAGAACTGGTTCCTACAATGTACTGTTCAAACTTTTAGGCAACCATTCCATGTAAGACCAGAGCACTTTTTAAGCTAGTTTTAAACTAGTTCGTCTGTGTTGTAAAGCTCTGTTCAAAGTACCCAAAAAAGACAGTAATTTAGTTGAATCTACTTTTGAAATTTCTTTGATTTTAAAATTCAAAATGAATCCCTGATTAGGCAAGGTGTTAGTAAGTTCTGCCTAGTTTGTTCACTTGTGTTTATTCACAGGTTTATGTAGTGTTTAATTGGATGAGTTTATCTTTTGGTTTATATGGAAAAAAGAGCCTCAAAATAATGTTGGATTTTAACAGTATTATTTCAGAACATACTGTGGATGTTCCTATTGTCTAAGCACCACATGTGCTTTACAGCTGAAAAAATTGCAGCTCATGACAGGCTAATTGAATTAATATATCTGTTTATGTAAAAATTAGATGATTTTCCCTCTCAAGGAAGTGTTTTAACAGTTTTTGGTCAAAGATAAATTGGCTGCTTGAGCTTAGTTTTGTTATACTTGGTACTCGGATATATTACCTCTTCTACATTTGATGCTTGTGTATTTTTTTTTCTTTTCTTTTTTTTTTTGTCTTGAGTGAAACGCTGTGGAATCTTGCTTCTGCAGTGTTTTTCCTTTGTGCTGCATGTGTTACTAAAGCCCAGCTCTGAAATGACTGGTTTACTTATGACAGGGAGGAATCTCCAACATCCTGGATGAGCTGGTGGTGCAGCCTTTACTGGTGTCCATCAGCGCTCTGACCCTGGCCACAGAGACGGTCCGCAGCATCCTCAAGATTGATGATGTGGTAAGATTCACATCTCAGATGCTCATTTAGGTTTAGAAAGTACACTTATAGAAGAAGAACAAGGGAAGAGGAGGCTGATAGGAGCAGCCTCGAGTATGTGTGACTATTCTGAATGTGGTGTGTGTCTTGTTGCAGGTGAACACTCGATAAGTGACGTCCGTCTGTCCGTGGACTTCTGTCAGTAAGCCTGTTCGTATCAGAGGACTCTGTCGGCATCCATCTGCTCAGACTTCCACTGTAGTTGTTACGTTGCATAATTTAATAAAAAAGGCTTGTTTTTTGTTGACACTCCAGCTGTTGCCTGTGTGATTAATTTTTTTTAAAGGTTAACTTTAATTATTCCTGTATGGACATTCAGTCTGCATTTTACCCATCCTACTACATACACACAGTAGAAGCATTAGCACATAACACACACATTAGTATCAGTGAGCTGTCATTGGAGACACTCAAGGACCAACTCCAGATCTTCATCAGCACTGTGGTCATGAGCACTGACAAGAGAATTAACATATATGTACCATTTTTAATTTTTTTACCTACTTTAAAAAAGTAACGTGGTAGATGTAGTATTCAGATTCGACTTGAACTGATCCACCTTAACAGGTGTTTTACTTAAACCTGAACCCAGTTTTCTGCAGCTCTTCATTTTGCTGCCATTTCCATCTAATATAGTATTTTAGAGTGAATATTAGATGCTTTATTACACATGTAGACACAAAATAATTTTCTAAGTCAGTTTCCATTGTGTTTTTGCACATTCGACTTTTATTGATTTCACCTCTTAAAGTATTGAAAAAACATGTTGAGTTGAATTGTTTTTATGCACAAACTGAAATTATAACAGCTGGATGGAACACACAAAAATGCAATTCATATTTCCTACAAGGATCTTCCCCACTTTTGTAGTTATACAATTATTATAATGGTCTAAATACTACTTCAGTTGGTTTTAAAATCTTAGTGAAAGATCTTTGACACATACACACAAAAATTCATTTATAAAATTTTGAATGTTTAGAGCATTAGATCAAATTTCCCTCATAGTTTCTCCATTATATGTTTTACAGTCACACTTGTAACAAACTGACATCTTTTTTTGTTTTAAAGTCTCAGCTATTCTATGTAGGGAATGCGATTTGCATATAAAAACTAGCTTTTAGTTTGCATGCTTAATGCATTTAAGGGCTAATTTACAAGGTTCAACAAACCAGACTTGAAAGATGGATGTTTGTTTCCAAAGTTATTAAAACATATTGTGTCTTTTTAACAGCCCCAAGTATAGGCTCTGCTGTGTTAAAAAGACTGATTTAACCAAGATAATACATGAATAAAATAGAACAACTCAGTGGAAGTTTGGATTAAAAGTACATTTAAGCAGTTCAGGTACAGCAACAGGTGTAAATCAGAAGGTGAATAAACATAATATTACGGTACTACAAGATGTGAAAGTTGAACTCTACATAATAGAATGATGTAAGTAAATCAAACAATCTGTCCATTGAAGCATCATCTACTCTGTCTGACTAGTGATGATCAGAGGAGCAGAGTTTTTACCTTTGTCATTAAGCCCAGGACTGAAGAATGGGAGGAGTTTGTCATTGAAGCAGCAGCCAGTAAAGGAGTAGATGAGAGCTGCAGAATCTACATCATAAAAGGAGACCAGACCCTCCTCATAATCCACAAACACCCCCACCTTCTGAGGACCAGACTTCAGAGACAGACTGACATCTTCA
>JAPQRP010000001.1:23127375-23159102 GCA_037367295.1 Apogon hyalosoma | reverse complement strand
TATATATGTGTGTGTGTGTGTGTTTTAAACTATTTTAACTGTGCTTTCTCTCCAGGAATCTCTTGATGAAGTGACCATTAAAGATACTTTGGAGGGCGACAACATGTACACCTGCTCCCAGTGTGGCAAGAAGGTCCGCGCAGAGAAAAGGTCAGAAAGTGTAACTAAAGAATTTAATAAAGACATACTCAATAAAAGTTCTCTTTAAATTAAACTGGCAGAATGTTTATTTATTTATTTATTTTTTTTTACTGAATCCATCTAAATGCCTTTTAACTGTCTCTTGAAAGTATACTGATTTGATGTAGTTTTGCTGCTATTACTTGATCAATAAATCTAGTCATTACTTACTAATTTTCTGTCCACATGTAAACTATCAAAAGTAATAAAGTATAAGGTAATGTTAAAAATACCACTTAAAACAGTCCCATATAAGAAAGGTATTGATTGATTGAAAACAATGAAAATATGCAAATATTCAGACCTGAGAATTGAAAACAGCAAATGTTTGTCATTTTTCCACAATTTGATTATGAAAATCTTTGCAGATTAATTGGATCAAATAATAAATTGATAAATTGTTGCAGGTCTAGATATAAATGGGCCAAACTTCCATATGTCATAATGCTGAGCTTATGCTGTGCCAGTTGTAGTTGTTTTTTTCTTGTTCTTTTTTGTTGTTTTCATATTACTTTATTTCCATGATTATGCCTGTGCATCAGTAAAATGGATTGAGAGGTATTTGATGAAATGGCTGATGTTCATGGTTTTTCTTTGTTTCATTTGTGTTACTTGATGCCTGGAGGGTTCAGGTACATTTATGTGGCTCTGTTTTGGATCTGGACTCATAAAGACATATAGTTCTGACCTTTACTTTAACTCCATCACGTTTACTCCTACAGAGCCTGTTTCAAGAAGCTCCCACGCATCCTGAGCTTCAACACCATGCGATACACATTCAATATGGTCACCATGATGAAGGAGAAGGTCAACACCCACTTCTCGTTTCCCCTGCGGCTTGACATGACACCTTACACAGAGGACTTCCTCATGGGCAAAGGAGAGCGCAAAGAAGGTCCGTCCAGATCTCACTCACACACACACACAAACACAAACAAAAACAGTCCAACTTCAGGTTTAACAGAATAATAGCGCTCACTTGAAGTCTCATCTGCATTTGTGTTTTCTGCTGCAGGTTTTCGGGAAGAGGGTGAGACCAAGGTCACAGAGAGCTACGAGTACGACCTGATCGGTGTCACAGTTCACACGGGGACAGCGGATGGTGGTCATTACTACAGCTTCATCCGAGACATCGTTAACCCGCACGCCTACAAGAACAACAAGTGGTGAGAGAGGAAGATTGTCATAATATATGAAGTGTAGACACTAACATGGATATTTTAGAAAATGGAAATATTTCCCTCCATGTTTAGCCACACAATTGCTGTTTTAGGTCACCCTAAGAGACACTATGCCTAATTTGATTCCCTTGGTTTTGTATAATGACCACAAATCTTAAACAAAAGCAGATGCGTATATGTACCACTTTCTTTATATTTAGAAAAGAAATCTGTCATATCATGTCATAACATATCACCTTATAACCATATAATTATAATTACGCACAACAATATTTTTGCACACTTATTTACCTACATTTCTTTTAGTTGTCATATTGATAATATTTGTCAAGTACATATTGTACAAATTACTGTTCTAATGGTGTTTAATAGGGTACTATACATACTATACATATCAGATCATTTCTTGCCGGCTAATTTTATTATATTTCCATGGAACAACTGTAACACAATACAGTTTATTAATAAATTAAAGTATTTTAATTCTTATATCAGTATAAATGGAAACTATTTAGAGTCTGTTTTTTCAGCATGTTGTTAATGTAGACTTCACCACTACCTGGTATGCCCAGCTGAACGTTTTCATTGTGAAAATGAAAGAATAATACAAGAACAATAAGGAGTCTTTTGGTATCCATGTGGTATTTAGTGTGTCTCATGACTTGAGCCCCAAACGTTTAAGCGTTATCACAAGTTACATTTGACAGTAATATAAAAGTCAGAGATCAAACATCTAAAACATGTTAAATGTTGCAGGTACTTGTTCAATGATGCGGAGGTGAAGCCCTTTGACTCTGCTCAGTTGGCCTCTGAATGCTTTGGTGGAGAAATGACGGTAAACACTGCTCTTAGAAAGAAACATTTCTCCCAAAATAATCTGCAGCTTCACATATCACTAATGTGTGTTTATCTTTCAGACTAAAACCTATGACTCTGTCACTGACAAGTTCATGGACTTCTCCTTTGAAAAAGTAAGCATGATTCCCAGACACTTTCACTGTTCTTTATTATCCAAATTGGTACTAACAAGAAATATTTTCACTTTTAGACACATAGTGCCTACATGCTCTTCTACAAAAGGGTGGAGCTGGAGGAGGAGAATGGGAAAGACTTCAGTTTTGACGTATCTCCTGATCTGCTCGAGGTACTGTGAGCTCCTAATATTCAGTTAGTAAAGTGTTCATATATTTATGTGTCAATGTTATTCTGACACTTTATTCCTTTCAGTGGATTTGGCACGACAACATGCAGTTTCTCCAGGACAAAAATATATTTGAACACACCTACTTTGGGTGAGTTTTATTCTTTTGCCTTAAAATTTAGCAGTACATGAAACTTAAGCAGTCTCTGTAAGAATGGATAATATTAAATTAAGTTATTGACACAAAGTGTGACCTGTTTAATATAGTTTTTTCTGTTCCTTGTAGTTTCATGTGGCAGCTCTGCAGCAGCATTCCCAGCACTCTACCAGATCCTAAAGCAGTCTCCCTCATGACTGCAAAGGTGAGAAATGAAGCAACACAAAAGGAAGAAGAAATCACATTGTTACTTTATTTTAACACATTATTCGCTTTGAATTGTTCATTTTCTTGGATGTGATGATTAAAACAGGAGGGCTCACAATTGGAAATTAACCTTGGTTGATCTTCAGAAGAACCCAGACTCTACTTTTTAAATTTTTTTTTTTATCTTCCTATTCTGTTGAATTTGTTTAATTTTCTTTTCTTTACAGCTCAGTACATCGTTTGTCCTTGAAACTTTCATCCACTCCAAGGAGAAGGTGACTCATAGCTCAGCCTCAATGAAATATTTTATATCCACATAAGTCACATCATCCACTAAAAATACCTCAGTGACCTTGATGGGAAATTAAAACCAAATGTGTGTGACTTGTGATGTTTCTCTGTTCTCAGCCGACCATGCTACAGTGGATTGAACTCCTCACCAAACAATTCAACAACAGCCAGGCAGCCTGTGAGGTATGACCACGTGATATTTTACCTCAGTGCTGCTGTCTTTTTGCTGTCTTATTTTTGTGATTAATAAAAGACTTTCCTGTTACAGTGGTTTTTGGATCGGATGGCTGATGATAACTGGTGGCCAATGCAGATCCTCATTAAGTGTCCCAATCAAATTGTAAGACAGGTGAGTGGTTATCTATTTATTATTTATTTATTTATTTTTTTTAGTTCATCTTGCTCAGGTATTGGTGGTCCTTAAAGTCACAACCCCATCGCATCCTAGATTCACTGTAATTAAACACATTAACATCGATTTTTCTACTTAGATTAAAAAAGAAGCAGCAGAACTTGCCAGATAATCTTTGAGTTTTCTTCAGTATCACAGCAATCAGCATTATTGGTTCGGTAACTATGGCTATAGAACAGGCGTGTCAAACTCATTTTAGTTTAGGGGCCACATTCAGACCAATTTGATCTCAAGTGGGTCAAACCAATAAAATAAATAACATAATAACCTATAAATAATGTTAACTCCAAGCCTTTCCTCAGTGTTTTAGAGTGAAAACATTTACATCTACAAATTGTTCTGTAAAGTAATGCGAATATCATGAACAATTATGAACAACCTGAAATTACTTAAAAATAAGTGAAATTTCAACAATATTGTGCCTCAGCTGATCATTTATACACGTACATTACAGATCACAGTAGATCTACAAATGCACAGAACATTTAGTAACAGGAAGAATATTGTTAAAATTGCACTTACCTGTCTTTAAGATATTTCAGGTTGTTCATATTCAGGTTATTCACATTTTTTGTGAAAGGATAGTTTGTAAATGTAGATAGATAGATCATGTAATTCAACTTTTCTACACTAAAACAAAGAGAAAAATTTGGAGTTGTCATTATCTATAAGTTTGACACCCCTGCTATAAAGTAAACAAACATTACATAACTACAAATTAGAAAAGAATCAGTCCTGAAGTCATGCATCACATATTTTTCTTATAGTTGGGACTCACAATATGATCGGTTGATTACTATGAGTTAAGCATCTCAAGAAAAACAATTGATGTCACTAATTCTCAGTTTATCAATATATGACATGCCTATAGGTCTGGGCAATCTGGCCAAATGATTTTACGTCTATATTTAATGCTACAATAACAATCCATCTTCAGAGTCATAATTTTTGTCATTTTTTTTATTCATTCATTGATTTCTGGAACTTATGCACCGTGATGGCTCCTTAATATTATCATTTAACCATAAATGTCTTTCTTAGGCTGAGATTATTGAATATTTTGCAGTAGCTTGGAGAAACATTTAGAAATTTGTCAAAAAGTTTCTCACTGATAAAGTAACAACTAATTCAGCTACATCTATGACAGTTGTCATGGTTGTGATTAAATACCCACGCAATTGGCCTTCCATACTGTAGTTTTAATTTGTGTCACCAGAGCTTCATAATAAACAAAAAACACTGTTCATAATATGACTTGAGATACCTAATGTTGTTTTTTTGTGCAGTTGCTTCAGCAAAGCATCTCTGTAAAACTAGATGTAGTAGTAATTTGATGTCTATGCCCACCAGTACATAGTATTGACTGATTTACTGTAATTCTTTGCTATTTGAAGTTGTCATAAATGTTTTTTGCTTGGTGAACACATCACACAAGCACTTGCAGGTTGAAGTGGTTTGTCACTGTTATTAAGGACAGATCACTTTATAGAACAGAATGTTAGTGAAGCAAAAGTTTGGACGACACAGCAGCAACACCTTATATGCAGAGATAAGAAGTTTATTGACTAATTAGAGGAAAAGCCAGAGAAATGCTGGTATTTGGATCGTTTTCATGTCCGTCACTCAGCTGAATGCGTTGTGCGTCTGTCTTCCAGATGTTCCAGAGGTTGTGTATTCACGTCATCCAGAGGCTGCGACCAGTCCACGCCCACCTGTACCTGCAGCCCGGCATGGAAGACGGGTGAGTCAGAGCTGATCAGCAGAATTTATTTTAGCCTTTAACCTCACGGCTGCTTTACATTCAGAGCTGAAGCTTTAATGTATTAATTGAAAATAACAATAAATAATGATCCATCACTTACTACTGCAGTTCATCATTTGCAAAAAAAATCAACAATTTATTCTTTAATTTATCATTTTCTGTAACAGCCAAGCACTTTAGAAAGAAAAAAACTGAACAGAAAGCTTAAAATAAGCATACAACTTGCAAATAATAAACAAAAAACATTTTCGATCATTTTAAACATGCACATGAACTTAACAAGTTTTCAAATGTCAGCAGATAACTGGATGAAAAAAAATACATTTACAAATATACATTTAACTACCACTTTAAGTAATGTTTCATTATATTGGTATAGTTTCTAATTGTATAACCTTGAACTGAGTTATAGAAGGGCCTTTAGTTTAGTTAGTGTAGCCTTTAGTTGAAGGTTCCTCCACTGTTAGGATCAGGATTTAGTTTTTCTTCATCTTCTGTGTTGGTTTATTAGCATTTAAAGGATGTAAAAGGAAGCTTCTGGAAGCGTTTTCATGTTCAAATACTAGAACAGCCTGTTGTGATCAGGGACCTGCAGGTCGATCGGTAAATGCCATAAAAGGTGTTGAGCGCAGATGGTCAGTGCTGTGTCTGTGAAATCTGATGGCAACAGAGATTCAGATCGGAGCCATGTGTCACTCAGTTTCTCGATCACACAGGATTCTGAGAAATATTTCTGGTTCCACATCATTAAATACAGAACAGAATGAGGGAAAAATCCACAAGAGGTGCCGATTTAGATAGAGCCACCACAGTTCATTTATCTTTAAGATGACATTGGAGGGCCATTGGCAGGTCTCAACAAAATAGCGTAATGTTTGAGTTCAGGTTCTGAAATGGGAGGATGTTCTTCCACTAATGTTTTAGCTTATTAAAGCTTTAAATCTTTATCAAAACCGTAGGCTTTATACATTTTTCAAAACACAATCACAAATTTCTTCACAATAAAAATTTGACATGTTAAAGTAGTAATTAATGCCATAAAACACAAAGAGAATTGAAAGAACTGGAATGTTTTGAAACAAATAAAATCACAGAAAAGGTTTAAAAGTGTGTTTTTAATAAATGTTAATATATAATAAAAATATTTGCTCCTGGTGCTGAAACTACATTCTGGTTTTGATTCTGTCTGTGCCCAGCTCTGATGACATGGACGGGCCGGTGGAGGACATCGGCAGCCGGTCATGTGTCACTCGTTTCGTTAAGACCCTCCTTTCCATCATGGAACACGGCGTCAAGCCCCACAGCAAACACCTCACTGAATACTTCGCCTTCCTCTATGAGTTCGCCAAGATGGGAGAAGAGGAGGTCAGTGTGAACTTAAATGTAATCTTTTATGCATTCTCTCCATCTTTAGACCAAGCTTTGACAAGCCAGGGATTGGTAAGCTTTACAATCTAAAGAGCCATTTTTGACTCAAAAAAGAAAGAAATCTGACTAGTCATGAAAAAAATATTTAAACCCATCTACATTTTACTCTGAGGCAGCTGCTCTGCTGTAGCCTATTTGTGATTAATTTGTTCTTTAACTAAATTTTCATTACAGTAATGCAATGTTTGGTGCATTTCTGAAATTATGCAACCACGATAAAGAAATACATTCAAGATTTTTACGATTTTTAATGGTGTGCATTATTTCCAAAACAAAATGGCATTGCATAATGGAGAAAAAGCTAAAGTTTCATGTATATAAGCTGACTTCTAAACAAACTATGAACAAATGTAAATTGACTATCTTGTGTTGAATTTAACAAGAAAATTATGTAGTGTGACATACAGTTTGGTTTATATGCTGTCAAAACATTTTGTATTCTATGTATAGCCCCCGCATTTTTGCAAATGGACAATTTTCGAATTGATTTAGGCCCATAACAATGCTCTAAAGTAACGATTTGTTCTGTTCATTCCAAAATGCTCCTTATGTTTTTTGACAAGGGGGACCATAGAGAAATGCTTAAGAGCCACATTTGGCCCAGGAGCCATGGGTTGGAGACCCCTGTACTATATGTAATATAATAGACCGTGTAATTAAGACAAAGTGATTAACAAACATGAATAAACTGAATAGTGAGTTTTGTGTGATCATTTTCACACACCATCATGTATTGAAGCAAATTTGTTTTTGTTTGCTACCCGAGCCTCTTTCCATGTAACACTGGAAACACTGATCTACAAAACCTTAAATTAAAGCTGCAGACACAGTTTTAACACTTAAATAGGATTACACTTTCTACATGTCTACATGCTTTAGTCTTCTCTGAGTGAGTTTTAAGTATGCTATTTTTCTTTTTCTCTGTTTGTCTTCACAGAGCCAGTTCTTATTGTCATTACAAGCCATCTCCATCATGGTACATTTCTACATGGGAACTAAAGGCCCTGAGAATGTAGGTTTACTTCTTTAATCTGTATAGTTATTTACTACAGTGTTTCAGTTCATTTCTGTGTCTTGGTGCATCTCTCCTCAGGTTTTACTTGGTTTTCTTTCCTGAGGTAAAATGTGACCTTGAGTGTGTAGCCTTCTTAAACATTACATACATGAAGTGAATGTAACATTTTAATATTCTTTCAGCCTCAGGTGGAGGTGCTGTCAGAGGAGGAGGGAGAGGAAGAGGATGAGGAGGAGGACATCTTGTCTCTGGCGGAGGAAAAGTACCGTCCTGCAGCTCTGGAGAAGATGATCGCCCTTATTGCTCTGCTGGTGGAACAGTCTCGATCTGAGAGGTTTGGATATGACGCATCTTTTCCTTGACTTCACCTCCTCCTACATCAGGGCTGTCAAACTCATTTTAGTTCAGGTTCCACATGCAGCCCAGTTTGATCTCAAGTGTCAGACCAGTAAAGTAATAACATAAATAAAATTGTAAGTAATGATAACTCCAATTTTTTTATCTAAAAAACGTAAAATTACATGAAGAAAATGTTTGTTTTACAAACTATCCTTTCACAAAATATCCCAGTAACCTGAACCTGAAATTTCTTAATAAAATGCCTTTATTTTAACAATATTATGCCTCAATTTCTTACTTACACGTGCAATACAACTTACAGATCACAGTGGCTCTACAAATACATATAACATTTAGTAACAGACAGAGTATTGGTAAAATTTAACTTATTTTTCTTAAGAAATTTCAGGTTATTCATATATGTTCAGGTTAGTTTGTAGATGTAAACGTTTTCATGCAATTTTCCTTTTTTTGCACTAAAACAAAAAATTTGGAGTTACTTATAGGTTTATATGCTATTATTTTACTAGTCTGGCCTGCTTGAGCTATATGTGGTGCCTGAACTGAAATGAGTTTGATTGTTAATATCTTCAGTGTAATTTTTGCGCTTTGCAAATTCAACCCACGAGGCAGGTTGAATCTTTTGGTGGGCCGGTTTTGGCCCACGGGCCGTATGTTTGACACCCGTCCTAAACCTTTTCATAAAAGTAACTGATGTCATCTCCTCTTGTTCCAGACATCTGACTCTGTCTCAGAGCGACATGGCAGCTCTGACTGGAGGAAAAGGTTTCCCCTTCCTGTTCCAGCACATCAGAGATGGCATCAATATCAGGCAGACCTGCAACCTCATCTTCAGCCTCTGTCGCTATAACAACCGCCTGGCTGAGCACGTAGGTTTATCACTCAAACATGAGCACAGGATTGTCGGACTTGAAGTTCACCAACCCCAAATCAAGCCAGTTTTAACGTCATTTTCACAGAAACAACAGTAGATTAAACATTTGTTTAACCAAGAATTATCACAGTCACAGATGCCTATAGCTTCATTTATGTGGACCTTAACATTTTGTCATCACTAATAATCAAAATAGTCCAACTGACTTGTGTTTTATCTCTGCAGATTGTATCGATGCTCTTCACCTCCATTGCTAAGCTAACACCTGAGGTAAGTTGCTCTTTGATCAAATTACAATTATTAGTTTTATTTTTTAGCCCTGCAAATGCAACAAACCCACTACAGATAAGACAAAGGGCTTAAAGCCAGAGATAAAAGAGTCCTTGTGTCACATATAGGTTTTGTCTGATTTATTTATTTAGTTGTTTTAATCATTTATGTTTCATTCTGTGTCTCTGGCTTATTCGCAATAACAATGTTTTGGAGCCTAGAAGTGTAGAAGGGGCAGTAAAGCAGTGGCTAATGGGAATTCTTAAAATCTAAACTAAATATCAGTGTATTAATACTAGTTTCTGATCCTTGTCCATCAGGCGGCCAATCCCTTCTTCAAGCTACTGACAATGCTGATGGAGTTTGCAGGTGGACCTCCAGGGATGCCTTCCTTTGCCTCCTACATCCTGCAGAGGATCTGGGAGGTAAATAAAACCAGAAACCCAGACTAAAGCACTGTAATGTACCTGAAAGAGATGTTCATTTGAGTTCATTACAAAATCTGAAAACCACCTTTGTATAAAACTGACAGATGTTGCCTTAGTATGATATATTTAAACATTCCTGGCAGGATCTAGAGCAGGTATTGTCAAACCTTTGATTAATAACTGAAGAATCCAATGACCTCTGTATGTAATGTAATGAAAATGTTACGAATGGGATTGTGTTAAAAGCTACTTGTAGCTGTTTTGCATTAATTTAATTCAGATTAAACCTGGGTTGAAGATGGTTGTTTAATGTGTCGCTGTTTCTGTTCTTGTCAGGTGATTGAGTACAACCCCTCCCAGTGTCTGGACTGGCTGGCTGTTCAGACTCCCAGGAACAAACTGGCCCACAGCTGGGTCCTGCAGAACATGGAGAACTGGGTGGAACGCTTCCTATTGGCACACAACTACCCCCGAGTCCGCACATGTAAGATCCTTGGCACGTCTGATGCCACTACAAGGATTTACTGTTTTTTTTTTTTTGGTTTTGTTTTTTAGCCCCCCGGTCAATAAGCCATGAACTATTGTAAAGGCACTGTGTCCGTCGTCATCTTCTTCATTAACAATTTCTTCAAACATTGTCTCTGACAAAACCTCTAATTGGGTTCCTTTAAAATTTTATATGTAGTTTCCTTGGGACAACATCTTCAAAGTTTCTTCACAGTTTTGAGGATTTTGATTTTTGAATTTTTGAAATATTAAAAATTTGCCTTTACTTATAATGGTACTTATTTTGATGGCTTATAACATGGAAATAGTTACGGATAGGGATGGGCAATATGGGCCAAAAAATGATCTTGATTATTTTTTTAAAATTTCCTGAATATGATAATCTAATGATATCCTTTAAAATGTGAATTTCTTCTCTTTCCTTTTCCTTTTTTTTTTTGGTTTTTTTTTTAAATTTTACAAAAAATGCTGTAAAACTCTACATGCTTACCAGGACATCTATGGATAGACACAGTGTTTCAGAACCATAGCTCTTGTTTGTTTTTAAGGTGCTTCATACATCTGCAAAACATGTGCCGGGTGGGGGTGTATGTACATGGGGTAGGGGCAGTAGTTATATACGTGGATGTGCGATCTATAACTAATGTAACTAACGCTGGGGTGAAGCGAAAGTGAAACCTAACATGCTTTCAACGTCCTTCTTTTCCTCTATTACACACCGGATCTTACATGACATTTTCACAACTTCTAACCTGTATCCACTGGACCCCATCCACATGAATTTGTCATGTTTACCCCCCCTTTATGGCACCCCAGCTTGCATATAACATTATTTTGACTGTCATCAGTCTTGTCAAAACCGAACAATTTCCAGGCTAGTGATATGGACCCATGTCTCGCAATGAAATCATCTGCTGAGATGGGAGACTCCGGCATATTTCCTCCATATGAGATGATGTTGTATTTTGGTGCCGCCGAGTCACCACCAGACTGAATCCTGTCCATTGATTGGCTTCTGAGGCACGCATTCAGCCAATGAGGACTTTCATGTGCCTCTCCTTTACTGTCTATGCACCTTCCATTTGTTTTCTTTTCGAGACAGTGTGAATACTCGATAATATAAAATTGCACATCATCAAATCAACATATTCGATATTATCGTAGGCGGTACATATCGCCCACCTCTAGTTATAGATATCAATATAGTTACTATTGAGCACTGATAGAAAGGCATATATGGACTTTCATTCAATTTGTTGAGTTAAAGTACCACCCACATCTATTGGGAGATTGATCTCCTTTTTATACACACATTAATTACAAGCAAACCGATCACAGGTGAGGATGGATACCTTTGATAACCATTTAAACCCATGTATGTCAACTTGTGTGTATGTTAGAAGGCCAAAACCTCCAGGGTATGCAAACTTATGATCAGGGTCATTTGGATAATTTCTGTTGTCATTATGATTTAAAAAGAACAAACACATTTGTTTGATAATAAATAGATTCACCAAACCACTAACCATCAGTGACATAAAAGTTTTTGTATTATCATTCATATTCTCTGAAAAATGGCCCAAAAAAATCACAAATTCTGCTAGGGTATGTAAACTTATGAGCCCAACTGTATCTGTACTACACTCCATCCCAACTCATCCCACCTCACTTTAATGATAATATGCTCTGCCTCTGTAAGTTTTCAGTTTTTTTTTTATATCGAATCATCAAGCAATACTTCTAATAATAAAACCATGTCAAAAAAATTATGAGAAAAAGTCATGTAGGAGATAATGTAGGTAATCAGTGGCCTGCTGTAATAATGACCAGTCTGTTTGTCTGTTTCCATAGCGGCGGCATACCTCCTGGTCTCCCTCATCCCCAGTAACTCTTTCCGTCAGATGTTTCGCTCCACTCGCTCTCTCCACCTGCCAACCCGCGAGCTGCCGCTGTCGCCCGACACCACCGTGGTCCTGCACCAAGTCTACAACCTGCTGCTGGGGCTGCTGGGACGCGCCAAGCTGTACGTGGACGCCAGCGTGCACGGCACCACCAAACTGGTTCAGTACTTCAGCTTCATGACGTACTGCCTCATCTCCAAGACGGAGAAGCTCATGTTTTCCGGATACTTCATGGACCTCTGGAACCTGTTCCAGGTGTGAACTCAGAAACATAGGGATATGTCAACAAATCAGTCAAATTAATGATTAGTGATTGGGATTTTTTTAATAGCTCATTAGATATTTTTGTTTTCATTAGTTTCTGTGTAATAGTTTGATAGTAAGTTGTTTTCACCAGTTCTGGAAGTATGGCATTTTTTTTACAACACAAACATTACACAAATTTCAGCTAGAAAATTGAAAAATAAAGTAGGATGTTAAAAAAGTAGGATTAAAAAAAAAAAAAGAAAAGTTAACCTTTACCTTACCTGAATAAATGTTTTTGAGGAAGTCATTTGTGTCGGGCTACTGCTAATAATTATTTCTTTTTTGGATTAATGTTTTTTCATGGTGAATGTTTTCCTGTTGAAAACATGAGAACAATGATAAACCGTCACTTTGGTTTCATGGACAATATTTATTTTCCCTAATCGAAACCTTTCTGATTAGACATTACAACTCACAGCTTTTACGTGAACTCAAATATATGATAAGAAGATAATGATAAGATGTGTGTTTCCCTAAATTACCTTTTTTTCCCTCCAAAGTCTCTGGCCTTGTTCATTTTTTTAATAGTTGTTTTTTGTTGTTGAAAAGCCTATAAGGTCTCTGATTAAAAGTTGAATCAGGCTAGTTTTTGTTTTAATACCACCGTGTAGCTGTCCTGCAGCTTGTATAAGACATAAAAGGCAAGTGATTTGTCAAGGAGAGCATTTATAATCCAAATAATTTTTCCTTAATCACTTATCAGTTACCAAAATAGTTATTATTTTTTTATTGATTGTTGTTCCAGGGTTAGACAGTTAACAAGTTCTTACTAAAACTAACAATGGAAAAACATTACTCAATTTACAAGAAAATAAAAACTAAAATGAAAAATGGAACATGAACTGAAATGAAATACATTTACAGCTAAAATCAGTTTCTTTTCCCCCAGATATTAGTGTTTCATGGTGGTCAAGAATGAAATGGTTTTGCTGTGTAAAAATAAACCGTGTTTGTAGAGAATCATATCTGGTTCACTGACATTCATTCATCTGTTTTTTCATAGGTTCTGTTGGAATTTTTATGAGTGAAAAACTCAAACTTGGAACAAAACTAAACAACTCATCTGAAACTCGTCAGCTTCTCAATAGAAAAACCAAACTGAAACACTAAATTAGAAAACTAATGAAGTTTTGCGTAATAATGTTTTTACTCTCCTGTTTCCGCCTTCAGCCTAAACTGTCAGAGCCAGCCATCGCCACCAACCACAACAAACAAGCACTGCTGTCCTTCTGGTACAACGTGTGTGTGGATTGCCCAGAGAACGTCCGCCTCGTGGTGCAGAACCCTGTGGTGACCAAGAACATCGCTTTCAACTACATCCTGGCCGACCACGATGACCAGGAGGTGGTGCTGTTCAACCGCGGCATGTTACCCGCCTACTACGGCATTCTGCGCATGTGCTGCGAGCAATCACCTGCCTTCACCCGGCAGCTCGCATCGCACCAGAACATCCAGTGGGCCTTCAAGAACCTGACACCGCACGCCAGCCAGTACCCCGGGGTGAGTGCACTGTGCTCAGATCAGACCGAACAGTTATGGCCTAAACTGTATTTTTGATGTAGTCAAGTGTATTCACCGCCCTGAAAATAAACTTTTATGTCTAGTTCCAAACTTTTCAACACCTGTACTGACACGGATACCTGGGCTTCCATATCAGTATCTAACCTGTATACTTTTAAAGCAGTTTTCCCTTTTAAACCGTAAGTAAGAAACCTAAGTTTTTATATGATCAGCATAATCTTGATAATGAGAATAGAAGCTGTATACAAGATACTGATGAGATTTACTCCTTAGATTCAAGATCCTTTTTTGTCATTAAACATGTCGTATGAAGAACAAAATTATGATCCACAAGACCAGCAGTGAAGTGAATGTTTAAAAAACACAATCAAAATAGAAGAACGCACATTTAAAATAGAACACACATTTAAAATAGAAAACACATATTTAAACTAGAAAAAACACACATTTCAAACAGAAAAACACATTTAAAATAGAAGAGCACACATTTAAAATAGAACACACATTTAAAATAGAAAAAAAACACATTTAAAATAGAAAAAAACACCCATTTTAAATAGAAAACATATTTAAAATAGAAAAACACATTTAAAATAGAAAAAGCACACGTTTTAAAGAAGAAGAGTTTTTTGATATTTGCTTGTCATATCCTCTGTCATAGTGTTTAGCAGTAGATATGTTTGTCTTTCTTACCATATATGTGATGTTTCTCAGGACTGATCCATCTCTACCAGAGAGGATTGTTGTCTTTACTCCAGTTGAGCGTGGACAGTTGGCTGGGTCACAACCTGCAGTAAAATGCCAAAGAATCTTCATTAAACTGGAATAACATTGACATATCCCACATGTGTGTTTCAGAAAATGCACCAGACTTAACCCATAAAGAGCCACTGCTGCTTTTGTAGCAGTTCCCAAATTAATTTTTCCTCAATATTTAACCTTTCTTAAGCAATTTATCACCTCTAATTTATTTCCTCTGTAGTTTTATTTATTTATTTATTTATTTTATTATTTGTTTTTTTTAATACTGTAAATCAGTTATTTTTCTGTATTTAATTTACTGATCATGCAGATGTTCATTAAAGCTCAGAGTAAAGTTAAGGGATATTATATCAAAAACGGAGAAAACTGATTAAAAAAAGTGACTTTTTCAGTAAAGATATCAATAACTGAATATTAAAACAAGTGTCTCCATCCACTGTCATGTGTCAAACTCCATGGGTTTTACTGGTGAATCAATGTTGTAGAAGATGACGGTGTTTCCACGTTCACTAGAGCCTCTGAACGTTCAAATGGGTCATATCTGATGACCATGAAAAGATGACAAACTGTATTTTGCACCAGTTATTTGACAGAATTAGTGGATCAACGGGCATTAAACAGTTTAGATCAGTAGATGGTTTTGGTCGATGTTGGCTGTTTGGGTTTTTATGAGTTAATACCCTGTTTACATGACATGGAATAACAGTATAATATTAGTGTGTGTGCGTAAACATACCCACTGATTCCTTGAGCGTGAAGTAAAGGTGTTTTGTGTGCTGCCCCCTGCAGGCGGTGGAGGAGCTGTTCAACCTGATGCAGCTGTTTGTGGCGCAGCGAGCCGACATGCGAGAAGAAGAACTGGAGGATGTGAAGCAGTTCAAGAAAACCACCATCAGCTGCTACCTGCGCTGCCTGGACGGACGCTCCTGCTGGACCACGCTCATCAGGTAGGACACAGCGACACACACACAACTGTTTAGTGTGGAAAATACATGTCAGATCAAGCTCTCATCAAGGAGTTTTTAAAAATGTGGGCTACTGGAAATTATGTCAGTCACCAAAGACGAGGTTTTAATGCTTGATAGGAATTCTCACTATTTTGTATTTCATGTACCTGTCAGTCAGCCTGGCTACTTTTTAGCTCACTGACCGAGTGTGTCCGGTGTCATCTTCGTCATTGCCTTCATTAGAAATGTCTTCAAACATCTTCTCTGATGAAACTACTAGTCAGACTCATTTCAAATTTAATATATAGTGTCTTTGGGATAATGTCTACAAAGTTTGTTCACAGTTTTGAGAAATTTTTATTTTTGAATTTTTGATGAATTTTTTAATTTAAAAATTTTCCTTTCCTTATCATGGTCCATATTTTGATGGTTTATAACATATAAATGGTTAGCAATATCAATATAGTTACTATTGACACTGATAGGAAGTCATATATGGACTTTCATTGAATTAGTTGAGTTCTCCTCCGGTGAAAGTACCACCCACTTCTTTTGGGAGATTGATCTCCTGCATCAAGACTATAGGACTCTAACATAGCGACAGAACCTGACAACCTCACAAATTCAAGTTGTTCTTGATTCTTGATAGAACATGCTGGTGAGATACAGGAACATTGGTCCTATTTTTTTTGTAAGGGTAATTTTTCAGGGTAATTGCTTTCTCAGCACAAAGAAACTAAAGTGACCTAAGTCAACATAAATTGCTTTAAAAGTGCTCTAAAGTGTGCTGGGGGACGGTTTGTGTGTTTGTGTCATGGAAATGCAGGGGATTTGAAAGACAGGCTTTATCACTGCTGACCAGTTGAGCAGTAACATCTAGAAAAGCACTGATTTCAAAATTCTTGGCTGATACAGATAATAATAATGATGGATTAGATTTATATAGCAGTTTTCTATGAATGCATACTCAAAGCACGTACAGTGGATCCATTATTCATTCACTCACACATTCTCCCTCTCGTGGTGGTAAACTACACATGTAGCCACAGCTGCCCTGGGGCAGACTGACAGAAGCGTGGCTGCCATTTTGTGCCTACGGCCCCTCCGACCACCACCAAGCATTCATACACATCCATACACCAGTGTAAGTAGCAGCACTGGAGGCAAGGAGGTGAAGTGTCTTGCCCAAGGACACAACAGCACATGACTGGGATAGAGTGGAATTCGAACCGCCAACCCTTCAGTTATTGGGCGACCTGCTCTACCTCCTGAGCCATGGCCAGCATTTCTTTCTGTTTATTTTGTTTATGTTATTTAACAATATATGCAACAAAGAAATCTTAATTATAAATATAGAAATTATTTCAGCATTTTATCACATTATCTGCACACAAACACAGATTCAAACATTAAAATTTATGAAGAAACATTGATACAGTGGGCCACACGGTGGTGCAGTGGATAGCACCTGTGCCTCACAGCAAGAAGGTCCTAGGTTCAATTCCAACACCAGTCAATGGGGTGGGACCTGCATGCTCCCCCTGTGTATAATATAACTCCACAAATACGTATCTTCCTCCCTTTTAACATCAGAGGAAACAGTCGCAGTGTGAATATGAGTATAAGTTGTGTAAAAAGCTTTTGAAGTTATTTGAGCACCTTTTGTTTCATGTTTTTTTTAAATCCTGTTTCTCCACAGACGTGAAGTTTTACATTGATTATGTTGCCTCTTTAAGATCCTGATTTTGTCAGATTTTTTGAAATACCCAGAATAGAGAATGTCATCTTTAGATACTGAACACGACGTGGACTGATGTTTTATGGTCTGGGTTCTGTTGTTCCTGTCAGTGCCTTCAGGGTTCTGCTGGAGAATGACGAGGACCGACTGCTGGTGGTTTTCAACAGGGGACTCATCCTCATGACCGAGGTAGTAGCAGCTCTTTATTCTTCATTATTAAACAGTAAAGGGTCTGTTGTTACGCCAAAGAATGCTTTCTGTCTAAATTGTTTGGAAATTTGTTTTTAGATACACTGTATGGACAAAAGTATTTGGACACCTTGGAAGTGTTTCTTTTCTAATGGGGATCTGGGTTACAAAACATGACAAATGTTATATAGTTTTATGTTGGGATAAATATTGCATTGGTTAATTTTGTGTAAATTGTTATCTTTGCTTCCAGAATGTCTCAGAGGTGGTTTTTACTTAATTTCTCTAAACATTAATTTTTTTTTTTTTAAATCCATGACTTTGATTTTAAATGTTCTACCTCTAAATTTCTAAAATGTTTTTCATGCTCTGACTATAAATAATCATTTTCTACCACAACTAACCATCTATTTTCTTAACATCTCATGAAACTTTAAGGAAATATAGATGTTTATATCCCAAATCAGCATGAACAGGACATCTTATGAGCTGTAGCCACGACGTGTCCTAATATTTTTGTCCATATAGTGTATAAACATCAGAAGTTGAATGCACGGTGTCCAGCTGAGTTGATGATTTTGTGACTCCATGAAAAATAGGGTCATAAAAACAACTTAAATGGCATTATTTTTTCATGCCTAAAGATGTATAAAAGCACTCAAGAAAAAAATCTTGACTATGGTTCTTTTAATTCATGCGTGAAAGGGTTAAGTGTGTACAGACTCTAGATCTGTAAAGAATGTGTGTCCCGTCTGTCCTCTGCAGTCCTTCAACACTCTGCACATGATGTACCACGAGGCAACGGCGTGTCACGTCACCGGAGACCTGGTGGAGCTGCTGTCCATCTTCCTGTCTGTCCTCAAAGCCACCCGGCCGTACCTGCAGCGCAAAGGTCGGCGTCTTCACTGCGAATAAATCCAGTTTAGACACAGTAGGATGTGGTTGTGCAGAACTTAACATACTGATGTTGGTTTGTGTTCTGGTCCAGATGTGAAGCAGGCTCTGATCCAGTGGCAGGAGAGGATCGACTTCGCCCACAAGCTGCTCACCCTCCTCAACTCCTACAGCCCACCTGAGCTCCGCAACGCCTGTCTGGGTAAAGCACACGCCATGTTAAATTACTGATAAAATTAAGATTTTTTTTATGTAGTCTGTTATTTTGTTTTTAAGTTCACTTTTAGTTTACTTTTATTTAGAACAATTGGATAGTTGAGTTTAGTTTGAATGCAGAGATACTTTAGGTTCACAGTGTTTCAGTGTCATAAAACCAACTGCAAAAGCACATGGTTTAGTGTTTACTTTGGTAGACACCAGACAGTATCAATAGTCACATAGTTGATTTTGTTGTAAGCCAGGCACAGAGTAGTAATTTATACATTTTCCGAAGAAAAGTCACAATGTCTAGAGGCTGAAACAAGAGGATAAATGAATATATTACATCAAATATAATTTACAGTCATTTTTCATTAAAAAAAAAGGTATTTTCTTGCTCCTTTTTAGCGCCGCGTTGTGTGACAACCACAGTGCCATTTGAGAGGGAAAGCTGATTATTTTTTGCACGTCTGTTGTATTTTTGTGTATGCTGCATTGTTCTAGGTGTAGGTTCCGTCCTGCATCCCATACCATGTAATACATACGCAGTATCTGTAATATTTTTCAATCTACTTTGGTGTAAATAAGCAGTAGAATATGTTTTTTGCATGCACTGCTCAGGGTGTGAATACATGTCACTTTCTTCAAACCACAGACTCTGTTTGCCTTCTATCACTGTCTATTTGTTGTCATCATTACTGTATTGTGGGATATTTGTGTTCAGAGCTTTCATACTGTATTATTTACCTGCCAAGATTATGCAATTCACATATAGTTGATTTCAATTCTATGGTTTACGACATGGTACTTTATGCCTGACACTTAAATGTGTTAATATGGATATTTAGGTACTGCCATGCTTTTATTTCACGTTAACTGTAATAGCCCTGATCCAAATGTTTACAAAGGAAACGTCAGGTGAGCTAAGCCTCTGCTTTGTGTGGAAAAATCACTGAATTTCTGTTGGTTCTATTTCCTCAGATGTGCTGAAGGAGCTTGTTCTGCTGAGTCCACATGACTTCTTGCACACTCTGGTTCCCTTCCTGCAGCACAACCACTGCACCTACCATCACAGTAACATCCCCAGTGAGTCCTCTGTCCTCCTTTCATTACATCTGCATCGTAATGAGCAACATCGCAGGAATTTATCACTTTGCCTTTTTGCACTGTTTTACCAACCATTCACTGAGAAAATGACTGTGTAGAATGAAGATAATTGTTAAATGCCACCTTACAAAGTTGACAATGTTAAGCTGAATTTTTCAAAGCTGTATGTAGGGTGTCAAAAATACGGCCTGTGGGCCAAAACCAGCCCACCAAAGGGTACAGTCCAGCCCATAGGGTGAATTTGTGTAAAGTGCAAAAATTGCTTTTAACTCATTTTAGTTCAGGCTCCACATACAGCTCAAGTGGACCAGACCAATAAAATGATGGCATATAAATCTATAAATAACAACTCCAAATTTTTCTTCGTTCTAGTGCAAAAAAAGAAGTAAAATTGCATTTAAACGAATAACATTTCTGAAGAAATATGTTTGATTTTAACAATATTTTGCCTGTTACTAAATGTTTTGTGTATTTGTAGATCCACGGTGGTCTAAGTTATAATACACATGTGCAAATGATAAACTGAGGCATAATATCGTTAAAACATAAACATATTTTTATAGAGAAAGAAGAAATTCCAGGTTGTTATGGTTGGTCACATTTTTTGTGAAAAGATGGTTTGTAAATATAAACATTTTCGTAATGTAATTTTACTTTATTGCATTAAAACAAAGACAATTTTATTTATGCTATTATGTTACTGGTCAGACCCACTTGAGATCAAATTGGGCTGAATGTGACCTCTGAACTAAAATTAATTTGACTCCCCTGTATTAAAATATTCCTAAAAAAAACTGAAAGTGATCAGTAAAATCCTCGCGTAAACTTCAGTTGGACTTATTTTGTCTTGTGCGTCCACAGTGTCATTCGGTCCTTACCTACCATGCAGAGAAAACATCAAACTGATGGGAGCCAAGAACAACATCCGACCTCCGCGACCGGAGCTCAACATGTGTCTGCTGCCTTCGATGGTGGAGAGCAGCAAGGTACGGACATCAGAACATTTGACACGTCATCCACAGAGTTTCTTGATTGTTTCGTTTTTACCTTCAACACGTCCTCAAGGCTTTGTGCTCTTGTGTCTCAGGGTAAAGATGAGGTGTACGACCGGATGCTGCTGGATTACTTCCTGTCCTACCACCAGTTCATCCACCTGCTGTGTCGTGTCGCCATCAACTGCGAGAAGTTCACAGACACACTCGTCAAGCTGAGTACGTACAATTTCTGTGGGAATTTATTTACATATAGAGCTCAGAACAGTTTTATCTTAAAGGTATAATAACAGTGAAGTTTGTCAGATGGAAAAATGTTCAGTTCATTAATACAACGTTTGGAAGAAAACATTTTAGCACTGCTGCTAAAATTAGGTTTGAATTTCTTAAATGTGAAGATTTGATGCTTTTCTTTGTCACATCTGACAGTAAACTTAAGATCTATGTATTTTGTATTTTCGAATAGGCATATTTCATATGATATGGTTTAGACAATCATCCACTTCTTAATGTTTAATAGAAAACACAATCCTCTCTAAGTCTCAGTTGAAATTGTACATAAAACAAGAGCTTGATCATTATGTATGTGGCATATTTCATACACAAATGCAAATCAATGTGCTTTACATGAATAAAAGAACCATAAACACAGAAACACAATATATAAAGAATAAAATTTCAAAATTTAAAAAAATTAAAGAAAGTCCACAAAATAATTTAAAAATCTTAAAATGCTTAAAATTAGGTACTATATTCCAGAATGACATAATAAGACTTGAAGTCAGTTCCTCTCAGCTTGATTCCATGTGTTACTTTATTTGACCAGGAAATGCATCAAACTGTCACATTTCAAAAGCTGCAGCCCATGAAAAAAGTGTCATTTTTGCCTCAAAAGAAGAAAGGTGTCATTAAATTGCCCCCTCCCACCTCTCAGGTGTGTTGATCGCGTATGAAGGACTTCCTCTTCACCTCGCTCTATTTCCGAAACTGTGGACGGAGCTCTGCCAGTCACAGGTACATTCAGTTTTTTTCTGGTTAATCTTCAATCATATTAGGATAATTAATGTGGATTTATCTGCACACACACGTCTGTTTCAGAAGTCTAGCTGTGGTACTACTGGTGATCATGATGTTAGTAGTGACGATGGATCGTAACCTGCAAATGACTCTCAAAAATGTAATCTGTTACTCAGTTACAAGAGAGACCTAGAGTATAGCATATATATCTATACACATTTATACATAATAGAGGTCAACAATGACACAAAGATACAAAAACATAGTCAGCTATGCCACTGGTCTACAGTTTTTTCACTTTTTTTTTTAAAAGAAATTATCTCCTTTACAGATGAAATGTGTTGAATCTTGTGTTGAAAAAACAAAGGAGAAAAGTGCTGGTTATCTGATGTTTTCAGTGGATACGATAAAGTGTTATTGCACGTATATTTTGGTTTATGTACATTTATCTATTAGATTTATAAATGTTCCAGTATAAAAAAACCTGTAAAGTGAATGTATTGTAATATACACACAGTGTTTTGAAGTACATCTGATATAAACATTCCCTTTGAATAAAACACCTTCTCTAATTAATTCTCAGAATTTCACATTTGACCCTAGACTGTATCTGTAAAACTACAGCCAAGCAGCATTTGGACTTAATTTTCTTTGTTAATGACTCAAACTTGGTAAAGTTTCACTATTTTTATTTTGGAAAGATGTCTGTGTTAGTTAAACAGTTTAAAGAATTATTTAGACAGTGATTTATCGAACACAAAACATCACCAAACATGAACTTAGAAGAGTGATATTTTGCTTTTTTTTTTAAAAATGGAATTATACATTTTAAAACATTTCCCTGTGGTCTACATAAACTGTAAACCTATGCTTGGGTATGAATTCTTCATTAATTCAACTCCACAGGTCCATCTTCCCCGTATTTCTGAGTAATGACACCAGAAAGGTCGTTTTGAGCGCTGGCCCTTTAAATGCACGAGCCACTTCATGCCTCACCCCCTCCAGGTTGTTGGCTGAAGTTTGGACATATTCTCAGCATGGACTACAACCACTGCTGCTGACAAACAATTATGTCGTACTCGGAGAAATGTTTGTCGGAAGTCTGGACCTTATATGTGCAAATGTGGTAACGTAACTAGTTATAGACGTAGCAAATTAAGCAGGAATTAAAACAGGTTGTAGAAATCCACTCGATTTTTGCCAAAATGAATATAAACATAGCTTTGCAGCACCTGGAGGGTTCAAATTCAAACTGTATGAACTATTAGTGTCCAAATACACACATAAATGTAGCAAAGACTAATAAAAGTGGGTTTAGATCAATATGATCCCTTTAAATAATCAGAGCTTTTTTTCATTTCTATGGAGTGTGAATATGTCTGACACAGATACTTTCCTGTCCTGTTTTATTCTCCTGATTTTTCCTGGAGTTCATGTGTGAAAGGGCCTTAACTGTGGCTTCACCTCTGCCTTTTCCAGTCTGTTCTGGCTAAAACATGTGTGAAGCTGCTGTGTGACGATCCGGCCTTCAGCGAGTACATCAAGTGTATCCTGATGGACGAGAGGACGTTCCTCAACAACAACGTGGCCTATTCCTTCCTCACCTGCTTCTTGCACAAGGTGAGAGAAAAGATAATGAGCCCGTTTACATCCATACTAATACTCTAATCATTATCTGATTAGTGCAGTTATCAGATTATTATTGATCATGTGGACAGTATAAGCTGATCTGTTTTATCAGATAACAGCAGTAATGTGATTATGAGAAATCAGATTTACACACCTGGATTTGTCCCTAATACTCGATGTCTTCCTGCATGTATACAGGTTAATCTGATTTATTTAGTTCTTTTACATCTGCACATGTATAAAAACAATTAAAATCGTTGAAAAAGGAAGTCATGTAGTCAAACATTAGCAGAAGACAATAACAGGAAGTTTGAGTCTACCATCACTAAATACTAGGATGGACTGAAACGTCTAAACCAGGGTTTATCGATTATTGCGTTACATAAGTGCATATAAATGTGTCTGATCTGATTATTACAATAATGTGATTACTCCCAGTTATTGGATTTTTACGGTCATATAAACAGTCTCAATGATAAGTGGTATGAGCATTTGTATATGATGTTCCTGGTCATTTCATTTGCCATTACATGTTTATTTTTTGTACTGTGCATGTAACAAATGCTGCTTGTTGTGTTTTTAGGTGCAGGTGCTTTCAGGTCCCAGCTGCTCAAACCTGATTGGTGTTTTGGTGACCAACCTGCTGAATGAACAGAGCAGCCTTCAGCCTGAACTGGCCGCTCACCGCCTGGAGCTCAGCAAGACCAGCGGGCTGCTCAACGCCGTACGAACACACACACACACACACACACACATACACTGTCTCTGTGATCACACCAGCCTCTGTACACAGCTGTGGATGGAAACTTTATTTCTAATGTTAATAAGAAACATCCTGGTTTAATAAGAACAAAACAATATTGACCACATGCACTGAGACGTCACTTCTCATCTGAAGTGAACGATTCATAGCGTCTCCACGTTTCATTCACTTATGTTTTAAGTAAGTAAAGTTTATTTTAGGGCTGCACGATTTTGGCCAAAAATAAAATCCAGATTTTTTTCCTCTAAAAACTTGATTTTCAATTTTTGGGTAAAACTACAACAGAAGTTGATATGTCATTTTCTTGAGCAGCCCAGAATGCAAGACACTGCTCTCCCTCAAATCTGTGATGGTGTCACAGAATCCCCGAAAATTCTGTGATGGGCCGACAGAAGTTCTACCAATGTAAGTCAGTGACAGGCATCAGTTGTGGGAGCGTGCGTAGACCACGTATCATGAGTGAACCCCATGCAGTTATATTTAAATTGGGGGATCTGTGTGTGGAGGACACCGACCCAGGACATGCTGGAGGGATTATATCTCAGGGCTGGCCTGAGAACGCCACAGGATTCCCCTGGAGCTGGTGGATGTGGCTGGGCAGAGGGCTGTCTGGGCTCCTCTGCTGAGGCTGCTGCCCCCGCAAACCAGACCCTGATCAGAAGAAGACGGTACGGTATGGATCCGTGTGTGGAAAACGTAAGCTGAGTGATCCCCATGCAGTTATATTTGAATTGAGGGATCTGTGCGTGGACCACGGCTTACACTAGTATCACTACTGCAGACCCATCACAGATTTAAGGTCCATGGTCATTACACAGACTTCTGTAAAGGCCGCTCTCACAGCTAGGAGGAGGAGCCTATGGTAGCCTGCAGGCACGGCCCAGAGGCACAAGAGAGATGAAATTAATTTGATGATTTCCCTTTTTAATAAATCATCCTAATGAAATAATCCCATTTTGATTTAAAATCGATTAATCATGCAGTCCTAGTTTATTTATTAAGCTTTTCCCAGAAAGAATTCACAAAGTGCTTTACAGTAAAATCACAAGTAGAATACATAGACAAAGACACACAGCTACATACTCAGATATAAAAACAAATTGTCATCAAACCCACACATTAACTTAAAGCCTGTCTGAACAGCTTGTGCTTTGTCTCCATCAGGACCTTCGTGTGCTGGTGCTGCTGCTGTCCGTCCAGCCGCCTCAGGCCGTTGACCCCGCCCTATGCCCCGCCCTGCAGGAGCTGCTGGGTCGCTGTCGCATTTGTGTCCAGCAGCGCAGCGCTCTGGAGATGGAGGTCAAAGACCATAAGGCCAAAGGTACAACACACTATCACTGATATACAGAATAAACACAATGTGGAGATGTGAACTAGCCATAGAAACCAGGAATTAACACGGTTTTAACTGTGAATAAAATAAGTCAAGGAGATATGAACACGTCCTCCTGAAGTCCACTCAAGTAAAAGTAACATCATAATACAAAACATTTTAAAGATTTCACAAGACAAATACTCCTGTCATGGAAAAGAAAGAAAAAAATGCAGTAAGAGTCATGAACTGTGTATAAGCAGACAAGCACAACATTGGCAAAAAACGAACGGTGAGTAAAAAAAAAAGCTCTGCGGAGGAAATGACTTAATCTAGAACTCCCGAATCTTGAAAAAGGGTTTAACATAATATGACATTTGTGTAATGGAATAAAAAATGTTTACAAACATTGGCAAAAAGTGTCCAATCATAATATTTAGTTCATAGTCTTAATTATGCAGGATGGTCCCAGTATGTAAAACAGACCAGGGCTGTCAAACCCATCGACAAACTATCCTTTAAAACATGTAAATAAACTGAACAGCCTAAAATCTTTTAAGAAAATATGTACAATTTTAATGAAATTATACCTCAGTTTATCATTTGCACATGTACATTACAACTTACAGATCACAGTTGATCTAGAAATACACAAAACATTTAGTAGCAGGTTGTATATTGTTTGAATTGCATTTACTTCTCTTTAAACATTTCAGGTTATTCATATTTGTTTGTAAATGTAAATACTGTCATGTAATTTTACTTGTGTACACTAAAACAAAGTCATTACTTATAGGTTATTATGATAGTATTTTACTGGTCTGACCCACTTCAGATCATATTGGTCTGTATGTGGAACCTGAGCTAAAATGACTTAAACATTCTTCATTCTTAATATCATCAGTGTAACTTTTGCATTTTATAAATTCATCCCACAGGCTGATTGATCCCAATGGACCCGTTGGCAGCTGCTTTTGGCCCATGGGCCATATGTTTGACCACCCCCCCACCCCACCCACACACACACACACACACACCTGACACAGTCTAGAACTGGCTGTATCACCTACATGTGGACTTCACTGGGATGCAAACATCTCACATGGACACTGTTCCAACCTTTGGTACAAAAAAAACAAAAACCCCAGAACATGATCCAACATGTTGTTGAGTCAAGGATTATAATAAGCTCTAGTGTGTGAACTCTGTTTAAAAGTCCAGTCTCAGTGGGTTCTGTGTTTAACTCGCTGGTTTTGTTCATCTTGTTTCAGCCGAGGATGAAGGAGCGACGCCAGTGAAGCGTCGGAGGGTGAGCAGCGATGACGACCGCGGCGCCGACACTGCGGCATCACTCTGCGTCGCCTCCACATCCTCCTCCTCCTCTTCCTCCTCTGCTCTGCCGCCGTGCAGTGAGACGAAACCTGATCACCAGGAGGCGCTGACGCCCACCAGCACCTCAGACACAGAAACTCGCGACTCATCCTCGCTCATTGACCCGGGCACGGAGCAGGACCCGCCCTCTCCTGATCCTGCACCCTCCTCCTCCTCTGCAAACATGGACTCCTGCACCAAGGAGGAGAAGATGGAAGCTTCATCCTCGTCGTCCTCGTCATTTTCCTCCTCTTCCTCCCTGCTCCAGGAGGCAGGGGAGGGGTTTGCACAGGGGGAGGAGCCTGAGCCGCCAAGACATGTGGCATTGGGTGAGGAGGAGGAGGCGGAGCAACGAGAGGCGAGGAAGGGGGAGGGCTCTACAGAGGACATGAAGGATGAGAAGGAGGCAGGTATTAAGAGCAGCTCGGCCCCGCCCCTTTCAGAAGACACAGCTTTCCCTTCGGCTCTGGGGCTGGTGGGGGAGGGGCCAGAGGGCTGCAGTGGCCCCACCCCCTCCCAGGTGTTCCCTAGTGCCGGCCCTCCACCTGACATGCTGGATATGCTGTACAGGACGGTGGAAGCCACCATCGCCATAGTTACCAAACTGTCTGTTAAAGGCCCGCCCTCTTCATGACATCTTCACCTGTCAGCCGCCATGAGAATCTTGACTTTATTCTTTTCTTTAATTTTGTCTTTTTTTTGGAAACCAGAGTTTTGCTGAGTGGAAGCGTCTTTCTGTTCCTCCTCCTCTTCCTCCTCCTCCTCCTCCTGCTGTTTGTGCTGCTGTCCGTTGCCTTCTGCTGATGTTCAGTCGGTTTTCAGCTTCAGTGGCTCCGCCGTGTTGTTCGCTCTATAAACTCCACGCGCAGCCGACCCGCCGTTTGACACGTAAAGAAGAAAAACAGAAAAAGTCGTACGAGCTATAGCACATTTCTTTCAAAGGGCAAAAACAGTTTTTGTTTTCGTTGTGTTTTATACTGATCTGAATTAGTTTGGAAGTGATTTTATTTGTTTGAGGTTTGCTGTACGGGGAAAGGTTTACAGAACTTTTGTCTCCTCTGTATGTAATTTAATTTTATTGCATTTTTACGGTGTATAAAAATGGTCGTCCTCTGTGCCAGTTTTGTACTTTATGAACAAGGCAAAAGAAAAGTTGCCTTGACTTTTTCTGTGGTTTAATTATCCAGAAACTAAGTTTACCTGTAAATTAAGAGAACCACAAGAAACTTGATTCTGTAAAGAATCCTCTCTAGTCATTGCCTGAAGGTGTATATGAAAACTATATAAATATATATATATAAATCTTTATATATATATGAATATATAAAAGCGGTGCTTTATTTGACTGTGGTTGAAATAAAGCCCCCATGTTGGACCAGTTGGAGCTTTTATTTTCTTTACTGAAGTACATTCCATAATGTCTATTAATCTATTGTTTATTTTTGCTTCTTCTGCTGTGCTCTGATTTTTTTCTGATTTTATTTTAATAGAGAATAAATTAATAAAAAAAACAGTTTTAATATGAAGAATTATAAACTCCAATCCATTGGGAGCTGTGAGGTTCTTTTTCTTCCCTGAACAGCGTCTGTGAAGTGGATAAAGAAACCTGGTACATTACCATGAACTCAGTGCAGTGGTTTGATAAAGTCCTTTTCCTTCCACATGTCCTCTCTCCTGAAGTTGTGCAGAAGTTCTTCCCATCATCACCTAAAGGTAACTTTATTCTTATTATTTCTAAAAAAGATTGTTTGGTGAAAACAGCTTCTACTGAAATTAACACAAACGGCTACTTCACAAAAGACAGATTCATTCAAACCTTTATTCAAGGAAAGAAATATTGATGTTTCCTTCATCTGCGATCATCTCACAGTGCACAGAACTGAGGTTGGGTCGTTCACCTGCTTCAGTCTTAAAATAAAACCAGACTGTATTTACGATGCACGTTAAAATCGGAAACCGTAAAAACAGTTTGACCAGATGATGCTCCAGAACGGTGGATTTAAAAACAAGTGAAGATAAATACTGAATAATTAACTGCGACTTATTTTTTTTAAACACATTTTTATTGTGCATATTATATGTTTAGAGTTTACATTCCTTGAGTCTGAGTTGCCTGTAAACTTTCCTGATAGTGTGTTTTCTATAGAAGCAGCTGCTGCAGATGTAAGTTTCTAAATGCGTCATCAATAAGGAGAAACAAAGACAATATCGACAGGTTTCTGGATTTCAAATTCTCACAGTGGGAAACCACTAATTCTAAACACAGCAAAGAAGTATTCATTTTTATTTACCACAAATGTTTATTAGGATAGCTTATTATAGAATTGTTCCTTCAAGGACTTCAAATTGAGTATTTTCTGCATACAAATATCAATGGCAGCTCCACAAAATACACTGTTGTATAAATCTACATGACTAGTGGTGGGAACTGAACCAGTATGTATACTGGTATTTATACTGCAGAAACTGATTTATCTCAAAATGTCAATTTAAGACCTAAATGTGAGATAAAAAATAAACTGAATTGATTTGACATTTTCAATTACTGAGATATGTTTCCTTTTTCCATTATTAATCATTTGTTTTCCATAATTATTGAAATTCTAATAAAAAAAAGAATGCTTGAAACATTTCAGTTTATATGTAATGAGTCTAAATCAGGGGTGTTAAACTCATTTTAGTTCAGGTTCCACATTCAGCCCAATATGATCTCAAAGACCAGTAAAATAGTACCAACTATACATCATTACAACTACAAAGTGGTCTGTGTTTTAGAGTGAAAAAAGTACAATTACATGATGAAATGTTTACATCTACAAATTATCCTTTAAAACTAATCTCAAATAAGAAAAATAAGTGCAATTTTAATAATATTCTGCCTCAGTTTATCATTTACAGATATGCATTACAACACAGTGGATCTACAAATACACTAAACATTTAGTAACAGGCAGAATATTGTTAAAATTGCACTTATTTTTCTTAGACATTTCATGTTCAGGGAAACATTTTTTGAGATCGATGATAAAAGATAGATGCATTTTTTTAAAACTTTTTTTACACTAAAAGAAATTTAGAGTTGTCATTTATAGATTATGTTATTTTACTGGTCTGACCCACGTGAATCATATTGATGATTAATATCTTCAGTGTAATTTTTACATTTCATAAATTCATCCCATGGGCCAGACTGGACCCTGTTGGACATATGTTTGACACCCCTAGTCTAAAACATACACAGATCTCACATTGTGAAAGAACTGACCAAAACTATTCAGTATTTTCACAATATTCATTTTTAGATGTGCCTGTAAACTAAACCTAGTGATATACATCTATATTAAATATAACATACCTGTTTATTTTTAAGCAGATTTTGTTCACTGTCAGTTAAAACACAAAACGTTTCAATGATAAGTTTGTTTTACTCGTGAGTTTCCAACCTCTGGCTTTTGTGTTGTGAGCATAAAGACTAGTTTAAATCTACAAATTACTTTCTGGTTTGTTCCATTTTCACTCAGGAGTCATACAACGCAATTCATCACAATGTTTGTTTGTTTGTTTTTTCCCATATGGAGCTGCTTTACGTCTGTTAACTCAGGGTTTAACGGCTACAAATAACAAATGGGGTTTGGACACATTGAAAAAGTCAAATGGAATAAATAATTGTTGTAGCAGTATGAGTACGTTCATCTTTGGAGTGTTTTCCATCCCATCATCCTGCTGGAACCTACAGGAAATCCACCTTAAGGCTGACGTTTTTAAATCACATTTCACACAATTGCGCTAACGACGTTAATAAATAACTGACCAGAGGAGAAATGACTGAGCGTGTGCAGTTTAACTCATGTTTCTGGTTTAGATCACCGATTTCATTTGCCGTTCTGTTTATTTGCATCAAGCTGAGTTACTAAAAAATAAATGACTAGAGACCGTATGATTGAACAGCAGCAGCAGGAGAGGTGATTGTCCTGCTGTGACGTTTGCGCTTTAATGCAGACGGGATGTTTTTCTCAGTAAATGTCTTTGTTGTGTTCACGTCAGAGAGCGGAGGTGGAGCTTTCATTGCCGTCGCTGTGTCTGTCGTCCGTCTTTCCCGGACCGCCGTTGTCCGTCTGTCCGCCCGCCGCCCTGTCACGTGACCAGGTCTGTTCCTGTAACACCAACCGCCTCCGTCAGCTCATTCAACACTGTCTAAACTCTGAAAGCTCACAGGTCTCAGTCTGTTTACCTTCTCTGAGGTTTCAGAAATCCTCCTGGACTGGTTCCTGAAACATGACATTAAAGTTTTTTGGTTTTTTATTCTCTTCATATGTGCAGATTCTGATTATTCCAGGAGTGAAATGAGGACTCACGTGTATCCTTCAGAATGTTTGCTGATGTCGAAACTCTCCTTGTCTGAGTCTGTGTGATGTTTCTCATTCCTCTTAAACCTGGAGGAAAACAACAGGTTATCTCTTAATGACCACGACTGCTCTGAGCCCCTCCCGCATGGATGAACTCCTCACCCTAACTCTAATGGAGAACCCAGCCACCCTGCAGAAAAAAAAAAAAAAAAAAATTCCACCGCTTGTATCCGTGATCTTATCCTTTCAGTTACGACCAACAGCTCATGACCATCTGTGAGGGTAGGAAAACCTGTGTCCTGGAAAACCTGGAAAATGACTGACCAATTTTCCAATCGTGGAAAACATGGAAAATGGAAAAAAAAAAAAAGGTCAAGTGTCCTGGAAAGGGTTAAGTTATCCTGGAGAATTATTTATCCTCCCCCTGCCTCGTGACCTTGTGTGCTAAACTGAGGTGAAACAAAGGAAATAGTTTTTCAGTGATTTGTTGAAAATATACAAATATTTGTAGAGCAAGGGCA
>JAPQRP010000001.1:23108804-23118904 GCA_037367295.1 Apogon hyalosoma | reverse complement strand
ATCTATCTATCTATCTATCTATCTATCTATCTATCTATCTATCTATCTATCTATCTATCTATCTATCTATCTTGTTAGAAAAAGGCTACCTACACCTTTTGCACAGTACCGTATGTAAACACCTATGAATGTATGAACTCTACACACTCATACAACAATAAAAACAGTCAGCCTGACTTCGTTCATGTATATCAAGGCATGAACACAAGGGACTGACTGAATCTCCTCCCCCTGTTTTTACAGTCGGGGCAGACGTTATATGTGATCACGGCTGCTCACCTGTACGTGATGATGGAGTTGTTTCCGGCGTCTTTGTCGGTGGCGGAGAGTGTCAGCAGCAGCTTCCCATCCTCGGCGTCCTTCAGCAGGATGCTACTGACATAGCTGTTGGAGCTGAACTCGGGTCTGTTGTCATTGACGTCGGTGACTTTCACTCTGATGGTAGTGACGTTCTGGTGGGTAAACACATCCAGTCTGTCAGTACGAACAGCCAATCAAACAGCTACAACACTCCCACAGAACCCAGTGTCCCAGTGGTCCATTTACACTTAAAAAATGTAATTGATTAAATTCTTAAAGTATTTTCACAAAACTTCTCAGTGACTGTAATTATTTCAGTAACAGTTATGGTTTAAATCAGAGCTGGGAAATTAATTTTCCTATGGGGGAAACATGAGAAACTTTGACAGTTATTAAGGGCCAGATCAATTCACCTGCAGCTCTGCTCAATATACATCTCTATAAAAACAGTAAATGAAACAATTCAAGGATACAATGAAAATGTGAAGCATAGAATACAACTATTTAATGAATATTCACAAAAACATTTTCGAAAATGTGCAAATCCAGCTCCATGTTAACTTAACATTAAAAAAAATTAATGGAGCTTTGATAGTTTGCATATTTCAGTTCATTTTTGACTTCAGTGAAGAAATATCTTGAAGTCCATGTCTTGTAAAATCTCTACATTCTTAATCAATCCTTCTTACTTTTTTGGCATTATCTGACATTTTAATGGGCTGAAACTGACCGACAAACCAATCAGTGCATTAGCCTTATGCTGAGTACGGAAAGTTCGTGCAAAAAAACCCGCAAATTTAGCAGATCCTACAAAATAAAAGCTGTGCCGTTGTATTGGCTGCATCTATTACCATGATGTATATTTGCACTGACTTTTAATTTGACACTGACCTCATGCAGGCCAGTCAGGGTCAGCTGTTGGGCCGCATGTGGCCCGCGAGCCTTACTTTGCCCAGGTCTGGTCTAAATGCTTAACTTAAGTTTGAATGAGGTCTTAATAAAGGGATTTTATGAGGGTCATCTTCTGGACCGGATCATACCTCTCTCTGCGGAGTGCCTTTATCTAGAGCCTTAACCACCAGGTCGTACATTTCCCTGCTCTCTCGATCCAGAGGACCAACAGCCAGTAGCATCCCATCCTGCAACACAAAGACCAGATCTCAACCATGAGGATCAGGTGGGTCCAGAACACCAACATGTGATTGCTGAGGAGGTTTTCAGGTGGTCACCATCAGCACCAGTGTCATTCTTTGTGCCTCTAAAGTGGTTCAGGTAATAGCTGAGGCAATCTCAACTACACCTCCCACAATGCTCTGTTTCTGTCTGAGTCTCACCTCTCTGAATCTGAAGACCGGGTGAGGGGAGGCCAGCGCCAGGGTGACCTCTCCGTTGAGGCCGAGGTCAGCGTCTGTGGTCCGGATGGTGAAAACCTCTCCTGGATTTTCCTCTGAGTACTGGCCCTCGGGGATCGGCAGCGGGTCTGGGATCATGAGGAACTGTGGTGCGTTGTCGTTGTAGTCCAGGACGGTGATGTTGAGCTGGGCTGTGGCATTCAGACCGTCGACTTGTTGATCCACCGCCATGACCTGAAAGTCAAACAGAGAGACGGCATTTCTTCAGCTGCTGCTCATCAGCTTTTCACCTAAAAAAAGAAAACATCAACAGTTGCAAAAAAAAAAAAACCATGGTGGAGGAACATGGTGAACAGATGTACCTGTAATATGTAGCTGTCCTTGGTCTCTCTGTCCAGAGTCATGTCCCTCCTCAGAGACACCACACCCTGTTTGTTGATGTCAAAGGTATCGCTGTCAAAGAGGAAGTAACCCTTGGAAAATCCTCCCTGAAAAAGGAGAAGAAGAAGGAGGAGGAGGAAGGGAGAGAAGGTGAAAAAACCATGCATCTCTAAATGGTCTTTTTTAATATGATAAACTAATTAGACTTAGACATAAAACCTAACATGTTTCCTGAGTAAACTGTCTCAGATTAAATGATAAATGCATAATACTGAATCTGAAAACAGGCCTGTTTTTCTGAGCTCATTGAACATTGAATCATGACCTGTGATGCTACAAACATATGATGATCTTATAGAATATGAGGCACTGATGTAGATACAACTACTAAAAGTACTTTAAATGAGCTCAACTTTAACATGTACAGCATCATATATAACCATAAACACTGACAGGGAGCATTTTACTGCCCAATGAATACTAATGGTACATAAAAACAGTAGGAGCAGGTGAAAAAGTAACCAGAGCTTACCAATACCCACACACACAACACTTTGCCCATCCTGCTCACCGATACCCTGCCTACCCAGGGATTCAGTTTGAGTGTTAACTTTAAATCTTAATTTCTGAAAACACGTTTAAAAAATGTGTAAAACAAATGCAAAAATTGTGAGAAAGGCATATGTAAAGAACATGTGTGTGAATTTTGAAAGGAATCGGATGACTAATGTCTAAAAAAATCAGTTGAACAAATTTTCCAGGAAGAAATTTTCAAAAAATTATATAAAAAAAAATCAAAAAATTTACTACAGGCAAAGAAAATGTGTCGAATTTGAAAAGAATCAAGTGAATAGTGACCAAGAAATTGGTCGGATAAAAATCTTGGACAGACGGACTCCCCACCCGTCAATAAGTGCAGTGAACCAAAACTGTTCCAGTGGTCGTGGATGTGTCAGAATCTGTGAAGTTACTCTCATAGGACTGGGCAATGACAACATACAAACTGATAACAGAAAATGATTGACTAATGCATCGGCTTCATTTTGGAGCTGAGGTCCTTACCCCAGCGCTGTGTATGTATCAGTATCTGGTTCTGAAGCGACTGATGTTGAACTTGTGTATTTTTGGTCATTTTTGGTACAGGCCTGTTGTTTAACGTGTTGTAACAGCTGTAGAAGGTCACCTCGTCCCTGTCGGTGACCTCCAGGGTCAGGATGGACCCGCCGCTGGCCAGGTTCTCAGACACGGCCTCGTCATAGTTGGTTTTACTGAACTCAGGAGGGTTGTTGTTCACGTCCTTCACCTTCACCACCACAGAGCTGTTCCCGGTCAGAGAGGGAGTCCCTCCATCTGAGGCCTGGACCATCAGACGGTACTCATTCACCTCACTGTAGTCCAGAGCCTGGACCAGGCGCAGAATCCCATTGGAGGACTCCACCTCAAACACAGGGGGGTCTGATGAGGGAGTCTGCTGAGCAATACTGTAACTAATCATCCTATTTGGACCTTCATCAGGGTCCGTAGCTGATAAGGTGAGCAGGCTGGACCCCACTGATGCTGTTTCTGAGACTTCCACGTCATATTCAGTCTTTGAGAACTCTGGGACATTATCGTTGACGTCGGTCAATAGGATCAGCAGACTGGCCGTGGCCGAGTGCGCTGGACGACCCTGGTCTTCGGCCAACACCTGCAGCTCGTACTTCGCTTTGGCCTCACGATCCAGATCAGCTGCTACACTCACCATCCCAGTCAGAGGGTCGACAGAAAACCGGCCCTCTCCTCCTCTCAGGGAGTATCTGACCTCCTTGTTGAAGCCGCTGTCTTTGTCTGTAGCTGGAATGTAAGTCACGTTGAATCCTACATCTGCGTCCTCTGGGACCCTAGCTGGGACAGAACTGGGCTCAAAAACTGGACTGTTGTCATTGATGTCGGTGACTTGAACTTCCACGATGGCTGTGTCGGTGTTTGTGCCGTCAGTGAGGGAGATGGACACCGAGTAGTTATGTGGAGCCTCATCGTAGTCCAGTTTTGTCTTTGTGGTGATTTCACCACTGTCGGAGATCTCAAACTTGTCACTTTCGGTCACGACTTGGAGGACCACAGGAACCACAGGAGCTATTGAGAGGAACTGAACCTGGACAACAAATACCAGTGTAAGGGAACAGAAATACACTCACAACTGGTGTTCAGATGTTTACACTATAGACTGTACATACGTTCACACACAAACACATGCATCATGTAACATGAGAAGCATTCTGGGAGAGTGAATCTGAGAACTGTGATGTGGTTCTCTGCGTGTTTTTGTGTCACATTTGTATATTGTCTGACAAATTGCAATTCCACTCATTTGTATATATGTATATTGTCTTTAGAGTTTAATTACTTACAACTATTATTATTTTTTATTGTTGATCTTTTGCACTATCTTTATGCATGCACTTTTTTTCTTGTACTTTATTCTGTTGCTGCCTTGACCAGTTAATTTCCCTGTTGTGGGATCAATAAAGTTTCATCTAGTGTAATGTTTTCATTTTGTTTTGTTTGCAAAATTACATTGGGTTTTCAGTCACAATTTTTTACACACACACACACACACACACACACACACACACACACACACACTGGGTCTATATGCAGTATTTCTACTTTACAATATTAAATAAATGACTTAAAAGTATCATTAGTGTTTAGATGAAAGAGTTCTGAAGTTCTGCTGAAGATGCCACTGTACTGGATAATATAGATATGAACTGGATTTATTTCCAGTGACAGGCTGGTGAATTTATGTGACCACTAGAGGGACTAGTGAGTCACTCTGCTGGTCGCCAATGGCCAGAAAAACTATCACCATGGAGCCTTTGAGCAGTGACAAAGTGATAAAAACTAGAACCACTGTTGTTGTTTTCTCCCCTGGACACAGCTGTAAATGTAAAGAATGGAGTTTGATGCTGAAATGTCAGCATTTCTTCCACACGGGTGAGTTTGTTTTTGAGGTTTATGGAGATATGAAGTTATTATGGGGTGTTATTATCTTTGCTAAGTTGCTCTTTATTGATCCACAGTTCTGATTAAACTGTGACAGTTCTGACTTTGTTTGTTGGATTCCAAACAGGTCTTTAGTTCAGTTCTTGACGACACAAACTGTACAGAAAACAGAGGTGATCTGCGGTTTAACTGTGGCTGTTTTAAATGTAAAAACAGCTAAAATAACACTGCTAGTGCATTTAGTTTTTCTCTCTTCATTCTTACTTCAACACAAAACATTAGGCTTATGAAATAACTAATAACACTAAATACATTTTTCTCCATAATTTCACTTCATTTAAGGTTTTTGAACACATAACACAACTGTAGATGATTTCTTTGTAAAGTTTTTAGTATAATTTTAATACTCACCATATCTATAATAGTGGGTTTTTGATAAATAGGGTTTGGTAATGACTGGATGGAAACTTACCTTAACAATAAAAACTCCTGGGTCTTGCTCTTCCATGACAGTACCATGGAAGACTTTGTGTAAAAACTTTGGGTTTGAGTCACCAGGGGCCTGAATGTGGACCTGTGCTGAGGTGGAGCGGGGTATGCTTCCCCCTAGAGGAGAGGTGGAGAAAAAAAAACATAATGACATTAGAAGAAACAGAAGTTGGACTAGTTGGAGGCTGTATATGGGATGATGTCACCCACAGCTAATGTTTAAACGTACCATCTGTGGCTGTTACATAGAGAGGGAACTCCAAAATTGAGTTTACAACCAGAGGAATTATTTTAGCCAGTGTGATCTCTCCGGTGTCAGGGTGCAGGGAGAAGTAGCCGTCCTCATTCCCAAATTCAATAGTGTAAGTGATTTGCCCGTTCATGTCAGCGTCTGGGTCTTCTGCTTTAACCTTTGAGTTATATTTGACAAAATATTGCATAAGCAGCACATAAAAGTATAAAAGCAAATGAGAGATGACATGAATAAACTGTCAGCATAAAAAAAAAAAAAAACAGGTTGGAGAAGTGAAAGATTTTATAAATAAAGCGCATATGACATTAGTCAGATGGAGCAACAGGGAGTTTAATGTACAATTACACGTATTTTAAGGCAATGAAAAGTAAGTTGTTTCTATAGACTGTAAGAACTCATTCTCAGTCTCTGGACACTTGTGAAATATCAGAATAATACAAGTAAGTCATCAGCGTAACAGAGGAGGAGAATCTGCTTCCACCTTGTAAATTAAACTATGTCTGGTCATTAAAAAAATGTGTTTCATTTCAGTTCACACACAAAATAGTAAAAAGCATTGTGCGAGAATCCCAACTGAAAAAAATAGCCCCAAAATTAAAAATCTCCTTAACTTTTTGTTTGTAGTTTATATGAGAAGGCTTTCATCAGACAAATGTAAGAACTAAACTAACAGTAGTGTGACGTTACTCCAAATGTATTTTCCACATTCTTGCCTCTTCAATAATGTACATGTGAGTGGTATTTTTTTATTTATTTATTTTTATCATTTTTCTAAAATAATTTTTTACCCTAACTTCAAGATTTTCCATTTTTACTGTCTTTTACAATTCAAAATGTATGATACTTAATGCTAATTTCATAATTTTTTATAAATTAAGTCACAAGGGAAAAGTAGTTTTTCTTATTGGTTTATCAAGGGTCTGGTCTTGACCAGCTCTAAATGTCAAGTGTCATGAGATAACTTTTGTTATGATTTGGCGTTACGTAAATAAAATTTGATTTGATTTTGATGTATTGAGTAAAACAAGTGATTTAGCAGGAGGTTAACCCTTTTGGGACGATTATGTCTCCGGTGCCACATTTTTGCATACATTGTCCTTCAAATTAGTGAAACTCCTCAATCCTTACAGGATTAAAAATCTCTGGTCTAATCCTTGAATCATGAGCTGAACATGTGCAGTACACAGGAAGTAAATAATCAGTGATAACACCACTCCAGCTGTTAACATGAAGACTTGTTTAGGTCACTTCATGCTGACTTCACAACTGTGATGAATCTCTCACCTGGACCAGCGACATTCCAACTTCCTGAGGTGGAAACACTTTCCCCTCGTATTTGCTTCTGTTAAACATAGGACTGTTGTCGTTCTCATCCAGGAGATCGACGCTGACGTACACCTCTGTACTGTGGTGGGGTGGATCTGTCTCATTGGCTTGAATCTTTTAAATGAACACAAGAACAACATTTCAACTAAAGGAAGATTTCAACCAACAAACAGTATTGTCCATGTGTCCAAAATCTGATTTCTTTCAGTATTTTGTGCTGTAAGGTTCCACCGTTGACTGAAAACAGTTAAAAATACTTAGCTTTGTTTCTGCACATGTTCCAAGAAACAAAAGGCAATACTAGCTTTTACCAAAATGGCTCCAAAGTCTATTAACGACTGTCACTTTGGACTGACTGTGGATGCTGCAGGAACTCACTTTCACTGTAAAATGTGCTGGTAATTATTAGACTTTAAGGTACAGAATACACCCATATTTATCCTATAAAGCAACAAAGCAACAGGTAAAGCACCGTTGCAACAAAGTACATACAGTATATAACCCTTTGGCAATAAGCTCAGGCAAGTGGAATCTTTTTCTGTCATGTGATCTTTTGTGCAATATCTATATAAATTATATTGTCTTATGTAACTTGTTTGCACCTAGATTGTGTGCCACGTGTATGTTTAAGACTCCCCTCATCAAAAAAAAAAAAAAGTAAAAACATATAAATTGCATGACTGACTTTTTCTGCAGACAAATAAAACTCAAGCCTTTCATTTGGGAATGCCCTAAAAGCAGCTTGTCTCATAACTATCTAACACTATGCATGTACGTTTTTGACACAGTGGTTAGCATTACTTGTTAATTAACCAAACTTCATTTCACCCCAGGATAATTTAATTTAGTAGCTTTTAAAGTAGCTATAACTCCCTCCCTCCATTTACCCATCCGTCACCTGTCAAAATGTTTAATTTTAATGACAATATACATTTTATTAAATTTAGAGGATATTGGAATTTACACTTTTAAGGCCCCAAAGAAATGCAGTGATAAGAATAATAAGTAAGTAAATAAATATGGATTTTACATTAAACGCGAAGCCTTCAGCTGCCTCTCTGTCCAGTGCTGCAGAATCCTTCACTCGGACCGTCCCATCGGAGTCGATAGAGAACGGAACAGATTCTGGGCTGATGCTCAGAGTTCCCACAAATCCTCCCTGCAAAATAAATAATAATAGGAGAGAAAATAGTTTCTTTTTGGCTCTTCTATAGAAGCATCCTGAATATCCAGAGTATCAGCTGACAGACTGAGACGTGACCTCAGGAGGGTCAAACATATGGCTCGTGGGTCAAAACCCGGCCCACCAAAGGGTCCAATCTGGCCAATGGGATGAATTTGTGAAATGTAAAAATCACGCTAACAAACAGTGGTGTCAAAATAATTTTAGTTCAGGGGCAACATGCAGTCCAATTCAATCTTAAGAAGGTTTGATCAGTAAAATACTATCATAATAACCAATAAATATTGACAACTCTTTTTTTGTGTAAAAAAGTAAAATTTGACATGAAAATGTTTACATTTACAAACTAACCTTTCACAAAAAATGTGAATGAACAAATATAAATAACAAGAAATGTCTTAAGAATAAGTGCAGTTTTAACAATATTCTGCCTGTTACTATATGTTTTGTGTATTTGTAGATCTATTGTGATCTGCATGTTGTAATGTGTAAATGATAAACTGAGACGTAATAGTGTTAAAATGTCACTTATTTTTCGTTCAGGTTGTTTGTGTTATTCACAATTCTTTAAAGGATACTTTGTAGATTTAAACAATTTCATAATGTGATTTTACTCTTGTCACTGTTATTATTTTACTGGTTTGACCCACTTGAGATGGCATTGGGCTGAATGTGGCCTGAACTTAAATGAGTTTGATGCCCCTGCTCTACCTGGTCCATGTCACTGATGATGACTTTGAGCACAACAGTGTTGACAGGAGAGTTTTCCAGAAGCTGTACAGTATATTCAGACTTATCAAACTCGGGGGCGTTGTCATTGATGTCCTCGATAGTGACAGTCACCACAGCAACTCCTGTCTTTAGACTGTCATCAGTCTGAGCCGCCTGCATGGGAACGAGAAGGGTTGATGAACTGCCATTTTGGAGATTTATACAGGTCCAACACATTTATATAACAAAACATAACACTGTTGTGAACTTTAAACAAAGCAGTGAATTTGCACCAAAGACTAGTTCATGTCTTTAAATTTGTCATGTTGTAACATCACTTTTAAACCATGAGCTAGTGACCTGAATAGTTTTAGATGTACATCACAGGATGGTTTAAAACCAAATGTCACCTTGATGTTGACGGTGATGGCGTTGCTGCTCATCTCCTCCCTGTCGAGGGCCGATACTACAGACAGGACTCCGCTGGTCGGGTCCATGTGGAAGTTACTCTGATACTTTTCTGGAGTCACTGAACCAAGCACAGACATCCTGTTAAGAAACACTTCTTCCACTTACTGAGTATGAATTTACAACTTTAAATCTCATGCTATTTACCTGCACTGATGCTGTAGGTTACAGTCATGTTGATGCCAGTGTCTCCATCTTGAGCTTTGATTGGCTCAGGCTGAATCGTACGGAAAGATCCATCCTGAAACATTTAATAAACAACAGATGCATCATAGTATAAGGCTGCGTTAAAAAAAAGACACAGTCTGTGTTTATATAAAGGAAACTGAAGTCTTTCAACATCAGATGTAAGTATAGGTTAAACTGGGCCGGAGTGCACCAGAGCTCAGCTCCGGCCCCTCTACTGTTTCTGTTATTCAATGTCATCTCCTTCTTTCATTCTTCATTTCATCCCTCATAAATGAAATAAACTATTAAGAAATTTCAGTAGTCTTATAATTTCCTCCCATCTGTCCCTCCTTTATAATTTCCTTCCTTCCTTCCTTCCTCTATATTTCCTACCATCCTTCTACAATTTCCATCCATCCATCCATCCATCCATCCATCCATCCATCCATCCATCCATCCATCCATCCATCCATCCATCCAT
>JAPQRP010000001.1:23041363-23061221 GCA_037367295.1 Apogon hyalosoma | reverse complement strand
CATACAGACACACACACACAAACACACACAGACACACACACATTTACACACACACACACACACGCACCTATACACACACACACACACACACCCCTCCCACACACACACACACACACACACACACACACAAATGCTTTCAGTACAACACTTTACTCTCCTAACCTAATGAATTAAGTCTGTAAGCTAATATGTCCTAAGAGAGAACAGCTGTTGTTAACTTAGATCCATAGCATTGTATTAGAAAGATGATCTTTAAACTGGACAAACTAAAATAATTTATGAAAAATACTGAACTTCTCAACCCATCACAGCAGCATAATCCACCTTACACATGTTCACTGTCTTTGCCTAAAGAGCCTTACTTCACCTCAGACTCATATTTTCAAGTAGGCAATAAATCAATGCATCCTGTAAAGCATTAACATAAGCAAACATATAATTTAACATAAATTTTCTTGCATTTAAATCTCTGCACACACAGTACATGCAACAATTTAGATGAACTTGTGTCAGATAATCAGGACATAAGCAGAAAACACTGACATAAAACAAAATTGTTGTAAGGAGTTAAACAAAAAAATCTGCCTGAGAATTATATTTATGTTTTATGACACAACAGCATTAAGCATCCTTACATGACAGCATTAGCTTAGCTGTTGTTAGCTACTAATAAAGCTGTAATATGGTCATTCTATGTTTCTTTTCACATTCATGCTGCAAAAACTATGCCATTTTTTTTTCATTTTTATTTGAGTTTATTTCAAATATCAAAAAGACAAAAAAACAACAAGGAAAAAAACATTCAAAAAGAAGCGGGATGAAGTACAACTTAAATACCCATCTTTTTCTATTGATCACAAAGTCCCACAATCTTACACATGTCGAAATAAATTCTAACCAATCCTGGACAAAATGCAAAAATATTATATATATCAAAAATAAACTCCATTTCATAACTACATTTCACAACAGTGTTTGTCATTTCAAAATAAACTCCATTCATTTCATAGCCATATTATGCATATGGATAGACTTCACTTCAAACGTAAGTAGGCAAAAGAAATTCCAGATCCAAAAGGACACCCCAATATATGGGAATAAATCAACCGAAACAGAAAACAAATATCACACAAAAGTACAGTTTCACTGTGACTCTTTAACAACACCCAATGACTGGAAATGAATAAGAAGTTCAGCCCACATTGTCTCACCCCAATTCCATTTGACCTGGCCAATCAGCCAATGGATACAGCCCATAGCAAAGAACAAAGTCAGTTACTAAAGTACAAAAAAGATAACAAATGTTTATATACCATCAACAACCATTACTGTGGTGCTCGCATTCACTGCCACTATATCTGAAAAATAAGGTTTTTATACATCTTTTTAAATTTTGGGATGTTTTCACATTGTTTTATATTTACTTCCATTCTATGCCACAAAACCACTCCACAACATGAAATGCACATCTTTTTAAGATTTGTTGTAGTGAAATCATTATTAATTAAATTATTTAGTTTAGTCTGTAGTCATATATACACCCCCCACCCCCCCATCTGTGAATATTTTCTGTATGTTACTTGGAAGTAATTTATTTCTTGATTTGTATAATATTTGTGCTGTTTTAATTTCCACCTGATCCCATAATTTGCATGTATGTGAGAATAAGAATAGTTTGTTGGTATGTTACAGGTATCCTGTATTGTTTAGTATCTGCATTACTCTCTTTTGAAGTGTGCATAGTAGTTGTAGGTTGGTTTTATCGGTGTTTCCCCACACTTCTACACAGTAATTCAAAAAGGGAAACACAAATGAATAGTAAAGGGTCAATAATGCTTTAAGTACCTGGCTCTCCCTGTCACCCCAATATTCCGTGCTACTTTTGCAACCAAATATTGTATGTGGTTTCTAGGAGATTTTATGTTCTAATATTACACCAAGGAATTTGTTTTCATACACTCTCTATATTAACTTTGTTTATCACTAAATTTACCTGTGCATTTGTTAATTTTCACTCTAATGGGTCAGAGGATTTTTTTTTTTGTTTGTTTTGTTTTTTTATTTATTACCACTGAAAAATTGGAGTGAGTGGTGTTCACTAGTTACCCAATAAATGCACCATTTTTGTTAGTGCTTTCCAGATTTAATATTGCATTGACACTTATAAAATCAAATTACAATGAAATCTACACTGACACCAAAGTTGTTCACTATATACTACCACTAATAACCTAAATATAAATACAAACATAAAGAATTAAACAAATAATCGTGTCAAATAATAGTGAATGTGTAAAGGCTGCTTGCTGACAAACTAATAAAAATTGTCTTTCAAACAGGTTTTACGCAAGGTATTCCAGTTACCGCTGCAGACTGTCTGCCAGACACCCACAACGCTACTTTAAAAACTGCGAGTGAGTGAAAAAAAAAAAATCCTGCAGGATGTCATGCCAGTGGTGATATCTTCATCCATATCCCTCCCTCATCTGCGCTATTATTGTGAACCGTTTTTTCCTGTTTTGATTAATCGGGAGCATTTCTGTTGTAAAAGGAGTTTATATTTCTTTATTATTCAGTCCTGGCAGTATCATTTATTAATGTAATCAGTTTTTAAACTGTCTACTGATTTATCTCTGATGCTTTAATAAAGACAAGCTCATAATGTGCTCAACATCCTTTGTTTTCATTCATTCATTCATTATAATTGCTTAATCGTCATCATGCTAGTGACCAAAAGAACAAGATTGTGGAAACAAGCATGAAAATTTATTTCCTTCACAGTATGCCTGGGCTCAGAGCAGAATGTAGAATTGTTGATTCTCCACATGGAGAGGAGCCAGCTGAGGTGGTTCAGGCATCTGCTCAAGATGCCTCCTATGTTACTTCTGGCTCAAGCCTTTAGTGATGGGAAGTTTGGCTCTTTTCAGAGAGCCGGCTCTTTTGGCTCCTAAGTGGCTCTTAATTTAGTATCATTTACTGCATAAACTAATATTTTAGCCTAACTTGGCAATTATGAATGGTTTATGTGTTAATAAACACTTTTGCATTCAGTGTTTTTATGAGAAGCCTTATAATTGCTTCAGTCACAAAAGCATTCTTACGTTTGTTTAATTTTTAATAAAACTTTTCTTTGCACACAAACAAATGAACAAAACACTGCAAATAAATCCACAGAACAGGAATAGACCACCAAACAGAACCAAACCATTCTGATGTGTCTGTTTGAGGTGGGACCTGCTCTACTATTGTTTGTTTGTTTTTTTTAACATGTCACTCATTTATTACCAGTTATGATCCATATCCTTATGTGATTGGTCACCATCTGCAGTGAGCAGTGCTCAGCCACTGAGAACAAGAGAGCTGAGCAGCAAAAGGGGGGAAAAAAATTGGGGAGCTCTCCCTCGATGGGAGCCGGCTCTTTTGATTCACTACACTTCAATTCAGTTCAATTTAATTCAGTTCAATTCAACACACTTTATTTATCCCCAAGGGGCAATTTAAAAAGGGCATGAAAGTAGCTTAAAAAGAGACATTAAAAAGAGACAGTACAGGGTTGCCACACACAAGAAAACACACATAAGGTAAAGTGCTTGGTGGATGCAGTTGTAAAGTGCTAAGTGATATGGGTACAGAGTTGAGGAGCTGGACAGCCCTGTGGATAAAAGTGGCTTTCCTCCACTGTGTCCTGCAACCCAGACAGCGGAACCTGCATCTAGAGGGGAGCCACTGAAATTTGTCAGATAAAATGTGAGTCTTGTAAAATTGCGCAGGCTGATTTCAGAGTCTGTTGGTCACAAAAAGCGGTGAGACTACGAATAGGCTGCTCAGTGATCTTTGAGCAGGTTTTAACTATGTTTAACAGATGATTTCTGTTTTGCAGAGTAATGGAGTGAAACCAGCAGGTGAAGGAAAAGGTTATAACATTTTCAATGAAGGCATAATAGAATGTGATGAGAATGTCCTTACTGACCCCAAAAGATTTTAATTTCCTAAGGAGATACTGTCTCTGATGGCATTTCCTGAGGACTTCCTCCTCTGTGTTTGAGGAGAACTTAAGCAGGTTGTCGAAGACAGTTCCCAGGTGCTTGTACTCACAGACGACCTCCACCAGCTTCCCTTCCATGGTGGTGGTGACTGCCTCTGCCAGCTGTCTTTGTTTGGATGAAAAGGTTACAACCACCTCCTTGGTTTTACTTATATTAAGCTTGAGACAGGATCTTCCACACCACTCCACAAAGTCCATGTTAAAGCACTGCCTCGTAGAGCTGACTCATGAGCATAACCCATCACTACAGGCCTTAACATCGTGGTTCAGAAGTCATGAAGCATTTTAGATCAGTAGATGGTTTTGGTCGCTGGTGGCTGTTTAGGTCTTTGAGGGATAAACTCTCGCCTGGTGGAGGCTTTTTGTTGAAACTAATTCAGACAGTTAGGTCAGGTCTGCCTGGACACTACGTTGTTAGGGTGTTTTCACACTGGGTATTCAAGTCCATATCCGAGTATGTTGGACCCCAAAGTCCACTTAGCTTTATCAATGTGAATGCAAACGTTCCATGCACGAGTATCATACCCGAGTCCAGCTGCGAAGGTAGTCCTGGGTACGGACTGCATGGATTCCAAAATGGGACGTTGCAATGTGAGAGCAATCTGTACTCGAGGTGTGACCTAATCACCATTCCAACAACGCAAGTGACTTAATCACCACAAAACCATAGATGATGCTCCTGTTGTCTCCTGGAAAAGCTTGCCTTACCAACCGAATATATCAGGGACAACGAAGGTCGCTCTTCTTCTCTTTGCCTCAAACAGGCTAACAGATAGGCTGTTTCTTGTTCTTGTCTGTTCATCCATTCTCGTGAAACGTCATCAGTAGCGGCCCAAGTCCTGTTCCAACTGCTAGTTCACATAAACCAAGAAGGCATGGAATACCTGGATATTGTTGTTGTTGTTGTTGTTGTTGTTGTCAGCTAGATGAAACCAAGGATACACTGGTTGATGATTGTGTAGAGTTGGCAGGGAAATAATTCCCAAGATGCAGTTTGCGCTGGCTCGACTAGGACCTGGGCGGCTGTGCCTGGCTGAACTGACGAAATGTAGTACAGTTTCGAAAAATATACAAAATGTATTAATGACATGTAAATACTAGTATAAATGTATTGAAATCACATTGAGTGACATTGTGGTGATTTGAGGGAAATATGTTATGGAGCGACAGGAAGGAAAGTTCACAAGTACGCAGCTGTTCCAATTACAGATAGACTTGTGTTCTTAAGAAGTATGTTCTCTGTGAATGTTCTTACTTAGACCGCACTTACCAAGTTCACAAGACCGTACTCTGCATTCTTGATCTTGAGAAATGGCCAGATAGAAAAGTATTGTCTGTGAACAGAGCGGTCTCTCAGTTGATGACATAAGGATTTGTCACTTCCATGTTTGTTGGACAGCTACAGAATTCCCCCCATACCGCCACCTACTGTTTCAGCCCTGTAACACCCACTTGCTCTCGGGTACAGGCCGTGATACGTGCTTGTGAATGTAACATCTGTGGGAAGGTGTGAGTGTATCCAGGTACAGCACGGATCTGGATGTCCAGTGTGAAAACACCCTTGCACAGGTGTGTAAGTCCTGTGTATTTACATTGAATTTGTGTTGTCCTGTTGAAGTTTGCTGTCTTCAAATCTAACCTAATGGTAGCTATGGTTGTACTGTGTTGCATTTTAATGTTTACCCATTACTTAATAAATCCATTCATTTACAGGGAAAATCTAAAGGCCAATAATTACAATGGTTGCGTGTGTTGTTGTATGCATTGATGTAAAATAAGATTTCTTTTTTGTAACACACCCAGGTCTTCAGGTTAACATAGGCAGATATTCATTTCTCACAGATTCTAAATGTACTCACGCAGAGCTGAGGTTTCATCAAGACAGTGAATTTAGAACAGATCTTTTTGATTCAGCCTATGATTATTCTATAAGTACATGTGCTGTTAAAGGTGACGTGTAACTAATACACTGTGTAATGGCCGCATGTGCTTTATCTGCACGTGCATATTTGTAAAATGGTTCCCATCTGTAAATTGTTGGACGGTATCATTGTCTACCCCCCGCCACACACACACACACACACACCTCAAAAAAAAACAAAAACAGGGCAAACATTTGTTCTGATGTTTGGTTCAGGCGATACAAAGTGGCTGCCATGAGGCGTTTTTTTTTTTTTTTGGGGGGGGATTGTTCTACTTCTGAAAACATTCAAGACCTGAACCAGTACAAGTATATTAATTTTCATACTTTTATGAAAAACTGAACTTTCCCCCCCAGCTTTTGGGACTAAACCCATAAGCTGTTCTGAGACGGTGTTTTGAATTTAATGCTATCATATTTGCTGGTGCTTAGAACAAAAATGTTTTTTCAAAAACTAAAGTTGTCTGTTCTTTTCCTCATGTTTCATGTTGCTGTGTTGTTGCCCCTGGTATTGTTCTTTCTTTTGTCAGGCTTAACATGATCACTGTTCTCAGGAAACTAACTGGGCTGGTAATTTGCACACCCTCTATTCACCTCCTCACATTGCGATTTCTGACACTGGATCCCTGGTATTACATGAGCCTCATAGTGATGTCAGAAGATAAACTGTGTCACCTTATCTTGTTTTTTGGTCCCATGGCCAGGGCTTTTCAAGCTGAGAAAGGTGTAACCTGCAAAAATGAAAAGATGCTCCGGGCAGGGAATATTATTTTACTCCTGACCTCCTTAAAGCTCAGAAGTTGGAGGCTGTAAGTGTGACATTTGGCAAAACACTTAATGAGGCTGGTTTCTACAGTAGACACTGAGGAAGCTGCTTTTGTTAAGGACAACAAAAGGTTCTGTCTGATTTGCCAGCAGTCGCTCTGCAGGGTATATATATATATGTGAGATGACAGGGATTTTCAGCTGAGGACATTACTTGAGCAAAGATGAACATACTTGTGGCGTTTCTCCTGGTGGTGTTGGGGTGCAGTCTAGCTGAGGGAGTGTCAAAATGTGAACTGAAGGACTCAGTACTCAATGAATTACAAAAATTACAAGAAGACGGCCTGTCATTAAATCCTAAAGTTGTGACCACCAGAAGTAAGTTGAATACGTTTTTTGGTTTTGGTGTTTTTGTTTTTTGTTTTACTTTTGCAAGATGCATTGTACTGAAAGGGACATGAGATGATTCCACTGAATGCATTTGATGTCAATTCATAATTTCATTCCAAATGAATATGTTCAGGCTTGATTTGCGGCACACCCAGATGATTAATGTATAATGTAATGCACAGCCGTTCTGTATTGAAGTTACCTGTTCTGTCTGTGCTGTGAGGGTTTCATCTGGTTTCTTCTGCCATTAAAACAGGGACACATTGGTTAATTCTGTCAGTACACCTGACCACGGTGCTGATGAAGATCTGGAGTTGGTCTCTGAGCACCTTCAATGGCAGCTCACTGCTCCTTATTTGTGCTAATGCTAATGCTACGTACTCTATGTGGATTAGGAGGATGAGTAATATGCAGACCTTTCACCTGGGTCTGAAAATACTCATTGTTATACTGTTATATGTAATGTAATGTAATATATAATGTTTGAATTAATTTTATTGCTGCATCAAAATATATGTTGCATCATAGTATAGAGTTTTCATGGACTGGAGGGGCATTAAAAACAACTGTAAAAGTAACTAAAGCTGTCAGACAAATGCTGTGGAGTATTTACTTAAGATAAGATGGGTTTATTTGTCACATGCACAATTATACATAGTAAAATGCAGTGAAATGTATTTTTGTACTTGCAGCTCTATTTAATTTATAACGTCTGAGATGTAGAGTAGAAAGAGGAGAATAACTGAAATGCTAAAGTCAACTACAAGAACTATAGATGGAATCTAAATACGAAACATTTCACTAGAACTAATGTTAAAAAGATGTGCATTTCATATTGTTGTAGTGGTTTTGTGGAATAGAATGGAACAAAATATCAAACAGTGTGAAAACATCATAAAATTTAAGAAGATGTATAAAAACCTTATTTTCCACAGATATAGTAACAGTGAACGGGAGTATAACAGTAATAGTTATTGATGGGTTGTTATAATTTGTTCTTTTTTTCAATAATTTTAATAACTGGCGTATTCTTTTTTATGGACTGTATACATTAGTCATATAAAACTGGGGTAGGACAAAACAAGTTCGGCTTCTTCCTACTCAATTTCAGATATTAGTGTCATTAAAGAGCCACAATGAAATAGTTGTACACTGATATATTTTTTCTTGTTTTTTGGTTAACTTAGTGCCTTTAATATTCGAGAGTGTTCTGTTAAAATTTGTAATTTCTCTTTGCCTTTTGTTCACCTTTATATTTTATTCCTACTTATGGTCGAAATAAAGTTGATCATTATCATTATATCTATTAGTGCCAGTGAATTATTCAATAAGGTCATCCACGTTAAATAAATAAAGCAAAAAGATAATTTATTTTCTTGTCCTACCCCCTTACAGACTTTACTCAACCATTCACCACCACTTTTTCACAAAAAACCAAGAGCAAAACAAGCAGAATAACTGCAAATCAGTACAAATTAAACAAAAATTATCTCACACGCTTAGATTCACTGTTTGAGTTAAAGAAGTCACATAACTCCCTCTGCTCATTTGATCGAGGTACACTTCACCCCTGTGGCTATGATTATATAATAACATTTGGGAGGTGACTTTTCAGTGTTTTCTTTCCATCGTCCTAGTTGTCTGTCATGCGGAGAAGTCATCAAATTTCACCACCAGTGCTGTGAACACCCAAGGGTCTGATGGAGGAAGCAGTTCAAACCGAAAAAAAAGAAACGCCGATGAAGACATGCTAGAGATGAGTGAGTCTGAAGAAATGAGTGCGACCACAGTCCAGCCCCAAAAGACAGGAAACACAGAGCAAAAATGGACCTTCTATGGCATTTTCCAGCTTGGTAATCTCTTGGTTTGCACCGATGAAGTGTCAAAAGACCCTGAAATCTGTAACTATGACTGCAACAGTAAGTTTCTATTTCAGCTCCGTATCCAATAATACTTTTTAAAATTTATATGAAGTATTTGTTCAAAGATTCTGTGCCTGAAAAACTTTTTTTTTTTTTTTATTCTCTTTTCATTGGAAGAATTTCGATTTTTACAAACATTGAAAAATTTGACAGATACACAAACAATATAAGTCCAGAGAGTGGGTATATATATATATATATATATATATATATATATATGTGTACTTGCATTTTTCCCATCATATAAAAGTACAAACCAGATCTGCTCTTACTCTCAGTCTAGATGTTCAAAAAAACACTTGTATATTCTTTCGTAAGCGCAGACCTCTATTTAATCACAGTCCTTACCTTTTTGTTGTTTTTTTTTTAAAACCCTCAACCTTTTGTTTTCCCTCTGTAGCACTGATTGATGCTGACATCACCAATGACATCAGGTGTCTGGCAGACATCATCAGAAAGCTTCTGTAAGTTCATTATAGATATTTCACATTTTCTGTTCTTTGATTTATATAAATGTCTTTGTTAGTTTTTACCATATATTTACTCACTTACACTTTCACTGGTAATAAAGTTGTGCTTCTGTTGTAAAAGTTTGAATATGCAGCACAAAGTGTAGGAAGCAAATAGATTTTCCATAACTTTGTCTAAATTTGTGCAAGTTTAATGTAATTTTGTATTCACACCCTGATGTTTTCCACAGCGTGGATGGCTTTAACCAGGGATCCAAATTCATGGAAATGTAAGTTTTTCACATACGTCTAACACACTCTTGTGGTAATCTTTTGTAACATTGTAATGTCCCCATCAACATTTACAATCACCACAGCCTTTATTTATTTACTCAAAGGAAAATAATCAACAATTTAGTCAGTCCAGATGAGAAGAAATCATATCCCAACTAAACTAAATATACAAATAAAGAACAAATTACCAAACTATGTAATTTTTTTTTCAAATCAAAGCAAAATATGTGAAAGTGAAAACTACAATCATATACTTTGTGTTTGTCTGAACATGTTGATCTTTTGTGGTAAAAAATGTTAAGATACTGATAACTTGATTTTTACTGGTATTCATCAACCATGTCTGACTGTTCTAAAGGTTATTACATTTTTACCTGTCCTCGCTTAAAATTTTGTTTTTAAAACAGTTTTGAAGCCTCATATAAAGATATAGAAAAAAAATCAGAAATTGACAAAATTAGATTATTTCTAGAACAACTACTCAAGAAAAGCTCAACAGCATATGTTATATACATCATCATTCACATATTCATTCATGTACAGTACATACCTATACAGTACTGACTTTTATTTTGGAAAAACTGCTATAATGTTGTATTTCCTCAATTCCTCATTGGCATAGGTGAAGAAGGTACCAGGCCTTTATATGAACATTTGTATTACAGCCCAGTCTTTATTTCTAATTTTAAGCATAAATGTATAATAAACTTGCCCCCCCCCCTTTGCAACATTGAAAATGCTGCAAAGCACTTTCCTGCAAAAATGATACTTCCTTTAAGTTACAAATTAAGAATTGTTCCAGTTTATAACTAAAATATTCATTGCTCAACAGACCTTGGCTGTACAAATGTTGCCTTCCTGTATCACTTGTGAAACATGAGACACACACACCTGCAGTGACTGAAATCAGACAATTACACCTCAGATAATAATCTAAAACAGGGGTGTCATTTTCTTTCATGGGCCACATTCAGCCCAATTTGATCTCAGTGTAATTTTGCACTTTGCAAATTTAACCCACGTCTCAGATCAGAACCTTTGCCATCTGGTTTTTGCCCACAAGCTGCAGGTTTGATACCCCCGATCTACAACAACAAATTGAAATAATTTAAATGAACATATTAGGTTCTTGAATAAAATATATTAAGCCTATAGATATGTGCAGCATTGTTTCCTATTTCATTATATTATATTCATAGAGGTGTTGTTTGCTTGTTTGCATACCTTGCTAAGTGATTAAGAACAGCAGATAAACTTCCAACATGAGCTGCAGTAGCTGTGATTTACGGACAGTGTGAGACATTTGATATTGAATTTAATCTGTTTGAAATTATTTAGGCTATGTATAGAAATTAATGTAAAATAAAAATTAATTAATTAATATAAAATAATGAAAGTTGACATTGTAACTTTTTGTTTTCTCTGTTTTATTTGCAGGATCAGACTCATTTACAACTCAGACTGTGAAGGATATGTCTACAGCGAATACTTCAAAGAATGCTAGTAAAGACATAAAACTGGTCAAACATATTACGCTATTTTAGTTTTCCAGCTAAAATACTTCAGCAAATACTTTGTTACCTAAAGCCTTTCATGATTTCTGTAGTGATAAAAGGCTTTGTAAGAAGATTCATCTTTGCAATGACCTGACAGCGATATAGAGTGATAATAAAATGAAGCATGTTCACCCCTGGTGTATCCGTCATGTCTGTATTAATCAATACAATCTTCTCTACAGCCACGTGACACTTGAGCTTTAAAAAACAAAATACTAAAACAAATGTAGAGTTTCACTGAGAATAATATGAATCCAATTTTTAGTGTATTACATTGGATTACTTTTCAAACCTGATTAACCCATAGAGACCCAGTGCTGCTTTTGTACCCCGTCCCGAATGTTTTTTTTCACTTTATTTAACCTGTCATAAGTGATTTATCACCATTTGTTATATTATCCTCTGTATTTTTGTATTTTTAAGTGAAAATCAAGTATTTTCCTATATTTAATTTGTTGATCATGAAGATGTTCATAAAATCGCATAATCAAGTAAATTCATTGCTTATTATTTCTAAAACAGAGAAAACTGAAGAAAAAGTGACTTTTTTTGTAAAATCTATCATTGACTGAACATAAACCCAGTGTCTCCATCCACTGTCATTGATCAAACTCCATGGGTTTTACTGGTGAATCAATGTTGTAGAAAATGACAGTGTTTCCACGGTAACTACGGAGCCTCTGAACATCCAAATGAGTCATATCTGATGACCATGAAAATATGATAAACTGTATTTTACACCAGTTATTATATGTATTGATAGAATTAATGGATCAACAGCTTATAAACAGTTTACATCAATAGATGTTTTTGTCAGTGGTGGATATTTAGGTCTTTATGGGTTAAAATCATGTTGCATCAAACTTTAAATCCATTGTACAATTGATGAGGTTTAATTTTAAGTGGCTGCATTTTGAAATAGATTGACTCAGTTCTCTTGAGTTTTACCAGGATTATTAATTAGAGATTATTAATTACATTAGAGAAAGACCACACTAACTGTCAAACATGGCAACAAATTAAATCCATCTGCAACAGCTGAGGTTTAGCTCCGGGGGAGGTGGATGCCATGTTCAGCATATGCACAATTAAACTCTTCAAGAATACATGATAAGATGTCAATTTTCGATTAGTTTACTGAATATTTCAAATATGCAGCATTGTAAAAATATTTCCAGATCGGCTTTTTTAAGTACGTTTTTGTTTAAACATGAGATAAAATGGCTCTTATTGAAAGAACTGACAGTTTTGTAGTGTTGCAGTACAAGAATTTTATTTAACAAACTAAAATGAAATTAAAATATAACAAACTATCTTACATTTGCAAAATTAAGCAGAAGCTACTGTGTGAAATGATGCAGGACTTAATGGTTCAAATCTGTCTCTCGTTCAACATTATGTGGCTGAAAAAGGAAAAAAACAACAGTAACACTTGTGATACTAAGATGTGAGCATTATCTTATTTCAAAGGGACATTATGGGGTCATATTTAAGGGTCAACACTGGAGGAACCTGTGACAGCATCAGTTGTGGAATGCATTTAAAGGATAGCCTGCAGAACACATTATTAGTGAGGGAGACATGTTTAACCCATAAAGACCCAGTGCTACTTTAGTGGCAGCTCCCAAATAAATTTTTCTCTCTATTTAACCTTTCTGAAGTTATTTATCATAATTCATTATAATATTATCCTCTGTGTTTTGCATTTTTCAGTGTAAATCATGTATTTTCATACATTTAATTCACAGATCAGACAGATGTTCATGAAAACTCACAGTAACTTCAATGGTTATTATATCAAAACAGAAAAAAAACTGAAGACATGGTGAGTTTTCTCAACAAAATATACCATTTAACAGTGTCTCCATCCACTGTCATTTATCTGATGACCATGAAAAGATGACAAACTGCATTTTACACCAGTTATTTACGTGGATTGATAGGATTAGTGACTCAACATGTGTTAAACATTTTACATCAGGAGATGCTTTTGGTCACTTGTGGATATTTGGATCTTTCAGGGTTAAAAGTGCATTTATTTATTTTTACCACTAGAGGGGAGACAAACTCTAAGAGACAGACCAAGATCCTCCTCTGTCTGCAGATGAAACTTATTGTTAAAAGGTAAAAATATTTACTATTTTACTATGTTTGTTTGTAAGTTTTGAACAACTGATCCTTAAAATATAAAGTGGATAATATCTGTCGTCCATTGGTATCACATTCAGAGTTTGCATACTGAATGTCAATAAATCTTCAGATTCTTTAAAATAAAGGTTAAGTTAAAAGAAAATCTGTATTACAGTCAGTGGTAAAAGACATCATTCATTTTATCCCATTTGAATTATGACATCATTTTGTGATAAGTGTTAGTTAACCTGTTAGGCCTTTGTTTCTGATTAGAATCATTTCAATGTGTTACAAAACAATGGATCAGCTGATAGCAAAAGCTTCATTCATATTTCACCAAGTTATGATTAGAAAACAGCAAAGATAAGACAACATTCTTCATCATTGCTTCATAATGTGTCCTTTATTTTTGCTCTTCTTGGTCTCATTCAGTGAGTTTTATTGGTAGACAAATCAGACTTATACTGTTGGATCTGCTTAGTGTTATCTCAGCGCTGCAAAGATTGTCTCATTGGTCGCTTGTTTTATAAAATAATTCATGAGATACACTGGTCTCAGACTGTTAACCTGTCTTTGATGTTTGCCCATTTACTTGCTTGTTGTTTAGCTGATGGTCTTCTAGTTACATGGATGTACAGCATCAGTATATTGATACAACCATTGCATGTTACCATGGCAACACAGAAACAACAGTTACATGGGGTATATCAGGCTACAAGACAGTTGTTCAAGTTAAAGTCAAAGTTTGTTGTAAACCTGTTGAAGTATTAAACTGTGAGAATGTGTTAATAAAAAGACCATACGCCTGAAAGTCATGGAGGAAACGGCCTCTTTCCACAGTCTGGTCTAAGTGACTGAAGACATGAAGTATAGGCTACTTTTTAACCTCCCTCTTGAAGAATAAGGTGAAATATAAGTAACAGCCATGTTTTCATACAAAACTAAATGTTACTGTTCTATCTCTATCTTAAAACAGTGACTTTCTCAACATCTAAAATTCTATTTCAAACAGACAGACATTACATGTGTAAATGGTGACACAATACAAACAGGATCAAAAAAATGATTTGGCTCTTGCTATTGACCGTCTTTCATATTTTTTCCAAGGTTTGGGGCAAGTTGAATGGGATTCATCAAGGTAACTCAATCAGTTTCTTCCTCTCAGCCTATAAATGTGTGAGGAAAAGTTTAAACATAGACAAAAATGTATTTGATAGTCTAAAACATTACATTTTCTCCCATAGACTAGATTTTCACCACTCTGAAAATAGCCACCAAAGAAGGGGATGGAGTTTCACATCCTGTTTTCCTCATTTCTGAAAAGAAAAAAATCAGTCGACCTGACCTGCATTTTACAAAGTCCCTCTGCACATTATAGAACATCTGTAAACCACTGGTTGCGACACTATCCTGCCTTCATGTGCTATGGGAATTATGGTCATCTAGCAAGTTGACCTGTGGGGATTCACAGGTTCTAGATGTAGTTTTTATGCCGTTTTGTTTTTTTGCATTACCACATTTGTCCAGCAGTCACCGCCAAAGCGTTCTTGACTAATATCTCCCAAAATATTGGTCCTATGAACTTGTTGTTTTCCCTAGTCTGTTCCTTGACCAAAATACATTAGTATGCCAAACTGCAGCTGTCAGCTCTTTCCAAATTTTGTGTGAATGCCCAGACACACATGCATGCACGCACACAGAGGTCACTTGGCTTTTGTAATATAGGTAAGGAGTCTCAAACTTGCGGCATGGGGACCAGTTGAGTCCCGTGGGATGATGTTTTGTGGCCCCCTACTTGACATCAAAGTTTAGTGTTAATGTGGGCACACGTGGTTCTCAAATGCATCGATTTGCTGAGTCTTGCCACGCTTTTATTTTATTTATTTTTATCACTTATGGGCTACCATAGATGGTCTTGTGACAGCTTTCGGCGGCATTTGTTGTCAACGGCTGTCAAACTAGTCAACTGTGAAGTACCTGGCGAAGTATGAACATTAGTTGAAACATATTCCTGATTGACACCAAGTGGACGGAAAATATATGCGTCACCCAGTTCCAGTCATGTCTCTCTCAAAACATGTTGTGAAGAGTAAGGTTGGCAACAACCACAGGCAATTTCAGGAAAAGTGGGTGACCGAATATTTTTTTTGTCAAGCACAGGGGCACCCCTACGTCTTTCATATGTACAGAGAAAGTTGCAGTGTTTAAGGAATACAACATCTGATGTCATAACTCAACTAGACACGCTGAGGAATAAACAAAATACCAGGGAGATGAGAGAAAGAACCGGGTCACCAGTCTTAAAAAATTTCCATTCAGGCAACAAGATTTATTCAAGGAAGCAAGCAAAGAGAATAAAGCAGCAGTCGAATCTAGCTACGTGGTGAGTGAGATGATTGCTAGGGCTGGAAAGCCACTTAAAGAAGACGAGTTCATCAAAAAGTGCATGTTACTAGCTGCAAGTAAAGTAAAGAAACCCTTTTTTTGTGGAATACTTAATGCAGCCCAGCCTGGCCCAGACTCTACCTCCAGCGGCTCCCAGGTAAGTTGAGTTTCAGACCCCTGATATAGATACTAGTTACAAACTCCAAAATTATACATGAACACCCCCTCACATCATATTTTTCATTGGAGAACTGGGAAAAAATTTTGATCCACAAGCTGCTGACATGAAAATAACCTTTGAACTTTTCAAGATGGGGGAGAGCAACAAGGGATTCAACGCGAATGATAAACGATGCTTTTATTGACGTTCTGCTGCTGTTAACTGATGATTTTGCACATTTATAGCATACACAATTTGCAAGAGAAAAACAATACTGTAAAAGACGAATTAACACATCCAAAACTGTTTTATACAAGTAGCAGGTCACGATAAATTGTGTGTCAGCTATTTTTCATTTCGCTGTGACAACAAAAGCACTTGAACACAACACACTTGTAATTTTGAATTCACAAGTGGAAAAGTTCATTTTCCTGATAGCTCATGAAGGCAGCATGAGGACCTTCAGGTAATACTGGAGAGATAGTTTAAAATCTGTTTATCTGACCTAAAATGCCATTTACACGTGGATGAGAAGCCCAAAAGTAGAGAAAAGTAGTGAGAGGTAATTATGAAACATTACCTATGATTCTATCTGATAAAGTATGCAAAGTAACGAGTGAAAAGAACATCAGGAGCCTGAAATGTGTGGATCTTTGAGGGTTAATTTTTTTGAGACCAGTTTGCTTTTTTTTTTGTCAAATCAACCATCAAGGAAGCTGTTGAGTAAAAACATTGTATTTTCTTTTTTCTTTTTTTTTTTTTGGTTGCTTTGTTTGATGTAATTACTTTCACTGAGGAGATTATGATTTCACCCATTTTCAAATAAACAAAACTATTTACTAATCCATTGTGTTATTATTGTAAGAGAGAAATCGTGGTATATGTGAATTTAATGAGGATGATTTATCTGCTTGATGTTCTACTTTGTCCACCAGCTGCACAGGTAGAGCCCAGTGGCCTTTTTTCTATTTTAATGACTCCTACAAGCAAACTGTAGTTGAAAATGAGCCATACAGATGATAAATATGAAAGTACAAATGCAGAGTGGGTTATTATTAATTAAGTAAAATGTACAGAAGGACATAAATACCAAATATTGGAGTTCTAATGTCAGTTCACAGCAGCTCTGATGTCTTATCACACATAATGGCCACTAGATTTCAGCTCCGGACACAGCTTGGCCTCCAGATCCTCAATCTTCATCGACTCCACGTCTTTGGAGCTGGAGAGGCTGGCAGCTCTGGTGATCTTAGTAAGTGTTTCCTCATAGGGTGGGGGCAGGTAGACCATCACGAAGACCCCGTCCGATCCGTCTGAACTGGTGCTGGTGTGGCGTTCTGCGTTCCTGGTCAGGGATGAGAGGATCTCAGCGCTGCTCTCAGCATCCTGGAAGTCCAGAGCGATGATGTTGGCCAGGCTCAGCTTAGACCTAGACCAGCGGCGGACAGCCAGACCCACAAGGAGAGCCAGGATGAGGATGGACAGGATGATGAAGACCATGTAGACCACCAGCTCGGACTTTCTGTCATTGTCCAAGTCCAGCTCATTCCACTTTTTACCCTGAAGATCAAGAAGACAATTAAAGATAAACAATACAGATGTTTGCCTGCTCTTTATTTCAACAGACACAAAGGTTCTTCACAATGAAATGACAAATGTATTAAACTTGTAAAGCAGGAGTAACTCACACATTCAGCCCACTTTGATCTCAAGTGGGTCAGACCAGCAAAATACTGTCATAATAACCTATAAACAATGAAAATTCCAAATTGTTCTCCTTCTTTTAGTGCAAAAAAGCAAAATTAAATTACAAAACTGTTTAGAAACTATCCTTTCACAAGTTTCTTAAGAAAATTTCGTAAGAAAAATAAATTCAATTTAAACACTATTATGCCTCAACTTATCATTTACACATGTGCATTACAACAACAAAAATGAGTTATTATCACTGAAAGGAATTTATAAAACATTCTCATTTGGACAGATATACTAAGTGCTGTCATTAAAACAATGAAAGGTTGAAATCTGTCCATGTGATGTGTGATTTGGAGGTTTTGCACGTGTTGTTTTTGAAAATATTCATTATCATTTGAGAATTGTGCCAAAAAACTGATTCAGACAACTGAGGTGACTGTTTCAATTGAAAGCTTTGTTTGTAATTAGACTAATTCAACAATAAATGAAATGAAAAGCACATGATTGATGATGCGTAATACATTAGAGCTTGTTGCGCTCAGATCTTTGGTTTGATCCTGTGTGAGTGGATGGAGTGAAGCAGCTGCAGAGCTGCTCATCCCGCATTACAAACCCCTAAAGTCTGTGTATGATCCGCACCCCTGCAGCTGCTTACAGCTGCTCAGACTGTCCCAAATTCCCCCGACCTCAGTTTTTCTAGTAATCAGTTAATGTTGTCTGGATGACCCTGCAGACTCTGGTCCTGCAGCACCGGACAGTTTTAATTCTCAATCCGTCTGAGTGTCGGCCAGCTGCTCTCAGGACCAGCTTCTGTCTGAAATCTGACACTTGGAGAAAAGATTCAAAGATTTAAGATTCAAAGATTTTTTTTTTTTATTGTTATTTCACCAGATGCACAGGACATGCAGAGAATTGAGATTTCTATCACCTTGTTAAATGTATAAAAATAAATAAGTGCTATAAAGAATAAACTGTAAGATCTGAAACTTTAACTGCTCCATGTTTCTGACATCGCTGCACCATGTGGCGCCTTTCCTTTCCTATTTTCTTAATCTGCTTCAATATCCTGTCACTGAACGATTTAGACCAGTGTTAAATTGTGTCTCCGGTATATAAAATGTGTTTATCACTGGGCTCTGACATTCATTACAAACTGTGCTTCTCTCACTCATCACTGTGTTTCTACAGAAACGTAAACTGCTTATCGTTATCTGCTCGTCGGTCCAGTCACTGGTATATTCTAATTTACAAAGCAGTTGTGGGGAGACTTCCTTCTTATTTATGTTCACTGTTACCCTGGAATCACAGAAGTTACAGTCTTTGTTCCAAAGATAAGGACTGAATTAGGAAATACATTTTCAGGTTTTCAGCTTCTGATACCTTTGACTGATTTTAAAGACAGAGTGAAATCTGTTGGTCTGTAAATGTTTTGATGGATTGCTTTATGTGTGTATGTTTGCAAATGTTTTATTATTGTAAACTGTAACAATGTGCCTTTATCGCTGCTGTCTTGGCCAGGTCTCCCTTGTAAAAGAGATCCCCCATCTCAATGGGTCCAACCTGGTTAAACAAAGGTTAAACAAATAAAAAATGAATTTACTTTGACTCTGGATCCCACTTTTTAGATGAGGTTCAGACTTTTAAAACTGTCGAATAAATTATTAGATGTAATTAGACAACATTAGATGACCTTTTGATATTCTGTTCTTGTCTTATGTTCTAAACATGATGAATCCGCCTTTAGCTTCTTTGTTCCTTAACCCATAAAGAGCCACTGCCAACCAAAACCATCTAGTGATCTAAACTGTTTAATACCTGTTGATCCATTAATCCTATTGATACATGTAAAATACAGTTTGTCAGATATGACTCATTTAGACGTTCAGAAGCTCCGTAGTGAGGGTGGGAACACTGTCATCTTCTACATTTCTACGTCATCTTCCTATATTTAATTCACTGATCATGTGAATATTTATTAAAGCTCAGAATAAATTCAAAAGTTATTATATCAAAAAAGAAAAAACTGAGGAAATAGTGACTTTTCTGGTAAAATATATCATTAACTGAATATAAACCAAGTGTCTCCATCCACTGTCATTGATCCAACTCCATGGGTTTTACTGGTGAATCAGTGTTGTAGAAGATG
>JAPQRP010000001.1:23002532-23030937 GCA_037367295.1 Apogon hyalosoma | reverse complement strand
GTGTGTGTGTGTGTGTGTTTGTGCGTGCGTGTGTGTTAGTGTGTGTGTGTGTTAGTGTGTGTGTGTGTGTATATATATATATATATATATATACACACACACACACATTATACATGTAAATGGACTTTATTTTGCTCAGTTGTTAGGGAATGTCTGTTAAATGCTGAATTTTCTTATGTGCTTTGATGCATGTTTCTGTTTTTATGTGTCTGTTTTTAGATACTTTTACTGTTTTATCTCATTGCTTACGTTATTGCCCTGGGACCTGAGTACATATTTCGTTCTTTTGTGTGCAACATGGAATGAATGACAATAAAATGAACCTTGACCCTTGTACTTGTTGCTCACCTGTTGCAAATTTGTATAGTTTTTATAGTAGAAGCATAGCTTTCTGCTCTGAGCTGTACACACATAAACTTCAGTCTGGCTGAATGAATTATGTAATAAGGTCAGCACTAACAGATGGAAAATGTTGAAAAGACAGAGTTATTTTATTGTTGCTGCTGTTCTGTTGAACAGGCATGGTGTTCGTGTCAGTTGCTGCTTTCCAAAAAAAGCTTAAAGTTTCCCAAAGAACATATTACACTCCACAATGATACTGGGAAAATGTTTTGTGGATTGATGAAACTGATGGAAATATGGGATAAAAAAGTAAATTCTACCAACATGGGAACATCATTATCACAGTGAAGTATGGTGGAGGAAGCATCAGGCGGGGCTGTTTTGCTGCCTCATGTCCTGGACCATTCGGGATCATCTGGGAGCAAATGAATTCTCAACTTCATCAATGTATCTTACAGGATGATGTCAGGGAAGCTCAGTAGAAGTTGGAGCAGCAGAATAATGACCCTAAACATTGAGGTAAATCTACTAAAGAATGACTTCAGAGAAAGAAATCAATCTAGAATCCACAAGTTCTTGGTGGAGGTTATTGCTGCCAAAGGAGCTTTGACCAGTTATTAAAACCAAGGGTTCAGTGAGGACTGTGAAAGCTTAATTGTTATCTTCAATAAAGACATAAAATATATTTGCTTGCATGGTATCAGGTTAAGAACATTGTGTTCATCTGTACTTTTCGAATCACATTTTATGACCAATTCATGTGGAACACAAGAGAATTTCAGGGTTCATATACCTTTTCTTGCCCCTGCAGATGTATGCATACACAGCTTGACATTGTAGAGCAGGGGTGTCAAATGTATGGCCTGAGGGCCAAAACTGGCCCACCAAAGGGTACAATCTGACCATGAATTTGTGAAAAACAAAATTTACACTGAAGATAATAAAAGTCAAGAGTATTGAATTTTAGTTCAGGTTCAAAGTACAGAATAACATAATCTAAAGTTAGTCAGAGGAGTAAAATACTATCATAATAATCTATTTGTCTTTGTTTTAGTGTCAAAAAGTAAAACTATATGAAAACCTTTAAATTTACAAACTATCCTTTCACAAAAAAAATGTGAATAACATGAACAATCTGAAATGTCTTAAAAGAAGTAAATGCAATTTTAACAGCGTTCTGCATGTTACTAAATATGTTGTGCATTTGTAGATCCACTGTGATCTGTAAGTTGTAATGCACATGCGTAAATGATAAACTGAGACATAGTGCCAGAAGTGTAGTTAAAAATGCATTTATTTTTCATAAGAAATTTCAGGTTGTTCAGGTTGTTCACATTTTTTAAGGGTAGTTTGTATTCATTCATTCATTTTCTGAACCCGCTTTATCCTCACTAGGGTCGCGGGGGTCGCTGAAGCCTATCACAGCTACTTATGGGTTCATCCTGGACATGTCGACAGATCTTCGCAGGTCTGACATACAGAGACAAACAACCACTCACTCACACCTATAGGCAATTTAGATTAAAATAAACTCCACACAGAAAGGGCCTGCCCCCATCAACTGGTCAAACCCAGGACCTTCTTGCTGTGAGGCACAATTGCTATCCACTGCACCACCATGTCACACAGGATAGTTTGTACATATAAACAATTTCATAAAGTATTTTTTTTTCTTTTTCACTCAAAAACATAGAGAAAAGTTTATAGTTGTCAATATTATTTATAGATTATGTTTATTATTTTTCTGGTTGGGCTGAATGTGGCCCCTAAGCTAAAGTGTTTGACACTCAAGTCTTTCAGAATGCTCCTACATTTTTATTACTGCTTAACTTTTTTAAAGTAATGATTTTACACCTTAAAGTTGTATGTGCAAGGATGACAAGAACTTGAGTATTTTGTGCGGCTCTCTCTTCTCAGTCAAATCTAAAGAGTAAATATAAATATAGATGGACTTTTTGCTACTTCAGGCTCCTGTGGAAAAGAAAAGACACTTCTCCAAGCTTCCATCTGGCTATGATCAGTAACTGGTAACAGATCTTGACAACATATTCAACCTTCAGAGCCTGGGTCACAGGGTAGATTTTCTACAGTCTGAAAACAGTCCACAGAAGTCAACATTTGCTTCCTCTCAGACCATTTGAACTACAATATATTGAAAAGAAATCATTGGATTTTTGCCCAATTAAGCCATAAGACTACTAAGCTCTGCACCTGGTGGTTGAATCTGGGACATAATCATAAGCTGATTATTGTCAATAATCAAAATTTCCAAAGGTAAAAACTACAAAACATATTAATAGAGACCATTTAAATAAAGATCTGATGTAAAATTTGTTACAAAACCATCTCTATACATATTCATCAGTGATGTCATGATAAATCAAATATTACCCATGATCCTCCTGTGCACCTCTGCACACTCGTACCCCTTCATATTTCTGCCCAGTCAGCCCGCCACGTGAGGAGTAATTACAGCTGCTGTCTCTGGACTGGGCCAGTAATCCCACAGGGACAAATCCCACCCGTTGCCCCCGGAGCCGAGCGTCCTGCTGGGTAGACTCCAGGCAGATGTTGAACCTGACAGCTGGAGTATGGACACGTTAGAGGCCGTCTTTGATCAGCAGCAGCAGCACTGACATGCACAACATGTGGATGAGCATGCAGAAAAGCTGATGCAGGAGTTCGGAAGAGATTAACCCTCAAAGAAACCAACAACTACCCGCAACTAAAATTACCTACTGATCTAAAATGTTTAATTACTTCTCAACCACTAAACCTATCAATTTATGTAAATAATCAGTGTAAAATACAGTTTGTCATCTTTTCATGGTCAGCAGATATGACCCATTTGGACGTTCAGAGGCTCTGTAGTAAACGTGGAAACACCATCATCTTCTACAACATTGATTCACCAGTAAAACCCATGGAGTTAAATGACAGTGGATGGAGACACTTAATTTTACATTCAGTTATTGAAGAAAATGGATGGATGGATGGATGGATGGATGGATGGATGGATGGATGGATGGATGGATGGATGGATGGATGGATGGATGGATTATTGACATCTTTGCTGAAAGAAGTCAGTTTTTCTTCAGTTTTCTATGTTTCTGATACAACAATCCTCAATTTTAAACTGATATTTAATGAACTTATCTCTCTGATCACTAAATTAAATATAGGAAAATACCTGGTTTTCATAGAAAAAACACAAAAAACACAGGATAATATTATAATAAAAGGTGAGAAATCACTTAAAAAGTTTAAATAAAGAGAAAAATTGATTTGGGAACTGCCACAGAAGTAGCACCAGGTCTTGATGGGTTAAAGTTCTTTTACTCAGCCATAACATATTAGAAATACACATGGCACAGACACTTGAGTATACCTACACTAAAACTATGTGACGTGAAATTTAATCCATATCAACAGTCTTCATTCCATACAGTCTAACTTTTATACCAGATATTTGAGTTCCATTCAATATAATCAAACTTTCAATCTTAATATTCGAACTAAATTTGATTCTTAATACTTTTGTTCAATTATCATTCCATGAATTCCCATTTTTATTCCATATTTTCAAGTTTTATTCCATGTATTCTGACTTTTGCCACATATTATGAATTTTATTCCTCAAAGTCAATTATCATACCATAAATTCTTACTTTTATTTGACATTTTCAAATTCAGTCACAGACCATCCACTGCCATGCACAGAAACATTCTCCTATTGGGTTCAGGAAAGGGCTGCATGGAGGAAGGCAAAGATTTATGAAACTGGGCTGATATTGAACCACTCCTGTATCTGGACATTGACCCAAACCACAACATAGACAGAATCCTCTGCCTCTCAGGTTGTTTCCATCCATTGTTGTTGTCCGGTGCACTCTGAACTGGATATCATGTACAGTTGGTTTGAAAATAGTGTCTTCAGTTTTGAGTGGTTGTGTCTACTTATTGACAACTGTGCTGTATTTGTGTTTAGCATTTGCCCCCTGTGTTCACCATTTTACAGCTCATGTGCACCACAGTGAGAAATGTGTATTGAGTTGTCAAAAAGTGTGCTGCAGGTGTGAAAATTGCGTCTAAATATGAGAATCAGCTTAAGGTTGTGCCAAAAGAGTGTTTGATTCGAAAACTGTATTTAAGTCACAGAGAATTTGGTTCAGAGAATGGGGTTTAGTGTTTTAGCAACTAAGAAAAACTGAGAAATGTTAAATGTATTTAAAATGTGTAATAAACATTATGTTGTGCATGTGTTGGATGCAGCATTTTCCATTTTGCTGTGTAGTATGTAATGACTGCTCTGTAGTGTTTACATGTTACTTGGTTATGTGTGTGTCTGAAAGCAGTGTTTGCTGTTGCGTGCAGGTAAGGAAATTGTTTGCTTTTGCAAGAAGAGTGACAGATTTTGTGAATGTAGTTTGAATTCTGGGTTTTGTGTTTACAGTTTTGAGAAAAGGGGTCCAGCTTTGGAAAATTGCGTCTTAGCGATTGCGAAAAACTGTAATATCCTGCAGGATTCTGTTTAATCATCCGAACAGCTCCCAGGAGTTTTGATAGTTTTTCCCAGGCGAATATTGTTTGTCTGTTCTCAGACTCAGTAAAAGACTGCAGCTGTAATCCCATAAGAAGCTTTTCTTTTCTCTCTGCTTCACTTATAACTGATCACTAAAACGTGGACTGTCTCTGCAGAGTGATTTTATCTCATTTATTTATTTATTTATTTATTCATACTTTTTATGGAATGGTCCAGTTATTTGTGTTTAGAACTGAGGAAATGTCGTGCCAGGAAACAAACTATAGGTGGTGACAAAGACCAGCACCTTCACCCATGTCTATGCCTTTACCTGTACCTTTAACGCCTCATAAAGCCGGAAACTGGCCTTCATAATAAAAACCCAAAATAACGCACAAGGTGTCATCTGAGTGTACGGTGCAGATTGAACTCTGTCGTGTTCTTTATGTATTTTTTATTATTGTTATTATTATTATTATTATTATTATTATTATTATTATTATTACACTTATTTTGATTGCATTATTACATAATACTTTATCATATTGTTGAACATTTTTAATTACAGACACTCAGATCTTCAAACTTCAAAATCAGCAGTAAGATGTAAAATACACATAAATCCTGCAGTAAAATGAATAAAAAACAACATGTATCAAAGTAATACACTGACAGAGACCATTTTACTGCACTGGCACTTTTCATACATAAAATACATTTTGCTGATAACACTTTCAATTCAGATTTTTTTTTTTAATTTTAACTTTTATTTTGAAACATAAAACGCATCTACGTGCTGACGTCATCCAGGTGTTTTACATATTGGACAGGTAAGTTTGACAGCGTCTGGTTGTTTCCTCATCACAGGTATACAGACAGTCGGATGCGTCCGCAGTGTGACTAAACAGCCACACGCACCTTTCTGTGGAAAAAGGAACCATTTTAATTGGGAAAAACCCACAGGTTGCATAACGTTTCTCAGAAGAGTCACCGGGTTTGACTCATTTTTATCGAACTGAGAAGTGAGTTTTAGAGGACTCCGGCCAGAAGTGGAGGGCTGAAGGCCGGAGGTATGGTGCCGCTCCAGGGCGCTGCGTTCATGGTCCTCCTGGTCCTGTTTGGTGCTGGTTCCACAGTCCACGGTGAGTCCAGGACACGTTATTATTATTATTATTATTATTATTATTATGGGAGCTTATTGGGCAGAGGAGTGGATTCTGGTAATACGAAACAAACTAACCAAATGGAACCGAACCAACACTTGTATTTAACTACTGAGACTTTAATGTGGCCGGTGGTGACTTGTGATGGATAAAAATTGGATCAGTTATTTAAAAACAACAACAAAAAAAATGTATATATGAAAATAACGCAAAACTGACATATAGATAAAAATTAAAAACATTGTCTAGATGTTATGTTTTCTGGTTGCCAGGTTTCGCATTTTGACGGTGGCCATGAGCATGTATTAAAGCTGTTTAGAACTAAAATCATTATCTAAGTCAATCAGATCAATACCTTTTTTTTTTTTTTTTTTTTTTTTTGGATATATAGAGAACATATTCTTAACGTTTATAAAACAATGGATGAACATCGAAATGTGTAGTTTCTTGTGCCAGTCATTTGCTAAATGTGACTTTCAGGTAAACAGTTTAGTCATATCTAATCTTCAGATACGACTGATCATTCAGTTAGTTTGACCTTATTCCTTTTTAGAAAGTACAATGTGCAAGTGCATTTTGCAACATATTTGACAGAGGGACAGATATGGGAGAAAATGAACATTAGATCAATTAAATGTTACATTTTTTGTGGCTAAAGAAAAGATCTTCACTGTTCTTTGGCTGCCACAGTAAGTTTGTGTCAAACTATCATGGGTGAAGTGCTTTTTTTTGGTTTTGTTTGTTTTACAGTCAGTAGCTGGTAAAACCGCAAAGTTATTTCTTTATTATTGCTTTCGATAGCTTCAACATGCACTATAACTCTCAGTAATCAACTATCTATTCTGAAAACAGAATAGTGATAATAATATTCATTAAAAAAAAAAAGTAATAATTATGATCTGAACTGTTTAAAAAGTGTTAAATACTGGAGGTGAAATGCTAAATATAGTGTTTTTTACTAGATTGAGTGATATTTTCTGTAAACAATGATGCTGCAAAGATTTTCTCTCATACATGACTCATTGGTCACCGGTTTTCCCTTTAGTTTTAAAGAGAACTTTATATTTTTCACTTTCAGATAGTTATTTCCTCCGTGGTCCATTGAATTAAAATGATATGGATACTTTCTGGGTTTTCCTGTCTCGTTCTGCATGTGTGGAGGTCTGATATGGTTTCTCTGAGTTCAGACTTGTTAAATGTGCGAAAAAGGTCTGGAGTTTCTGTTCCAGCTCTACTCCTGAGATGAATGTCATCAGTTCTTATTTCCCCATAGATCATTTTTATTGTTCACAACTTCTCCGTGCTAAATGACACTGTGTGAAACTTAGGCTAATGGGACATTTTTATTGGTTTTTACTTATTGAAAGGGAGAAAGGAAGAAAATACAAGTGACTGAATGGAACTCAATACTTCTACTCAAGTATTGTATTTAAGCACTTCCATTCAGTAACATCTCAAAAGCAAATCTAGGCAAGGCAGATTTATTTGTATTGCACAATTCATAGCAATTCACAGTGCTTTACAAAAATGGAAAAGAGACAAGTTACAAACACATAATTACAATTAAAACATAATTTAAAAAAACATAAATAATACTCAGTTAAAATAAAGTAAAAGAGAAGAGTGCAGACAGAACCCTTTCAGTTGTTCTATGCACAGCTGAACAGAACTGTTTTCAGCCTGGACTTAAACGTTGTCAGAGTAGAGGCCTGTCTCACATCATCAGAAAGACTGTTCCAGGATTTAGCTGCATGGAACTGAAACGCAGCTTCACCGTGTTCAGTCCTGACTCTGGGCACCAGCAAAAGGCCTGTCCCTGAGGTTCTCAGGGTTTGAGATTGTTCATAGCCTGTGCTGTTAATGTGTCTCCTCCAAACAACTGCAGGTCCAGCCTTTGGTTTGAGAATAACTGATGGGTCAAAGAAGACACAGAAATGATCAGATAAAGCAACACTGACCACGTTGACACTTGAAATATTAACTCCCCTAGTAATGAGCAGGTCCAGAGTGAGCCCTCTGCTGTGGGTGGGCTAACTCACATGCTGAATTAAATCAAATGTTTCAATGACAGCATAGAGTTCTTTAGTATTTCTGTCACACACGTTATCTACATGTACATTCAGATCACCTGCAATTTTGATTTGTGTAATTTTTGAGGAATTTTTGAAATAGGTTTCAGGTTTATGTTTATTCAGTCATCATCCATGACACAGTAAATACAAACAATGAGGCTGATTTTAAGTCAATCAACTGTGAATTGTGTTAAGACTAAATAGGCTTAGGCAGAAGCCAAACGCTTATATACGTCTCGCTTAAAGTCAGTTTTAGACTACTAATCAAAACATCAAAAATCATTCCTGCTTGTGTCCCTCAAAAATATCTATTTATATCTTCTATTGGGAGATTGATGTCCTGCATCAAGACCACAGGACTCTAACATTATGGCAGAACCGACAACCTCACAAATTCAACTTTATATTGATTTTTGATAGAACATGCCGGTGAGGTACAGGGCCATTGGTCCTATTTTTACATCAGTACATTTAATTGGGACCTTCAGTTTCCAAATAAGATAAGATAAGATATACTTTATTGATCCCCCAAGGGGGAAATTCAAATGTACAGCAGCACAAGACAATATGCATCAAATTCAATAGAAAAATAAAAAGATAAAGAATATAAAAGTTTGTTAAAGTGACTAAAAATGACAAAAATAATAAATAAATAAATAAATAAATAAATAAAGTAACAAGTGTGCAGTTGGTGACTTTGATAAGTGTGCCTGTGAGTGACATTGACAGATGCAAAAGTGTTCAGAGCAGGATGTGCTTTAGGCCAAGCTGCTGTTGTACAGTCTGATGGCAGTTGGGACAAAAAGAGCGTCTGAAATATTCAGTCCTGCACCTGGGTGGGATAATCCACTGGCTGAATGAGCTGCCTATCAGCCACAGCTCATCATGCAGGCGGTGTGAAGGATTTCAGTCTTTGATTGAATGGAAACCACATATCTGCAAATGTATTGATTTTAAATGTTTGTGAAGGATGAAGTGCATTGTCGTGAAGCTGAAAACAGGTCTGTTTGTCTCAGGAAAAGTTAACTCTATCGAAATATATGGTTCTCTCAGGTCAGGAAGAGAGCCTGACCAATATGGGATTTTTGGGGGCTAAAAAAAAGTCAATATCCAATATATTGGCCAATAATCAATATATTAGCCTATATATGAAATAAAAACATTGATATACACAGGATATAATAGTCTTAAATTAGATAATTGGTGGACATGTGAATTAACAGTTGCATAAATCTTTGTTTATCTCACAAAGATAATTTACACAACTTTAAAATGCTGTATTGTAGTCTTATATTAGACTAGTATGTGACCCATGGGGAACCACGGGTTGTAGATGTGGTAGTTTTTATGCTGGGGAGAGCAGACTTTTGGGAAAAGATGTGAGTCTATATTTAATAAGTAGTGACATAAAAAATGTTATTTGGTAAATCATTCTTCAAAATGTAAGCAACAATTAATATACAGTATAAATACCCAGGCACACCTGCAGAATGTGGGGGGGGTGAATAGTTTGTAAGAGGAGGGGGCACAGCATCGGGCTCTAAACAACCAACACAATATACAGGCTGTCTCAAAATGTGGAAGACTCTTTTGTTTGTTCAAGAAGACCACAGAATTAGAATTATATCAGACTTCATGGTAAAGATGACATGAATCTCAGGTGTTTCCTAGAAAAAGTCACATCCTTCAGTCACTTCTTTACAAAAGGCAGCATCAAACTGTGAAGCCCCCTCCATTTTGCTGGTGCACGCAGCTATTGATACACATTTACTGTTTTAATTGTATCCTTGACATCTGTTTTTTTTTTTGGGGGGGGGTTTTTTTTTTAGTGTTTGTCATTTCCTAAGGAGATACAGACTCTGATTATAAAGCTATGAAAGGAGACCATTTAACCACAATATTCCTGTTATTGAGCAACTTAAACCTGATTCAATCTTGTTTCATCTCTAACATTTTTGCCCAACCTGCCAAACACATTTTACGTCATCGATCCTTTTCAAAGAACCTGTTGAACATAGCCTCAGGCCCGTCCCAGCACTGAGTCACCGACACAACTGGAAATGTGTCCATGAGCTCAACTTAAGGCTGATTTTCATTCCAGTCAAATAAAAGGGGATGGTACAGTTGAATGAGTAGTGTTTGTTGCTCCTCATTAAAATACGACCAACATTAAAGGGTCTATATGTAGTGTTTGTACTTTCAAATATTAAAATTGTCCTAAAATTATCATTAGTGTTTAGAATAAAGAGCTTTACCAACACCTTAGAAAGTGACCAGATGGGATGAGAATCACAAAGAAACAACTTTTAGGGTCAATGAAAGTGGCAAAGTGATTAAATCTAGAAGCACTGTTGTTGTTTTCTCCACTGGACACAGCTGTAAATGTAAAGAATGGAGTTTGATGATGAAATGTCAGTGTTTCTTCAACATGTTTAAGTTTGATTCTGAGGCTTATGATAATATAAAGTTATTGTGGGATGGTCTTATCTTTGTTGAGTTTCCATTTGTTGATCCACAGTTCAGACTAAACTAACAGTTCTGACCTTGTTTGTTGGATTCCAAACAGATCTTTAGTTCAGCTTCTGACAACACAAACTGTACAGAAAACAAAGGTGATTTGTGGTTTTGCTGTGGCTGTTTTATGTCTAAAAACAGAGCTAAGCTAACAGAGCTATAATGTAAACTCAGCCAAAGTAAGCTAAACTAAGACCGTGTTTTGAGCTTGAGTTAAAGGGGTCGTATTTTGCTAAATCCACTTTTATTGGTCTTTGGTTCATTTGTGTATTTGGACCCTAATAGTTCAAAAAGTTTGAATTTGAACCCTCCAGGTGCTACAAAGCTATCTTTATATTAATTTTGGCAAGAATCTAGTGGATTTCTATAACCTGTTTTAATTCCTGCTCAGAAATAGGGTTGAAGATGAGCCTGTGGAGTTTATTTAATGAAGAATTCAGACCCAAGCATAGCATTTACAGTTTATGTAGACCACAAGGAAATGTTTTAAAATCCATAATTCCATTTTTAAAAAAAAAAAAAAAAGCAAAATATCACTCCTTTAAATAAGCAGTTATGAGTTTTAGTTTTTGAAAAAAAAACTTGATGATACCATAATACAGATGTGTGTAAACAATGAGATTTATCCTTTATTCAGTGACTGATACAGTCTATTGAAAACATAGGGTAGATTTGTTGGTGGTTTTGGTCCTAAGTGTGTTCTGATACCAGATTGACTCCTGCTGCTGTTAGTTTGGAACATCCGTACTGTATCAAACCTCTTTAAAGGGAAAGTGATTGATTATTTAAGATACTCTTTACATCCACTTGTTTTTGACCCAGTGAAGCACTCACTACTAACATTATTTTTCTTTGCTGTAGCTGTAATTGTACAAAATGGAGGAGGGATCACATTTCATTCACATTCATTTTCATGATCCCTTAAATGATCTGATAACTCCAGAAATTGGATCATGATCAGAGTATTAGTGATCAGAGTTAAAACAGGCTTGTAAAAAACTCTGGAAGTTACAAGAAGCTCTTTGTGAAATAATGAAGATTATATGTAAGAATATCCTTCTGAGACCCGGCAGTGGATTTTTGTCCTCTGTAGGGGACAAGACTTTCACAGTGTTACTAAAAAATTGCAAAGAATATTCCACAAAAATAAATATATCTGAAAAAACTGTTGCATTGTACTGTTTCCAATCACAACAGTTATTTCATGTAAAACAGCCTAAACTTTTAGTTTCCTGGGTCTCAGGAGGTTAAAATACATTTAAAGAGGCCTTACTGAAGCTGCCCTCCTTTTATGTGCCTGAGAGTTTCGGTGTTTCCTTGGTCAATCATGACTGATAATCCCAGTAACCATAGAACAAAGGTCGAAAGTGTTTGTAGTGAAGAAAGGGTGAGGCTTTGACCTGCAATCTATAAAAGAACCAGACTGATCTCATGAAATCACGTATGTCATGTCACCTCTTACGGCCTTTTACATGTTATTCAACGCCATTTGATCGTATGTCAATTTACACCAAGACCTCCGGTTCATATAAACCTAACCCTAACTCTCAGTGCGTGGTGTTTCATGTGGTGTGAACATACATGTGGAAAGCTTATAATGCGTACAGATAACACACTAATTAAAAGTGGTGGTGTGTGTGTGTGGGGGGGGGAGGGGGGTCTAGTCATCTATCACACAGCGGATCTTACACAAAATTTTCACAAGCACTAACCTGTATCCACTGGACACACCAATGCTGGGCCCCATAAATTTGTCACATTAACCCCTCCCACATTGCGGCACCTCAGTGCATGGGGTTCGGTTCAGGTGAACGTTAGTGCCAGTAATGTAAGACATAGGAGTAAGAAAACTGTCACAACATTTCTGTTACTTCAATTAGTTGGATGCCCCCCGCAAAAAATCAAACCGTTTACACTTTTAGAAAATTAAGTCACATGGATTATTTAAGGGAAAACCAGCCTCTTTGTGTAAGTCTCCAGCTGATTGTAACTGCAATCTTTATTTAATTTTTTTTTATATATTTGTGACTGTTGTTGGGATTGAAACATGTAAAAACAACACTGACATCACATTGAGCTGCAACATTGGATTTTTACTTGAAAAATCCCAGAGGGGATGATGAGATTTCCACTAGTTTCTGACTAATTTCTTTCTAGATTTTCCTGGTTTCAGCCTCTTAGATTGTACATATGGATAAAAATATCGGGACACATCACACACTTCCCATTCCTGTTTCTGCGAAATACTGGCATGATGAAAATGTTGATATCAATACATATCACAACAAATATCAAATCAATATTGAGAGTAAGAAAAACCGGATGTTACTTTTGGTTTAATATGATTATTTGTAGTCAGAATGTGGCAAATATAGACAAGTTAGTCTAAACCCAACTTGTCTATATTTGAACAATTGTCTGTACTTTCTGCTCATTTAACTTTCAAACAGACTTAGGAATCCACAGTTATTTTTATTTTTCAAAACATGATATAAAATGATAATAACAAATGGAAAAGTTGTGGAGAAAAGCAATTGTGTTGCGAGCACTGAAAACACATTTACACTTTAGAGCAAAGTGAATGTTCATTTTCAATACATTTTATTTTATTTTACTTGACGCTAGAATGGTTGAATAGTTGTCATGTTATATTAATCTGACATGAGGTTTGGTTTGCTTTTACTGCAATTGAGCCAGTCTTTTTTTTGCACATGTATCTGTTATGTTATTGAAATACAGAATATGTGCGTATTTATCTCAGTCTGTTTTTATCAGTTTAAACACATAAAACAAATTTAATTTTCAGCAAATTTATTGTTAATGGAAAACAGTTGGTAGTTGCATTCCTTTTATCACCATTCTTAATAGTTAAAATAATAGATTTCTCTGGGGTTTTTTTTATTATTTATTTTATTTCAGGTTATGCATACCCAAATATAGATAATTTTGAGTGTTTTGGGGTTTTTTTTTAGATGTTTAATGCTCTTTTAACTCCTTACAAGCATTTTGGGACTGCACATCCACTGTGAAATATACTTTGACATATCAGTTAACATTTCATTTATGCATTTTTATATTTATATCTCAGGATCACTGGCATTTAGAGTAAACAGCAAAGTTGTGTGTGCGTGTGTGTGTGTGCGTGTGTTGTTTTGGGGGGTTTTTTTGTTTTGTTTTTTTTTTTCAGTACTCTAACCTGTGCTGGAAGATTCTGTTATTTCCAGTATTTCAAGCTTATTCACATCAACATTGAAGTCATTAAACTGTAGTAAGATTCAGGTTTTATATTAAATTGCTAAATGCTAATAAATAAAGACGTGGAAGATCTGCAAAGTGATGAAACTACAACTAGTCCGTATAGACCTAGAACTATTTTTGGGGTAACTTCCAAATGGATTTATGAGATTTATTACATTTATCATATTTATCATCATATTATTAAATATTTTATCCTATGTATTTTTCAGAGAAAATCTGGTGTTTTCTTATAATTAATGAACTGATAATGTAGATGTTCATAAAATTTCAGAGTAAATTCAAAGGTAATTATATCAAAACTGAAGAAAAATGACTATCAGTAAAATATATCATTAAATGGACAGAAAAATAAAATTCTACAGCCTTATTTGTTCATAACACTTATTTTGTTATTCTTGTATTAATTTTGTTACTTATTTTATTTATTGTTCTACATTTGTTTTTTTATTGTATTATTTTTGCTACAATTTGTTTAGTTTATGGCTCATTTTATTCATGGTACTTATTATTTTGTTATATTATTAATTTTTGTTCATTTTATGGATTGCTTTGGGTGTTTTTGTTCATTTTGTTGCTTAATTTATTCTTTTTTTTTCCTATATTTTAGTCCATATACTGGACAATTCTTCTGAATTCTGTACAAATTTTAAATACATCCAGTTACCTCAGTTTTTCTGATAGTCACTGAACTGAAGAGGACACCGATATAGAAACATCTGTTTATTTCACCTTTTTCTTTTCCATTCATAAAAACACAAGGTTTGTCATTGTTATGTTGCCTCGCGGGTAAAGTCTATTCCAAAGTACTGGAAAGGAGGAGCCGACCGATAGTCGAACCTCGGATCCAGGAGGAACAATGCGTTTTTCGTCCTGGTCGTGGAACACTGGACCTGGACCCCTTGTGGTATCCTGTGGGGGGTGCTTCGGGAGCATGGGGTCCGGGGCCCTCTGTTCAGGGCTGTCCGGTCCCTGTATGACCGAAGCAGGAGTCTGGTTCACATTGCCGGCAGTAAGTCAGACCTGTTCCAGGTGCCTGTTGGACTCCAGCAGGGCTGCCCTTTGTCACCAGTTCTGTTCATAATTTTTATGGACAGAATTTCTAGGTGCAGCCAGGGGCCGGAGGGGGTCCGGTTTGGGGACCACAGGGTTTCATGTCTGCTTTTTGAAGATGATGTGGTCCTGTTGACCTCACTGAACCTGGACCTTCAGCACTGGGGCAGTTTACAGCCGAGTGTGAAGCGAGTGGATGAGGATCAGCTCCTCCAAATCCAAGGCCATGGTTCTCGACCGGAAAAAAGTGGTTTGTCCTCTCTGGGTCGGTGGGGAGTCTGTGCCCCAAGTGGAAGAGTTCAAGTATCTCGTGGTCTTGTTCATGAGTGGAGGAAGGATGGAACGTGAGATTGACAGGCGGATCGATGCAGCAGCTGCAGTGATGCGGACGTTGTATCGGTCTGTTGTGGTGAGGAAGGAACTGAGCTGAAAGGAGAAGCTCTCGATTTATCGGTCAATCTACGTTCCTACCCTCACCTATGGTCATGAGCTCTGGGTCATGACCGAAAGGACAAGTGGCCGAAATGAGTTTCCTCCGTAGAGTGGCTGGGCGCACCCTTAGGGATCAGGTGAGGAGCTCAGTCACCAGGGAGGAGCTGGAGTACAGCTGCTGCTCCTCCACATCCAGGGGGGCCAGCTGAGGTGGCTCGGGCATCTGTTTCAGATGCCTCCTGGACGCCTCCTTGGGAGGTGTTCCGGGCATGTCCCACCGGGAGGAGGCCTCGGGGAAGACCTAGGACACACACTGGAGAGACTATATCTCTCAGCTGGCCTAGGAACGCCTTGGAGTTCCCCCGGAAGAGCTAGAGGAGGAGTCTGGGGAGAGGGACGTCTGGGCATCTCTGCTTAGACTGTTACCTCCACAACCCGGCCCCGGATAAGCGGTAGAAAAATGGATGGATGGATGTTAAGTTATCATCCATTTATGCAATTTTAGCATTTTATCACTCTTTGTTTGAATGTGAGTTTGTCAAAATAGCACAAATTTATTCTCACTGAACCCAGATTAGACCCTTTGGCAGGTTGGTTTTGGTCCACGGGTTGTATGTTTGATGCCCCTGCTGTAGAGAAGGTCTTGAATATGACAGTTGGCTACTCTTTATCATCACTTGTGAAAATATTCTGTTCGCTATTTAATACTTTGCTAAGAGTTGAATTGTTGTCAAAGCTACAGTAGTTTTCCACTGTGCTCCAACCTGACTTAAGCTTTAACAAAAGAAAGATTAAAAACAAATGCAGCTTTTGAAAACAAAAGAGGAATGCTGAGGAGCAGCTCTGGAGGTGGGGCATTTAAAAGGCATCTTAATTTGTTTCCCTATTGCTGCCTGGCACCTGTAACCACAGGGCTGGAATCTCAAAACATGACAGTAACTGGAAATGTTTTTTTCTTTGTTTTTTTTTTTTAAAGTATACACACACCCCAGTCTGGTATGAAGGTAAAAACACACCCCTGGTTCTGCAGCTAGTTAAGTCATAAAAATACATCTATAACTATCCGTAACACCTTTGCCTTTCTTTGGCGCTTAATATTTCATTCAAACCAGATGTGACACATTCTTTATAGAAGGGTAGATGAGTGAAAAATTGTTAACTTTTTCATGCAAGCATCAAATTTGGCATGCACATGAGTTATACTCTACCCTTTAAAGAAAGAAGAAGTTCAAAATGGCTGCCAGTTTGTAAGATGGTGGATCTGCGTTGTGTCTTGGTGGATTTGAATAAAGTGTATGACAGAGCAGAGGGAGGAGTCTGGAGTCACTGTTAGCGGTGCAGGATATGTTTAAGAACAGAACGAAAGTGGGGAGGTGGGCTGTAGGTGGGACATGGAAATTCAAGGTGGAAGTGGGTGTGCAGCAAGGATCAGCTCTGAGCCCCTTTTGAATGCCATGGTGATGGGCACAATGTCAGATGAAGTTAAGCAGGATTCCCCATGGACTAGTTTAGTTTGTTTGTTTCACAAGATAAAAGAAAGTCTGCTTCTGCATGTCAGCAAACCGACTGCATCATGAATGAAAAGGGGCAGAAAGAAGAGCAATCGAATATTTTCTGCCCCTCTTTAACAAAATATTTGTGCAGTACTACAGTAGCAGTTCCAAACAGAATTGTCAAATCAACCCACTCATGCAATATCCATCATCACTTACAGCTGCAATTCAACATGTGCCAAAAAAAAATAAAATTAATTTTTAATTTTCTTTAACCTTAACCTAAAAGCCAAGCACTTTAGAAAGAAAACATAACATGCTGCACATTTTTGATACCCCTTGGCCAAATATAGTGTAGGATTCTTTTGAAAGTTACTGCCCTATAATTCAGATTAGATTGCCTTTGTGTAAAACTTATTACATACATATTTATATTTGAAAGTACTCAGATATTATAACTGCACAAGGCCATTTGACCTTGAAAAAGTAGGTCAAGGTCACCTATTTTCAATTGGTTTCTACTCCATGCCAAGATGCATCCACAGTGTACATTTAGTGCAGATATCTCAATGCATTCTTCAGATAATGTGATTATGTTGTTTAATGGACAGACGGACGACAAAACAATTACAATACTCCTTCGGCCAGAAGTTGGCCGAGAGGTAAAAAACTTAAACAGGTTAAAATAAGCATAAAACATCCAAATAATAAACAAAGATAACATTTTAGGTCATTTGCAAACATACACATGAAAGTTTTCACATATTAACACATAACTGAATGACAGAAAAATATAAAAAGTATAAATTCAAAACAATTCAATTAGATTTCTTTCTTTACCATCCTGCTTTTCCTCATCCTTAGATTTCTTTAAACTATGATGACGATGATGCTTATGGGTGACATTGTGATCTGTAGTGAGAGCAGGTGGTGGAAAATGTGGAGAGGTGGACGTATGCGCCGGAAAGAAGAGAAATGAAGGTAGCTGCACTGGTGAAACAGTGAAGAGAAAAGGAAGTGAAGCTACTCATATCTGCTACAGTCTGTGCACAAACTACTTGGTCTACCATATTATACTCTTCTGCTCAGGAGTTAGTGAGCGGTTTAATAGAACTAATTGGTGAATAAAACTGTAAGGATTAGAGACCTGCGACTATTTCTGGTAAGATAGGCTCATGTATACATGTAGCAGGTATTTACAGAAACTGATTTTTCCCCACCGCTGTTTTCAACAATAATAACATTGTACACACCAGAAAAGTTTTCATCTAGGTTACACAAACCCATATAAATACACAGTAGAGCACTGTCATGGGATTGGGTAAACAAAGATCGCACTCATGTATTTTTCTGTTGGATACTGTGATTTTCATGACCCTAAAACTCTCCACTTTGACCTTTCACATTTTCAGTGACCTAAACTGGAGTTTTCTGTGGATGACAGGCAAAAACGCAGAAGAAAATATCTGCTTTTCTAGATACCTGACTAGTGTTGTGCTAGTGCTGTATCGAATCTAATCTAAGTCTGTTCACAGGTGACTGAAGCAGGTGTCCAGGTCCATTGTCTTTGTTTTTGAATATAGTTGGTGTCAGACATAGAGTAATCTTCCACACACTGATACACTCACCTACTTTGCCCTGTGACCCAGTGCAGTTTCTTTGGGTATGGCAGCTGTAGTATAAAGCAATAAATGCACGACATGCGTAAATGCAAATGTGTACAACATCATCTGCAACAAGTTCTTTAACTCTAACTGATGCAATGAGGAGCTTCTCATTTCTGAAACAGTCATCACTTTGATAGAGAGCATAAGATTGGACTGTTTCAATGGACAGAGGTCATGTAGTTTGATGAGTCCAGAGTGAGGGGCAGATGAAGTACTACCCATCATGCCTAGTGCCTACAGTACAAGCCTGTGGGGGCAGTGTTATGATCTGGGGTTCATTCAGTTGGTCAGGTCAAGGTTCAGCAAGGTTAAAATGATGGAAATAAATGTCATGACACTATATAAGGACACTGAATCTATTGGACTGTGGGCCTTTTTTTTCCGCCAGGCTGCATATATGGGACAGCATATTGGAAATGTCACTATCTTGAAAAGTGGCCGGACAAAATGTTTGCCACAAATTATGTTGGAATTTTGTGTGGCTAACATTTTCTGAAAAACCACTCTATGGTGCAAACACAGTCCAATAAGTACAAAGTAGGATATTTCTGGCTGTTTCTATGGAAAGTGAATCTGCCGTAGTCCTTAATGTCACAGATTATGAATGTTACACCACTTCTAACATGAGCCAGTCTGTGTTTACTGTCTGTTTTGTCTTCTGCATCATTTTTGTTTTGTTATATGTGATGCTACTTGATGGATTCACTGAGGATTCATCTTTTCTGTGTGACATTTTTATCCATTTAGACTGAAATCGGTCTTAATGTAAGGATGATACAATGATACAAAATAAAAATAATATTAATGCTTTCCCTCAGACTGACAAAAACTAAAATAGCAAGCAGAAAGTTTTATGTGTTCATCATTGATGTAATACCATTTTATTTTTTGTTTCTTAGGTACAGTTATTCCAGAGCCACAAAATGTGATGATAAAATGTGAAAACCAGATCCCCATCGTGCAGTGGAATTACAGCCACCTGCAACCACGACCCACGTTCAGCGTTAACATCAGCGGAAGCGCTGGGTAAGAATTATTATTCAACAGACTCCACATGTGTTTTCTATCTTTTAGTTTTTTTGCAGTGTAGTAGTTTTTGAGTGTTTATTGTATTAACAAAAAAAAAAACCCTCTCTTTAAGCTTAAATATCACTCCTGAAACTCAGGGCTTTTCTGCTGTTTTGCTCCAAAATACTGATCAGTTTAAATAAAAAATGATTTTGTTGTTTATGTAATGAATTACTTATTCTATGAGATGTTACAAAATTAAAGAAAATTTCTTTTGCAACTTGTCAAAGCAATTAGATTATAATTGTAAATAATTTTTTGACCAGCAAAACTCAAATACATTTTTAAATACAAAAAGAAAAACACTAACTTCAACATTAAATAAGCTGCAAGATGTGGAACATTAGAGTTTTTATTATGAAATTGTTATAAAAAATAAAATAAAATAAATTATATAATCCCATACTTTACACATACTGTAGTTGTTTTCGGATCAAATAATTGAAAAATGTCAATACTTCAATACAGATGGTAACAAGACAGAAGATATTCTCATAATTTAAATCAATAGAAGGAAAACAACTGTGAAAATATTAACGTACATGATTTGTATAGCAATTGCATCATTAAAGCATGATAACACACTATATTTACAGTTACAGATAATATTAATAATTGAATCTCCAAAATTAACTTTTTTAAAATGTGGCAAAATTGTTGAAAATGTTAAAGTTAAATTTGGGTTGTTAATCCAAACAGCAATGAAAACTATCACAAACTCTGTTTCAGAAGCTGAAACATTGGAAAAATGTTGACGATATTGTTAGAAAAATGATCATTGGTTCATCACTTATCAAAATATTCCTTTATTATCTAATCGATTTGTAGCTATCTAATTTGTCAAGTAACTGTAACAGCTCTAAGAGTTATTCTCTTGATACTAATCGTTATGGTGTTTTATTTTGCTTCTTTCATAGGACACATGAGTATAAAACCACAGATCATCAGGTTGATCTGAGCCAGTTCGTCTGGAAGTCTGAGGATCAATATATGGCCTACCACATCGTCATAGTCACAGCTGTAATGGGAGGAAAGGAGTCTACTTCAGTAACAAGTAAATCGTTCAGCTTTAATGAGCTGAAGGCAGCTGATATAACATGTAAGTAAACAGATGTAAAGGTGTTTTACTGTACTGGTGTATTACCCTGGTCTGTAATTTGACAAAATTCTATGTGGCAGGTATACATTTTAGATGCCTTTGACAACCAATACTTTATTTGTGTATTTAATTAGAATCTCACAAAAGTTTTGCGAAATCTTGCAAAAGTTTGTCTTTTTTTTTTCTCCACCCATCATTTTTTTTCCCCCAATGTCCCTTACGGGGCTCCGTAGGATCTGTAGTCCCACTGGGGTAAACAGTGTATGGACTTCATTCCTCTGTTCACAGGTAGACTAGACTTCCCTCCTGTGAATCTGACTGTGGACAAGTCTGAGGCCACTGTGAGTTTCCCGAACCCGTTCAGCTTCTACCCTGAGCTGAAACAGGCCAGCAAGCCCACATCTGCCTTCTTTGAGTACCAGATCTCTGCCAGTGGTGTAAGTACATTGAACTTCATAGTAGAGCTGACATTCTGACACCGGTCTACAACATTAAACCGATGACAGAGATACAATGATGATAAAAGCGATCACCCTCCTGTTCCCCACAGAGCGATTATAAGGCACGCTGTCGAGTGGATCAGAAGATCTGCAAATATGAGTTCTCATTTCCTGAAAATGTGGAGACGTGCATAAAGCTGAAAGGATCGTTAATGAAGGGAAATGAAATCGGATATGTAGTAGTTAGAGAAACAGACGACGTATGTCCCACCACCCCCTCAATGGGTAAGTGAAGTTTAAAGAACTGAAAAGAAGCAGCTGTCGGATCAAAATACAGCTTTGGAAATAATTAAACTACCTGTGGTTGTTTTTTGGCCTGATATTCAATATAGAATCCTGTCACTATTGATGATTTTAAGTAAAAAAATCATCAATAGTGAAAGGAGATGTATATGTGTGTATATGTATGTGTGTGTGTGTGTGTGTGTGTATGTATGTATGTATATATATATATATATATATATATAGATAGATAGATAGATAGATAGATAGTTTGTTATTTTTTATCTATCTATCTAACATGTCTCTCACCAAGAAGCATGTGTGCAGTTTGCATGTTTTCCCTGTGTCAGCGTGGGTTCTGTCTGGTTCCTCCCATCATCCAGAGGCATGCACTAATAGGTTAATTAGTCTAAAAGCCCATAGTGCTTGAGGGCTGTGCTCAAATTGGATGAACAGATCTTTTTAAATGCTTTTTACATATAGGCTCTGGTCCCAGGATCTGTTATCTCTACGTGTTTCAAAAGTCAAAACAGAAGTGGGAAAGAAATATTTTAAATGTTCTGGTTCCACTGCCTGGAGCAACCTACAGAGGGAGATAAAACAGTCAAAGTCTTTTTAAATGAATGGGAAAAGGATAAATCTGGATGTATAGATGTTTTTCTGATTGATTGAATTGTGTTCTGCTTTTAAGGAACATTGTTGTAAACTTTTAGTACCTTTTTGAAATATTGATGGTGTTTTATATGTATGTTTTTAATTTAGTGTTTAGTGTTTTATGTACAGTTTAGTGTGGATGGATGGATGAAATCTCTACTGTCTCTAACTTCTGCTGCTGCTGTCTTGACCAGGACACTCTTGTAAAATAGATTTTTAATGTCAACAAGCCTTTTTTCCTAGTTAAATAAAAATTAACAAGTGGTGCCAGACACAATAAACCCCGCCCCTCACACGTATTGTAGCTTATTTTGGCATCAATCCAGCTAATGTCGTCATGTCTATGCGTGTGCTGATGTCAACATATCAAGTGCCTCTATATATGTGCCAAGTTTGAAGTAAATTGAAACAAAATTGATGGTTTTATAGACATTTGAAATTTTGCCCATTATAAGTAAATGGGAGAAGAAAAAAGGATGTAAAAAAAAAATTCATAAAAAATTTTTAACTTTGACGTAATTTTCCCAAAATGTAATCACATCTGTTCTGGGTCAATGGTAATCTATAAACCCAATTTGGTATGAATTCAACCAACAGTTTTACTGCCAGAGTGTTAGCAAACAAACTAACTAACTAACAAACTGAGCCAAAAACAATACCCCTTTTTTTTTTTTTTTTTTTTTTTGGGGAGGGAATTGGTTATTTGTCTTTATATGTCAGCCCTGTGATGAACTGGTGTCACATCCAGAGTGTTCCCCGCCCTCGTCTGATGGTAGCTGGGATAGACTCCAACACCCCCATGACCCTCTGGAGGATTAAGCAATTCTGAAAATGAATGTGTATAAGAAGAGCATCTCCGAGAGGGTCTCAGAAGTAAAGATGGGCAACGGTTCACAAATCTACAAAAAAAAAAAAAACAAGAAAAAAATCACTCCGAGAATCCTCCAGATTTCTGGTGGTTAGTTTGGTGATCTGTTATACATTTATACGCACTTTGATGTTGTTTTCCTTTGATTTTTTTTTGTTTGTTTGTTTGTTTCTAATAACGTCAAAAGTTGTACATTTCTAACAGTGTTGAATATTTTTCAGCCTTTAAAATCCACCGTCAGCCGATAACTAGTTTGTAATCACTAGTTCTTTTATGTGAGAACCACATGTTTCTAAAAACTTAGCTTTAATAAGTTCAGAAAAACAGGCCTTTTTCTAGCTTTTTGACAAATATCCAGTCACTCCATGATGGTTTTACCTTAAGAAAGAGTAGAGGTTTAAGCCCAACTCATAAATCAACACTTCGTTCCTCCATTTATCACAAATTTATACAACCAACATTTATTTTTCACTGAACAGGAAGGGAATAAAACTGTAAAAGTAACTAAAGATGTCAGACAAATGCAGTGGAGCAATGTGAGCTCAATAGAAACAAAATGAGGACAATTTTTTATAAAGGTTTTTAGATAAACTGTGATGATATAAGTCAGTACTTTTACTTAATATACAAATCTGAGAAACCTGTACTGCACCTGTTTAATTCCTGACACTGACTGACTTCGACACGTCAGAAACATATCTTACAATTCCACCTGTATTAAATCTGTTTGGTTGCAGGGAACCACTGGGGCATCGTCATCTTAATACTGGTTGTCTTCATCCTTTTTGTTACCATAATAAGCTTCATCATCTGCAAAGTGAGTGCCTGGACGATGAAAACGCCACCTCTACCTGAATCACTGGTAAGACATAAGACCAGAAAAAAAACATACACCACTTTGCGATTTTAAAAAATAATCGTACATCTGCACATTTGTCCTTCAGTTAATGCATGCAAGCTCTTCAAGTTCAGAAATATAAACTTAATCATACATTTGGTACATGTTAAAGCAGTGACCGACCATTATTACTTATTCAGTTGATGTATTAGTTGTTTGGTGTTTTAATATGTCTGAAAACATTCAGAAATATCAATTCTATTTTCTTCATGTCAAATTTGAGCTGTTCACTTCAAGTGTTTTTATTCAGTTGTATTTAGTATTTAATTTAAGGATTTACAATAATGCATTCTGGGTAAAATTATGTTAAAGAGGTTAAAGGAGTATTATTTTGACAGTCAAAATAACACGTGATAGTTTACATTATAGCTCCGGTAGCTTAGCTCTATTTTTAGACACAAAACAGCCACAGTAAAAAAAGATCACCTCTTTTTTCTGTACAGTTTGTGTTGTCAGTAGCTGAACTAAAGATATGTTTGGAATCCAACAAACAACGTCAGAACGATCACAATTTAGTCTGAACCGTGGATCAACAAACAGCAACGGCGCAAAGATAATAACATCGCATAATAATTCTATACCTTCATTAAACTCACCCACATAGAAGAAGCGTTTTCATCAGCAAACGCCATTCTTTTCATTTACAGCTGTGTCCAGTAGAGAAAACAGCTTCAAAACACCAGCCCACAAATGCTTCCTTTTTATGGCTGCAGCATTTTTTTAATGATGCTGACTCTTCATCATGTGTTTACTTACAGCTTCCTCCAGAACCAAACCTCAGACGCCTCGAAAGGTATTCAATGTTGGACTCCAACGCAGTTATGAATTGTGTTCAGGTGGTGGACATAAATTCATCATTCGACTCCACGGAGGAAGAAGAGGTCAGTCCCACTGCGGTCCTTTGGGACGGCAGCTCCGGCCCCGGGCCCCAGAGTCCATCCAGGGATTCGTTCTACACGGAGGGACGGCTCTCTGGCAGTAGCAGCAGCCAGGAGGCGATGGGGCTGATGTCAGAGGGAGAGACGACAGACGGCGACTCGGCAAACGGCTCAGTAGAAACAGAGAGTGTTTCCATGAACTCTACAGAGGAAGAGGGGGAGGGCGAGGCGGCATCACCATACGACCGCCCACATATTCTACAGATAGACATGGGCGACGGCGACACAGCCACAGGTTACACCGGGAGTTGAAGTCTCTACTGTGTTTCTTTAAGACTAATTTTTAATTTTTTAGCCTTTTTAATGCACGTACAATTACCCCTGTTCAAGGTCTAACTGCATGACTTTGGTAACAGGTGTAAAGAAGAATCAACAGGAATAAATGGGGGACATTATAAGACCGCATGGTTTGGAAGGGTTAACGTGAATTTTGTACTTGGTTTACATGTGTGTCAAACATGCGGCCCATGGGCCAAGGGTCCCGTCCGGTCCCTGGGGTGAACTTGTGAAATGCAAAAATTACACTAAAAGTCAAGGGTGTTGAACTCCTCTTAGTTTAGGTTCCACATTCAGACCAATATGATGATAAAATAATATTATAATAACCTAGAAATATTGACAACTCCAAATGTTCTCTTGTTTTTAGTGTAAAAAAGTAAAATTACATGAAAATGTTCACATTTACAAACTGTCCTTTCACAAAAAATATGAATAACATGAACAAATATGAACATGAATTTTCTGAAGAGAGGTAAGTGCAATTTTAACTGGTACTAAATGAAACAGCTTTGTACTTTGGTAGATTCACTGTGATCTGTAAGTTGAAATTTACATATGTAAATAATAAACTGAGGCATAATGTTAAAATTTAACTTATTTTTCTTAAGAAATTTTAGGTTCATGTTATTTACTTTTTTTGGGATTTTTTTTGTAGATGAAAATATTTTCCTTATTGTAATTTTAAAAAATGACATGACAAGAGTTTGGAGTTGACATTACTTATAGGTTATTATAGTAGTATTTCACTGGGCTGGCTCACTATATACACATTTTCTCCACTTTATCTCATGTTCATATTGTCATTTTGTCACAGAGAACTGAATCCCTGAAGCGTCTCAAACTACATTAAAACTAAACCAGACTTAGCCAACAAAAACAGCGATTCTGTTCTCACTAATGTCACTGTATGACTTTAATGTTTTAATACATGCATTCAGATCCGAACTGACAAACGAAGCAGTAAAACACAAGCCTTTGGGTTCATTTTTTATGTGTTTTTTTTTTTTCTCAAATTAATGTTGAGGTTCTAAAAATGGCAATACAACGCCTCAGTTTTACTATTAGGAAATAAAGTTTGACCCCAACTGAAGGACAGGTGGACTGAACAGCTCTAATGTTAGAAATTTTTTTTTTTTTTGTTTTTTATGCTAATTTTGTGCCAGCATGATGCTATTCTATGGTCAACGCTACATCATCTTTTACTTCTGATTTTAAAACTGTGATTTAAAAGTGGTGAGTTGAGCCATTTGCAACTGTAAAATGTTGGCTTCTTTCATAAATTTTCTAGTTTTGTGTGTATTATCATTGTTTTATAATTATGTTTACACCTCAAAAAACATGCATTCATCAACTTAAGGAGTATCAGGGCCATACTGAGCTTTGAATAATTATAATAATTATAATAGTAATGATAATAATAATTATTATGATTTAGAGAATAAAGTATAGTAAAATTTATGTTACAGGAATAATGTTGTAATCATAAATAGAGGGAAAAAGTTGTACTATTACAAGAACAATTTTAATTACTAAGTTTATATGATTTCTGTTAATACATGTCATCGATAAACAGACATAATTATGATTGTCCTCTCATAATATTTAGACTTTTTCTCTGAGATATTCTGACTTTATTCCTGGAATATTATGACCTTATCCTTATAATATTCTACTTTTTTTTTCTCTAAATATCATATTTTTGTCCTCAGTGCAGCCCTGATAATCTGTCATAACAGGTTGTTTCATTTGCTGCTGTTTTGTTTTGGATGTGAAAGAGGCTGCCATGGGTTCTTGTATGTTTGCTGAACAATATGAATTTAGTTTTTTAAAGTTTTGTTTTTTCCACATAAGACTGGCAACATTGCTGTTTTTGAGTTTCAGGAGATCAAACCAGTGATTTTCATTTGTTTGGAGCCGAGGCAGCTACCTGATGTTTCTGAAGATAACCATCATCAAGTTTGATCTCTGCTATTTTATCTGATTAATGTACAAAGAAGCAGCAGCTGCTTCTAAACATAGCAGGGTGACTTTTATCTCTGGGAAATGAGCTGAAACCAAGAACACACTGAAGTACATTTAGTTAGGTTGTCTTTTCACATCATAATGAAGGGATGAGACGGGTCTTTACTTGTGCCTGGATTTATCATTTTTTATTGTATGTTTTCTGTATTACATGATTATAAATGTTTTTGTGTGTGTGTGTGTGTGTTTTCAGGCAGTAGTCCGTTGACAGTCTAATAAAAATAATAATATATGATCTGTTCCACACAACTCATTATAAGCATATGTTAAGTCCATTTTAAAAAAGAAAATGACATTATACAGCACATAAAAAAAACATGTAAAGATTAATTCTCACTCAACCCCGGGTACTGGTTTGGACCTGTAGCTGGACCTGTAGGTGGACCTTGCTACTGGTTTGGACCTGGACCTGGAGCCGGTCCTGGGTACTGGTTTGGACCTGGAGCCGGTCCTGGGTACTGGTTTGGACCTGTAGCTGGACCTTGTTACTGGTTTGTACCTGGACCTGGAGCCAGTCCTGGGTACTGGTTTGGACCTGTAGCTGGACCTTGTTACTGGTTTGGACCTGGACCTGGAGCCGGTCCTGGGTACTGGTTTGGACCTGTAGCTGGACCTTGTTACTGGTTTGGACCTGGAGCCAATCCTGGGTGCTGGTTTGGATCTGGATCTGGTCCTGAGTGTTGGGGCATGGGTTAAATGAAGATGTTAAATTTTTCAATAATAGGTCAACTTAATTTGCATTTTCTTTTGGCGCCTTTTCTGAGGATTCAGTAAACATTTGTGACACAGTTGGCTGTAAGTCATCATGTATTCTCTCAAAATCAAAACGATGTGTCTCCATAAGCTCTTATAAAAACCTCTGCAGCCTCACGTTTGAGAGGTCTGACATGGACTTTGTGCAGGTGTTGCATGTGTAAACCTCGTGACAGAGTTCTACCTCATTAAAGCCTACATGTGTATTGTTCCTGGTTCCATTCATCCACCAGTGGGAACCTGTTAAACTGGTTCTCAGATTGTTCCTGGAGCAGTTCTGTTTGACACAAATGAATTGAATGTAATTACACAAATTCATTTATATGTTAAAAGATAATTGTTTACCTCCTGTTGTATAAAGCTTTTATACAGATGCTAGTATTGTTTTATTAATTTATTTTACAATAATTTGGGTAGTGTTGACTAAAAAAAATGAGAATTTGGCTGTAACTTTTAACTGCACTGATGAATACTAAAGGAACTTTGTTTCTCAAACCAACATGACATTTGTACAATCAATCATGTTTGTTGGTGTGAGTAGGAGGAGGAATGCTGGTGCTTTGCCAAATGTTTTTCTTGTTCCTTTGTGTC
>JAPQRP010000001.1:22972336-23002432 GCA_037367295.1 Apogon hyalosoma | reverse complement strand
ATATACACTGACACCTTGAGAGTGTAGACATTTTTCTACATTTCAAATCTTAAAAATGTTAAATGTGGATTAAAAAAAACAGATGGTTGCTTAGGGGAGGAGCTGAAAATTGAACAAGTGTGATGTCATATTCATATTCAATCAGTGCTTACATGCCACTCTTTATTTCCTGTTATTTCTCAACTGGTGCCGTGATTAAGCTGTGCCTTTGTAAAACTGCACACTGTTGCTGCAGTAGAGGAGCAGAAGATTGAAATGTTTTTGCAGGGAAAAAAGCAAATCTACCATACTGAATCTAACTTTTATCCCACAGCTGTGAACTGTACTGGGCAAAAACTAGATTACACACACCTTTTTTTTTTTTTCTGTTTTGCTCTTAGTTGCAGGAGTCTAGTTTTCAGAAGGGAAGTCAACATAGTCAGTACAGTAGCAGTAAGCTGTCTGCTTTCTCTAGAAATACCTGTTGACTGTGACATACATTTGTATCAAGTCACAAGGATCTAACTCACTTGTAATTTAACCCTTTAGAATACAGTGGCTGTTGTTCTTCAGCTGGAGTTATTTTAGAATTCAACAGCCACTGTTTTTCTTTGCATACTTAAATCAGCCCAGCCCAACCTTTGAATAAACTTTTATTATCCCTGTAACCCGTATAAGTTGCTCAACACAGTCCTTCATTCAGAGTATCACTGTCTTGGTTGTTACAGTGAATTTTAACTCCCTGAAAACAAGCCACAATTTTTAGATTTAAGACAACCCTTTCCTCAGGTCAGTGAAGTACCAAGTTCTACAGAAATCTGATTATACTACAGCTGCAATCAATGGTTATTTTCATTGTTGCTTAAAGCTGCAGTGCATAACAATCTTTAGGAGTAAGTGTGGGAGGAGCCAAGGAAACACTTATTCCATATTATTTTTACAGTGTTTTGTTTGAACTCATTAACCCCAAATAGGTTAAAGCAGGGCTCTCAGACTCATTTTAATCAGGGGCCACATTCAACCCAATGTGATCTCAAGTGGGCCAGACCAGTGAAACAATAACATAATAGCCTATTAATTATAATCCTAAATTTTATCTTTTAGTGTGAAAAAAGCAAAATCGCAAAATGAAAATGTGAATAACCTGAACAACCATGTACAATTTGAAATTTCTCTAGAAAAATAAGTGAAATTTCAACAATATTTTGTCTCAGCTTATTATTAACACAACTTATGGATCACAGTGGATCTGCAAATGCACAAAAAAGTAACAGGCATTACATTGTTAAAATTGAACTTCTTCAACATTTCAGGTTCATATTTGCTCAGGTTATTCACATTTTATTGTGAAAGGATAGTTTGTAAATGTAGATATTTTCATATTGTAAACTTTTTTCGTATTAAAGAAGAAATTTTGAAGTTATTATGCTGCTCACATTGTATGTGGCCCCTGAACTAAAACCAGTTTGACACAGTTTAAGGTTAGTATCTTCAACGTAATTTTTGCACTTCAGAAATTCATCCTGCGGGCCGGGTTGGATCCTTTGATAGGTTTGACATCCCTGGGTTAAAGGGTCCATCTAAACTACAGGTTGGTGTGAATGTGAGAGTGAAAGGTTCGTCTGTATACGTCAGCTCTGCAATGAACTGAAGACACATTCGTGGTAAACCCCACCTTCTCCCATTGTCCACCGTGAAGGACATTCCATACAAATATTAAAAATGTATCTGAAAAGTTTTTAATGCAAAAAAGCTGAAACTTTTACCCTCCTGGGTCTCAGGACAGTACTACGCTTTAGTCTCTACAAGTTTTGCCAAAAGAGTTTACCATTTGTGAGTGTTTATGTCAAAAATTACCCTTAGCAGCACCTGTAGATGGCAGTGTGTTCAGAAATTGTAGTAGAGGTAAAAGCTTTAGACATGTTACAGCAATAAAACAATGTAAAGATGATGCATTGTGTTGGCACAGTAAACCAGGAACCTATTTATTTTACTTTGCCTCACAGTCTATTCTGCTGACTTCTAAGGACTCTTTTCAGGCTCTAGAAAACCAAGTGAAGTAGGTTTAGGTTAATTACAGGCATGTTCAGATATGGAGGTTAAATGTGACTGACAGCTGTAATTTACTCAGGTTTGACTACATTTACATTTAATTTAACCAGGAAGTCCCTTGAGATCAAATCTTTTTCGAGGGAGACAAATAAATTGACTCTTTACAATAAATGTGACGTTTGCTAATGAAGGTCTTTGAAATTTATGAAATGCTTATAATTGTTCCTCATTGTACCTTAAAAACAACAAAATGTAAAAAAAAAAAAAAAACAAAAAAAAAAACAGGAATCAATAGTTTGCAAAAACTTTTCTTCAGAAATTACTCAATTCCCAAATATCAAACTAGCCGTTGATCAATGTATTAGCTGATAATGTTGGTGAGTTAATATGGTATAATTAAATAATAATCTTTGACTATGAATTATACTTCATGAATTCATTTCATGTGTAAGTCATGTGATGAACTGGGGATTTTCACCATCAACATGTGTCCATTGGCGAGTTAGCAAAGTGAAAACAAAAAACCTGTTCATTTTGACGAGACATTCAAAGACACCTGGTGCGTGAGTTTTTAATACTCTCTGCAAAGGTGGAACCAAAAATGTAAAAACACACAGAGGTCCATGTTTGTGGCATGAAGGGATTACATGATGATCTGTGCCGGTGTATTTCAGATACATTTCTTCTGAATTGGAGCCGGGTCAGTCCTGGGTCAGTCCTCCAGTCCGGATTGTCCCACCACCTGATGAGACCAGCGTGTCCTGAAGTCTCATCGTCTGGTAAAAAGTCTGTGCAGTCCAAGCCGTCGGGCAGTGACTAAAGCTTGAGGCCCTGAATGTTCGCTCTGAGGTTCAACATCTGCTTCTCCTGTCGGACTTTCTCCTCTTTAAACGCCGTCTTGTTGGCCTTCTTCTCCACTCTCCTCTCCTGTGAAAACACAAAGGGGTTAGAGTTCACCACATCACACTCTAATAATGGTTTGAATCATTTAACTTATCGCTGTAGTTCTGCTGATCCTCATATAGTAAATATTGGAATAGAGACTATGGTGTTTGCAGAGTCAACATACGAGCATTTCATTGGATTCAACTAGTCACAGGGTCAATCTAGTGATTTTACTGTCAACAAAAACCATCAGCAATAATTCATGTTATGTATTATGCAAACAGAACCTTTTAATCTCTAGCATTGATTTCTGTTGCTCAGGGGATTTGCCTTTATATGCAATTCTTCACAGTTTCACTCATAATTCAATCTTGAAGGTTTTAGAAATTAAAATATATATGTCAGATGCACAAATTTGACAGGTTAAAGTCAGATCCTAAATACAAAACAGTACAGAATAAAACATCTGATTAAATGACGTAACCTGAAGGACATAGTGTTTGGTTTTGGACAGGGACAAGATGAGACGCAATGAGACGAAACAAGACAAAATGAGACAAGACAACACAGGACAAAACAAGACAGTACATTATTAATCTCAAAGCAAATTCAAGTACATGTAGGCTGCTCACCATCACATAAGGCATTAAACAAAATAAAATAATTATAAATATATAATAACTGAAAATTCCAGGTCACTGTGATCAAATCTGAACAAACGTAACGATTACGACAGAGATCATTTGGACAAAATCCAGTCTGTGGCACACCCTCATCAGTACAATCAATTCACAAACGCATAAAAACTAACTCTGGTACCTTTCGTTCTTCCTTGATGGCCTGCTTCCTCGCCCTCCTCTCCTCTTTGCTCTCGTCCTTGTTTCGAGGTTGTGTGCAGGCTCGAGGCAGGTCCGAGTCATTGATCCTCGTCATTCGTTCCGCCTGCTTTGCCGTCAGGCCTCTGGCAGGAAGCACATCCAGGGGGATGCCCGTTTTACTGGAGACACGGATCGGCTTCGACTGATCAAACAACATGATAAAAACACAACTTATGCATCAAATGAAACGCTGATGAGTCACAGTGTGTTATTAGAGACACAGGAACATTAAAGAAGAGACAGATTGTCACTTATTTGCATATTACACATATTGGATGTGTCACTTTCACTCAATAACTCATCCATTACTAATAACTCATTGTTTAACTTCACTGCCTATTTATTGTCTCCTCAACCCCCTGCTGTTTATAGCTATATTCTATATTTATAGTTATATTCTATTCGATGTTTTGGTATTTTTTTCTACTATGTTCATTTTGCACCATGGGGCTTTAGTTTTGTCATTTCAGTTTTCTGTATGCGATGTACATATGTCAAAACTGACAGTAAAACTGACCTGGAGATTAAACACCTCTGAAAGGATGTTTGTTAAACATATCAGACACAGTGGCTAAAGGCTAATCTTAGCACCTGCAAATGTCATGGTTAGTCTGGTGTTCACTTCCAGATTTACTGATGTATTTATCTGGTAATTTATTAGTTTGACTCAGATGTTCAGTTCAGCTGGTATCAAAGATCCTTCATTCATTTATGTGTTTTAATATCCTTTAAAAATGCAGTCGCTCTCTACTTTAAAGGATTTCTTTTCCTATCGTCAATAAATCCAACAGAGACAAACAACGATGAATTCATCCAGCAAACATTAGTCGACACTGATTATTAGTTTAATCAGGGTTCCTACAAGTTAAATTTAAGACTTTTTAAGACTACTTAGAACAGAATTTAATGGCCACTTCAAAGCCTATTTCATGGCCATACCAGGAAAAATTTATGACTCGTAGAATTTAGGAAAACGTATTTATTTACTCCAGCACCTCAATTCCCACCGTTCCGAGTCATTTCTCATCAGGGGCAGCAAAGTTTGCGATAACTGGTTCTTAATTTCAATATGAATTGTCGGGTTGGAACGGGTAGAACTGAGTTTACTAACATTACTCTTCTTTGCAGTTTGGACATTTCACAGACACATTTAAACACATTTATGGCAGTTTATGGCAACATAACTGAAGACCTCCCCTATCAAATTTAATACTTTTTAAGGACTTTTTAAGGTATTAAAAACAGATTTGTAAAGAATCCAAACAGAGCTTATTGTTGGAGTAACTGTGGCTTTGTGAAAGCAGGCCACTTCCACATTTTTTGGGACTGTGCTAAGACTGTACCCTACTAGTCACTGGCGATAAAGGAAATTAACAATATAATAGGAATGGACTTACCATTCGATTTTATTGTAAATTACTTGGGTAACCTACCACAAGAGATGAGGAACTCTAACCGATATCTTTTGTTAATATTATTAGCAGGGGCAAAAAAAGCCATAAATCAAAAATGGTTGTGTGAAGATCGCCCCAACACTTCTGGACTGGATACATGTTGTGAATGAAATTTGTGATATGGAAAAACTGACCTTCTCACTAAGATGTAAAAATGTTAGGGAAAATGGAACGTGTATGTTGATCAAAGAAATCCCTGACCTGTATAATCTTATATTTATATATGTTTATTCTGCCCTTTCTACCTAATTTGTTTTGAACATGTCTGTATTTTATTTATCTAAAGATTGAACCTAGATGCTCTAATTGTAATTGTTATGGTTTGTCTTTTGGGTTTTGTTTTGTTTCTTGTTCATTCTGTCTATTGTAAAATTTGAAGATAAAAATACAGTACTAAAAAAAAAAAAAAAAAAAACAGATTTGTAAATTCAAGACTTTTAAGACCCCGTGGGAAGCCTGTGTAATGAATCCTAATTTCTTTATATCTGACAGTGCACCACTTTGAAAGCAGAGGGTATCCGGTTAAGTCGTAACACCACTTCCTACCAGCGGGTCTGTTTCAGTTTATTCCTCTGTATTCAATCTGCTGCAGCTGTGTCCACGAGTCAATAAAACACACCCGGTTGTCATTTTACCACTTTTCACATAACAACTGAGAACAGTAAAAATGAATGAAGCTGATAAGTAAAGTAACAATGAAGGAAGAAAACAATAAAGCTTGGTGCTAATGTTAGTGCGTTAGCTGATTAAGTGGATCAAACTGGATCTTTATTGATTCCCTTGACAGAGGATAAGGATGTTATGTAGTATTGCACATCTTCCAACTTTTTGTTTAATTTATTAGCCCTTTATCAGTGCTGAGCAGTTCAGAGCAAGATAAATAAATTAATGATTTATGTCGACACAGTTGAGTACGAGGTAAAGCGATACGCTGCTGTAAATTAAACAGGAACTGAAACACTATTTAAGACACTTCAAATCACAATCTACTGCAGGTAAAACACAACGTGCAAGTGCATTAATCATGCTTTAGTTAAATCAATAAATTTAGCACCTTCTGAACCTTGACTGGTCCCTGATTACAGAGAGTTTAAGTAAATGCACATACAGACTCCACTGTTAGAGACTATTTAAACCTGGACAAGTTTTATGGCACCATAACATCAAACTTAACAACCAGATTACCAACCAGGAATTTCCACCTGCTGGTATTCTGTATGTAAATGTTTAAGCCAAATGTGTGTCTCATGTGAATCACAACAGTATTACAGCAGGCATGTGGTTCTGGCATTTCTTAAAGGGTTTCACATGTTTTAACATACTGATGTAAAAACAGATCAACAGAGTTTGGCTGAATTGGTGCACTTGGCATGTTTCCGAATATGTCTGACAGCAGATTAGATGTGGTGATGATAAACTGCCTCATTAAGATGTGCTTCTATGTTTTGTGCGTTTTCTTACCTTTGGCGGCTCCTCAATAATTTTGGGCCTGTTGTAAATGTTGGAATATGTACCTGAGAATACAAATATGTACTTAGAACAAGAGGAACAATGTCCATGTAGTATTTATATTTGCTTAACCCTGAAGATGAGTCTAATCATAATAAAAACATTCCAACAGCTTAGAGACGAGGTTCTTAAAACATTATTCACAGTCACTGAAGGACAAATTAACATGCAGTCTATGTTCTTTAAGTTTAACATCTGTCTCTTACAGTTATTAAAGGTGTTTCTGAACTCATTTCACATCAGACTGACTTGTCCAAGCTCTTGCTGCTCACAAAAACACATTTAACTCATCAAACTAAAGGAAATAAAAAAGAAAAGTATAAAGGACAAGTATAATCAGGACAACCTGTTAGAGTTACTCTGCTCAGTAACTGACGTGAGACTCTGTAAACTGAGTAAATCAAACTCACTGATGATGGTTTCACAGTCCCACTTGTCCTCTGGAGCTTCAACCACCACTGTCTCCATCTCCTCTTCCTCTTCCTCCTCCTCCTCATCCTCTTCCTTCAAAGCAGGAAGTTCTTTAGGACCCAAGTCATCAGGCCTCAAAGACCTGAACCACAAACAAGACCAGGATAAGACAAAGGCCCTTCTCTCTTAAATAATATTAACAGTGTGAGAACAGAATCTATCGAAGACCCCTCACTCTTTCTGTTTCTGTTTGAAATAGTCTTTGATGACTTCCTCCAGCCGAGCACTGTCCGGTTCGATGAAGCCCTCCAGCTCTGCGTTGTCCAAGGCGCCGATTTCATCATCATCAAACTGTTCATAAAACTGAAGCAACACAAAACACATGTGCATGTTATATCATATCTGTGAGAGGGATCACTCCTCTGTAGTAGTTCTTGAAATGACCCCGTTTTCATCCAAACGGTCCTTAACGATCGGTAGACAGCATTGCCTCAAATGTGGAGCCAGTTAATGAGCGCGACTTTAGGGATCGTCTGCAAAGTGCTAATCGGAAAATTTATACATGTTTAAAATTCAATAAGTTTGCTTCTACTCAGTGAAATGGCACCAGATTTATCTGACACACACATGAACCCCTTCTGCACACACTACACCACTCAGATTGGGCAAATATCATACACAGATTAGTGGAAATATAATACGAGGTACATCTGTATTTAAATAGATCTATATAGTGTGTCACCAAATGAAATGTGTTGTTTTGCTTATTTGTTTAAACAGTTGTATAATGTTCTTCAGCACATCTGTCATGTTCAACCTCTGACAGAAAATAAGTCATATTTAAATAAAACCTTCTGATGTCTTCACAACTAACTTATGAGTAACGGAAAAAATAAGCTTGACAAAAATAGTGATTTGATTTATATCGTGATACATATCGATATCATCTGATAACAATTATCATGATATGATTCTTTTTCCATATCGCTCTCCCCTAATAGCAAGGAGTAAGTATCTGTAGCTATCCACTTTCCATTCTTTTCTTTGTTTTTCCTCATTTGAAGTGAGAGTCATATGCTGCACAGGCATTCTGATTTTTGGATCAACATGGACATTCTTTTCTAAATTAAATGTTTCCTGTTTTAAAAGGATAGTAATCTTCTACACTGCTTGCTGACATAATAACAAAAGGACAGAAAATTGTACTGATCACAGTGGGGTTTCTTCTTGACTGACATCAGAAACAGCCTGAACTAAACGTCCACAAACCTTCTCGAAGCGGTCGTCCAACAGGCTGAGCTGCTCGTTCCTCCTCATCACAGATGACGTCAGCGAATATTCTGTGAATCGACTCTTCGTCTCCTCATCCATGAAAAGAAACTCCCGACCACGGCCGCCCTCCTCTGTTTCCTCCTCATCCGAAAACCCGCCCTCAGAGTCAAAGTCACCTTCGTCGTCTGTGTCCTCCCACTCATCATCATCATCATCACCCCTTTGTTGTAATTCACATATAAAGATATTTAATCAGCAAATTAAATATATCTTTTTTTATATCTTATATTAGCTCACAAGTAAGATGATAATTTTCACTCAATGTTCCCGCAATTTTCTCATTTTAGTTCATTGTTAAATTGTAAAACTCAACTCCAAATGCTTTTTTAGTTCTAATTGTTTAAGTTTGTCCCAGTGTAACAGGACAAAGTATACCCCTTTGCTAGACTCGCTAGTCTTAGAAGTTGAAGTTTCTGGACGTTAAGTCCTATCATACATGAACAGTCAGATTAATTGAACATGAACAATCATGTTACGATTGCATTATGTTTTGCATTACAATGTGTTTTTATTTTAATGTGTAAACACTACTGAGAAGCATTGTAGTAATCTCGGATCGTTGTGGAAGTCTAATATTTTTACTGACTGAAGTTTTTTGGTTGAAACAGAAGTAAAAGAAATGGATTAGAGATTTCAGATTTATGTCAGATAGCTTTCTCATTTAACTTACTTGACAAACCTGAACCTCCAATAAAATTTTGAAAAATGAAGTAATTCCTGGGTATATCACTCACCACTACTGATATCATGTGGGTATAATCTGGCTGGTGGGGGTGGGGGGGCTTTAGCTATGGGTACAGTTTGGACAGGGATAGACTTCGGCCTATTTACACCAGTCTAGCACTACATTTCTTCATTAGCATTCTGCTATTTACATCTGAGAAACTCTAAAGGTGGTTTGAAACATGTACTGAAGCAAAGAGCTGTTAAAATTGGATTTTTAAAAAATGTATACATTTATTTCTTACTCCATATATGGCGCTCCACTTGCACTGTTTGCTTTGATGATAAAGTCGTCGTCCAGGATGTTGTCGGGGTCATCGTAATTGAAGTCTTCATCGAGAGCAGCCACGATGTCAGGGTCCATGTCCAGACGAGGCCCTGAAAGAAAACAAATGACATAAGTCATGACATAAGCAGTTTTTTTGTACAGGTAAATCCTACCTTTAAGCCAGAGGGCTAATAAGATCTGTCAACAGAGTTCAGTCCCCAATAGTCACCAGCAGAGGCTGATAACAGGAAGGGACTTTGTCAGGATGTGACACGTACCCTATCCCTGATCAGCGGTGATGCTGAAGATCTGGAGTTGATCCCAGAGTGCCTTTGACAGCAGCCCACTGCCCCTAATGTGTGCTGTGTACTACTGTTAATGCTAATGCTAGGTACTGTATGTTTCAGGATGTTTAAAATGCAGGGATAATAAAGTGAATTAACCTTCTTAACATAAGGACTACTATTATAACAGGCTGCCTAGATTTCTTTATGTTGGTTTTGCAATGAAAGTGTCAGAAAATGCCTTTTTTGACAATTCTTTTGCACTTTTTTTAAGGAAGAACTTAAATCTCAAAATCTGCCCATTAATTATCATTATCATATGTAATAAATACTTAAAACAGTGTTACAGCAAAAAAAATTTAAAAAGACTGATAAAATATTTTTTAAATCATATTTATAATGAAAAACAACTGTAAATGTTCATATCAAAACTTTATGAGATTACAGAAATAAACTTTCGACTATTTTACATGTGTTCAAACATTTTTGTTTCTCTAGATCAGAGGTCACCAACCCTGGTCCTCAAGATCTACTATCCTGCACGTTTTAGATGTATCCCTCTTCCAACACACCTGATTCAAATGATAAGTCTATTATCAAACTCTGCAGAAGCCGGATAATGACCGTCAGGTGTGCTAGAAAAGGGAAGCATCTAAAACATGTAGGATAGTAGATCTCAAGGACCAGCACTGGTGACCCCTGGTGTAGATCAATCTGTGTCCATGCTTATTATTTTTTATTATTTCTAGTAATTTGTGTGATAGTTTCTGTTCACTTTCTGTCTAGTTGTAGACAGATCCCCTCATTTTGCTGAGAAAAACATCCATGATCTGCTTCTTTTACAGATGGTGCATCTCTTTCTACCCTTGCTAGCTCTCTGCATATATATGGCACTATCACTATTCTATACAATTATTTACAAGAATTAACTGTAAAAACTTGCTAAAACACTGCTTAAAGTAATTAGTGTCTCTCACAGACCACATCTGCTGTTCTCTGTTCCCCTCACTTCCACCCCTCCCCCACATCCAATGCGGGCCTCTGCCGAAATGTGTTATATAGCAATAAAAAGTTGTGAATCTCAGCTTCTAGATGCTGCTTTGTCAATAGGGCAAATGGTTCAAAAGTTACCGTAATGTGAATGACTGTTTATGCAAAAATGTGACACTGGAGACACAACTGTCCAAAAAGGGTTCACCTTTAAAAATAAAGACATGCTTTGGTGTCTTTTTTAATGAGTTGCACATCAGTAACAGTGCAACTGACTACAGCTACATGCAAAGATTTAGTATCTTCTCTGTACACTTTAATGCACTGGTACAAGTCTTTTACTGATGCTCTTACCTGAAATTGGAGCAGCTTTGTTCAGGAGTCCAACCTCTTCTTCAAACTCTGAGGCAAATACTGAAGAAGGCAGGTTGATAGTGGCTGCCTGTTAATCACATACAAAAATTATTACAGAAAAGATTCAAAGCAAACCTGTCATCTAATGATAAAATCATTTTAAATCATAAATATATAATGTCAATACTACGAAATTAAACCATCTCAAATTTATGACATCTGAACAAATATTCAAAATACACTATATGTAGTATGTTCTCAAACTTCACAGGCTTTAGGAGAATAATTTAACTCCCAAAGTGTCCAGGCTTTTCAGGTCTCTGGGGAACTCACAGGAGTGCCATTCTCCTCATCCTCATCATCATCTGCATCTTCATCACAGAGCTGAAAAGGTTGCCCATCATTGTGCACCATCCCGGAGGCCACCAGCTCTGATGGACCTGACGCCTCTTTCAAGTGCTGCAGATAATCATAGTCGTCGTCAAAGAAAACACCAAATTTCCTCTGCTCCTCTCGCCGCTTTTCCACCTCCACCTGGAAACATCAAAACAAAGATGAGATAAAAATCAAAAACATCATCTAATTTCACAAAAATCTATACATGTGATCTGATTCAATTTTTTTGACTGTGCCTTTAAAAAACACACCCTTCAAGTTTGTTGTTGCACCAGGTGACATGTTTTTGTAATGTGGAAACCTGATGTTCTCTGACATTGAAAATGGACTTTGGTAACATGAATATCTGATTAAATTTTAGAACTACAACCACATTTACAACAGTTGTCAACTATTTAATTACTCCAAAATAATTTTTATGATTGATTAATTTTGAATATTTATTTTTATTTATAATATTTATTATTTAAGAACCTCAAAATTCTCTGATTGCAGCCCATCTTTACTGCAGTTAATTGAATTTCTTTAGGTTTTAGCAAAACAAATTATAAAAGGATGGCATCTTGAACTTCGTGTATGTGTGTACACATACAAATGACTAATTGATTAATCCAGGAAGAAACCAAAAGCTCACTCAATAAATAAAATAAGTAAATATACTAAAATAAAATAACACTCACAGGCCTATCTACTTAAAAATTCACTGACTCTTGAATTTAACATGAGGTAAAGGGAGGAGATGGTGTTAAATGTTGTGAGTTTGACAAAAAAAAAAACCAAAGAATCATCATTCATCATTAGTTATTGATTTCAATGGTTTTCTTGAGCAAAGGAGGCTTGATTATTAACCTAACAATACCTTTGCTTTTCTCATAAGATGTGCTCTGAAACACTAAAAGGCAGTTTTTGGAATTACTGTGACATTTAATGGACAAAAAAAATCATACCACAATCTGGCTTGGTGATTTATAGTTAAATGGTAAAACTCTATGACACACTTACTGATGGAAAACTTCATACTGACAGGGGAAAAACTGATATATGTACAGAAAAATCTATATCTGTACCTTGTTGGCAGGAAGGAGGACATGCTGAGGCGCTTTCTCATCTGCAGCTAGAGGATCTCTCTGACTCCTGTGAACGAGGTGAAAGGTGACCGCCTTCTTCTTTTCAATGAACGATTTCTTCTTTCTATGTGGCTAAAACAGAGGGAAAAAGAAGTGAGCAGTTAAAGAAAAACTACACATTATTTGTCTTTGGGAGAATAGTCTCAAAAACGTAATTATAGTCGATCCATGGGCAGTTGATTGCAACTGGTGTGATAGCCAAGTGAAAAGTTAGACTGTTGTCATTTGGATATTAGATAAATATTTCTTTATCTATTACGTTCTTAATATATTGTGGGGTTTTGCAAATTGCTTAAAACAAAGTACATACTCTGGATGTACAATGTAATGTTTTCCAACACCCCAGAGTAAAACAAAACAACAACAAAAAAATCACATTTTTATTACTTAAATAAAGCAGCTGATTAAATATAGACCAAGAATTTTAAACACATATTAGTCTGGATTTATTACTCCATTATTCATTACTAATGAAAAATACTGAGCGGTATTAGTGTAAGTTACTTAAAAAGTGGCAGCTCATAACTTTATGTGATGGATTTCTATAAAAGCATGATATGAGGACCAACAAAGCATGTCAACTTCAACCGACTTTGGTTTGGGAGCAAGACAGTACATTACATGCGTCCTAAAGTGTTTCGTAAAGTGTCCAACCTGAATTACATGTTTATAACCTCTATTTAGGCATTTCTGGACAATAGTTTTCTGGCAACAGCTAGCTAACACGGCTAGCTGAGTCTATCACTGTCGACTTACCATTTTGTCACGGAATCTATGCCCGTTTTCTCAAGCTGGCCGGTTTTACAGAACTTAAAACTTCAAACTCATGTAAGGTGTTTCATCTAATAACCGTTTAAATCCATGAAATCATCGGTGTTGAGAGGTTGTTTATCCACGCTGGATGCTCCTTCACCATGCTGCTGGAGCTGCCGTCAGAGGAAAGAACCACTGCACGAACCAACGGGGACGGCAAACAATAATGTTTCGTTTTAATACAAAAAATACAAGCATATATTTTTATCATTAGATTTAAAACTACTTCAATAATTGATTTAAAATTTACGCTTTTGGTTTTGTTAACAATAATGCATTTTTCTTGGTCGTAAAAGAGAGGTGTCCTCCCTCTCAGTATTCATTGTTGGTTCGCTCCATTGGCTCGTCTTTCTCCATTTAAAGGTATAGAAGTGTATTACCGCCACCTACTGGATCGGAGTTTGATTTTGAGTTTCATTGAAATGTGTCAACATCAGTTTTCCTGTTATTAACACACAGATATTTTTGCTGATCTTAACTCGAGCTCTGTATGAGATAATATGAAAATAGCCACAGAAAATGTATTTTCCTTTGATTTATCTTAAGGAAGGAATAGCTTAAGCTTTAAACTTTTTAAATTTCCTGTTTTCTTTAGTTGCACCAATTTCTGTTTTTTTTTTTGTTTTTTGTTTTTTTTTACACAAAACATGGCAAACATTTCTGGATTTATGTTTTTATGTATTTTTTCAGCTCCAGACCCAAATTTCATATGTAATGTATGTAAATTAATTTACTTTTTAAAAATAACTGTCATTTTACTCTTCTCATCCATTCATAATTCATTTGCACTGCCATATGCTGTCTGAACTGAACGGCAGTGGTCCAACACCCACCCTTAAATCAGTCTTTACACTGAAAACCATTTCAAAAACAGCATCCGCAATGCACTGTATAATAATATAATGCATATACTGCAGATAATGATTTCAGTTTGAAGTTGACCCATGTATTTTTTCTCATGACAGAAACTGCTGACTGAACTCTTTTTTTTTTTTTAACACATACCTATTTCTGATGATGTACTATAAACTGAACAATGTGACCAAAAGGGAGATGTTGATGTGCCCATGAATTCCTTAATCCTTCTGTTTTTTTAGGTTTGGTTTTGTTTGTTTTTTATTTTAAAGAAATTGTCTTATACCTTACTCCTATGTGTTTTGTTTTGTTTTTTTTCCTCTTTATTTTGGTTTATTGATTCTTATTTTTGTGGTTTCTCAGTCAACTGTACATATATTACATCCTTTGTGATATGTTACTCATGTTTAATTTCTTTTCACTTGCATGCATGCTGCACTTTTCCTTTTTGATGGCAAAGTTGCAATATATTTCTAGGGAAAATAAATGATTTCACATGAATTTATACAGATAAACTTGTTCCTCTTGTTCCTGTATATATATATATATACACACACACACACACACACACACACACACACACACACACACACACATGGATAGATAGATAGATAGATAGATAGATAGATAGATAGATAGATAGATAGATAGACAGACAGACAGACAGACAGACAGACAGACAGACAGACAGACAGACAGACAGACAGACAGACTGATTGATTGATTGATTGATTGATTGATTTACTATCCTAGAGAGTTGATAACATTAAAACCAGAAAAAACATCTCATAACAGAACTTGTGTTTCATTAAAATGCAAACTAAAAGCGACAAATCACAATGAATGTTCAAACATTTCCCAAAAGGTTCAGTATGTTTTATTACAATGCTGATTTATGTAAAATATGTTTATATACCTTTGTCTGTAATTTCTATCTATTTTATCTAATCATCTGTTTTAACTGATGTCTATAGCTTTTTTCTACATCAAACACACAAGATTTTTTAAAGATTTATTTCCATTTCAGCAGAGTACAGAGAAAATGACCAAAGAAATATTCAAAAAGAAGAAGAGGAAAAAACTTTCACCCTGTCCTTCTCAATCTAAAGTACAATAATGGACTAGAACTGGAGATATGTTGTAATTAAAAAACAATAAAAGCTTGTGTTGTATGCACCATTGTGGCCTAAATATTCATTCCACTCTGCACCGCTGATGCCGTCATCTGCTTGTTCTTCTTTTGGCTTCTCACCTCCTCCTCATACGTTCATCGACAGCATCAGGAACTGTCATGTAAAGAAGAGTCGAATGTAATCAGGGTTTAAATAAAAACACTCCATTGTGTATCGGTAGACACTGAAGCCGCACAGTTTTATTTTGTTTGTTCTTAAAATTGCCTTGTGTTAAATCCAGACAAAAATATGATTAATGAAGAACTGAAGAACACACACACACACACACACACACACAAATATATACATGAATACATTTATCAGACCACCTTTCCCTATTTGTGAATTTCAGACTGAATTCACCTTTTTATCCCCAGATTTGACCTGATTCATTGGGCTAATCTGAGTAACATTCAACCACTAAAACTAATGTTTCAGTTCAGGAATCCAAGTAAATAATAACTAGAGCTTGATATCTTAATGAAGACGTAATTATGTGCTTCACTAATGTTTTTGTTTTTTGTAAAACAGCAAATGTGAGTATTCATGGATAACAATAATACTTATATTTTAGCATTAAAAATATCATTTTGGAAAAAGAGCTTCAACATGCTGGAGTAATGACCATTACAGAAACATGAAAAATGACTTTAGTATTTGTTAAGCACTGTTTGTAATATTCAGAGGATAAAATCACAATATCTGGAGATAAAAGTTTAATTATTACAAAAATTAACTTGTAATATTTCAAAGACAAATCTGAAAAATGTATTGAGTATAGCTCCTAAAAAAGGGGCATTATCAGGGGAAGAGTTAGACACTGAAGCACACAGAGCATCTCCTTAAATTACACTTCAGTATAAGTCAAAGATCACGTCTCCTTTGTAAAAGAGATTTCTGATCTCAATGGGACTTCCTGGTTCAATAAAGGTAAAAAACAACAACAACAATAAAAAAAAAAAATTTTTAAAAACTGTCAGTCTTTTGGACTTTGGTAAAGCTGATTATTTTTGACTGTCATGGTTTTTGTTTTGTTTTGTTTTTTTCTTAAAATGGAATAAATTGAAGAAGTAGACAACTTGTAGAACACAGTAGTGGAAGAACACTGACACACTCGTCAAACACACATCTTCATCTCATAGTGATGTCATTTTACCTGCATGATGTTCAGCTTCACACGTCCTCTTTTAAATTTGTCCACGGCCTGGAAAGCCCCTGTTAATGAAAGAGAGCACAAGGTTGATAAACAATAAGAGTCTTAATGGTGACATGATGTGCAGAGCGTCTGCCTTGTGTTTACGTACTGAACATGATCTCCAGACGGACGATGCAGGTGAGGTAGTCGTCGAAGTCGATGTCGTAGTTGTCATCAGCGAACCTCAAGCTGAGCAGCTGCAGGAGGGTGTTGTTCAGGTGCATCCCTTCATGGAAACAAACACTGACAGTTTTTACACAGAACCTGATACTCCACCGATACTCACAGTATAAAAACCTCATGTGACCACCACAATCACATATTTCACTCAGAATGAAAGGGCTGGAGTAACGACTGATAAATGACATATGAATATAGCCTATAGACTTTTATTACCCCGTCCCCCGAAGGGAAGGCAAGGGGTATCGTTTTTGGTTCGGTTTGTTTGTTTGTTTGTTAACACTCTAGAAGCAAAACTATTGGTTGAATTCATACTAAATTGGGTTTATACATTGCCAGTGACCCAGAATGGTTCTGGTTACATTTTGGGAAAAGTAAATCAAAGTTCCAATTTTTTAATTAATTTCTAACTTTTTTTTCCATTTACTTAAAATGGGTGACATTTCAAATGTCTATAAAAACGGCAATTTTGTTTCAATTTACTTCAAACTTGGCACATATATAGAGACAGTTGATATGCTGACATCAGCACATACATAGACATGATGACATCAGTTGGATCGACACCAAAATAGCTTTTTTGTATTGCTTTTTTTATTTGCATCACCTTATGAACACGCATTTTCTTGCCCTTTATCCTGTTGCTGCCTTGATCAGTGAATTTCCCCATTGTGGGATCAGTAAATTATATTCTATTCTATTCTATTCTATTCTCGTCTAGTCTAGTCTAGTCTAGTCTTGTCTAGTCTAGTCTGATATAACCTAATCGAATCTAAATGAGAACATTATCAATGTGATTGTTTCTCTCTGTGCATATTCGACCCATGTGGGAGTATAACATTAAACCACTTGATGAGAAACATAGATATAGAAAAACACATCTGGTCTACAGCCGATTAAAGCACTGAGACTTTTAATGATTTGAGGACTATCGGATACCTTAAAGTAATATGTTTGGCTCCATCTTGATAATAAATAAATCATCTTAATAATAAAATGCTGGAAAACAACTTCTTCTTCTTCTAATTGCAAAATTTCTTTGCACGTCAAAAAGGTTGCATTCAAATTAAATAGTTTGCATTCATTCACGTATGTAAACATTTAACCTGGAACCTGATCAGAATTATTTCAATCACATTAAAGAAATACTAATAAGTAATATATAAGATCTGCTTATATTAAGAGATCATTGTAGATAAACACATATGGGAGCATTAAGAGAAACTAACAGAGGTGTGGACACATGTAACAAATGTAGTTTTTTTATTCCAGACAGGTGACTTTTACCTGCTGCGTTCAGGGCACTGCGGAGCTCGTACGACGACATCTTCCCTGAGCGATCCGTGTCAAAAGACAGGAAGAGCATCTGCAACAACAACAATATCTCACCTTTAACACCTTCAGCAGTCGACACAGAGCAGAGTTACAGGTTTTACCACAGTGTATGAATGCATACAATCCACTTCTTCATCTTCTCCCAGAAGACTTTGAACTCCTGGAACTCCATCTTCCCTGTGTTGTCCACCTGGTTTATTCAGTGAAGGAATCAGATACATGTGTGTTTTACATCATATCCAGCCCACCCTTTGTTTTTACTTGCCCCTTTGCTTACTTATAATATTATATTTTGTTTGATATATGTATATATTATACAAATAAGTGCATTTATTATAATAACAATTATAATAAAGTGATAATAGTAAAAGTTGTAGTCGTAACAACTATAAGTAAGTAATACAAGTTTAATACTACTACTACTCCCACTACTAATACTACTACTGCTACTACTCATAATAATAATAATAATAATAATAATAATAATAACTAAATTAACAACAACAATGTTGGCTTAAAAGAAAACCACTGGGGAGTGCTTTATCGGGATAATATTTTTCATGGAAAAGATTAATTTACACATTCCAACATACTTTTTTATAGTTGTTCACTATGAAAAAAAAAAAACCACAAAATGAGGGTACATACTTGTTAGAATGATGTTTACCCCTCCTACAGAGGTCAGACCTATCACCCATCCACATGCATGTTATTGTCTAATGTAGATTCATTGTAATCTTACATCATTAACTGAATATAAAACCAAGTATCTCCATCCACTGTCATTTGGCAAACTATTTGGATTTTACTGGTGAATTGATGGTAACTACGCAGCCTCTGAATGTCCAAATGGGTCATATCTGATGACCGTGAAACAATGACAAACGCATTTTACACCAATTATTTACATGTATTGATAGGTTTAGTGGATCAACAGGTATTAAACATTTACATCAGCAGATGGTTTTGGTAGCCGGTGGCTGTTTGGGTCTTTAAAGGGTTAATACAGGGTTAATTTTCAGTGTTTCCCTTTGTAAAAATGTTGTTGTTAGTGAAAATGCTGTGTAAAAAAACTGGTCGAAATAGAGATGAACTGATGCAGCCATTGATTATTTGACGGATACGTCCATGAGGTTCATGATGCTGTGGCAGGTGCTGAGACTCAGGCTCTCGAACTTAATCTCCTTCCCTGAAACCAAAACAAATGAACTTAACAAAAAAAAAAATAAACAGTTGTAACAATTTTTCATGACTGAAATGATAAACATATGAACAAAAATAATATAGCTCTTATTATACAGGAATTATTTAGTGTGTGATATGAGTTGTATTCATGTTTAGATGGAAGAATGAATAAAAAGATGTTATGTGGAGATTTACTTTTAAACTTACCTAATTCTACTAAAGACACCATTTATCAGCATATTCTATTTATTTCTTCTATTACCGTTGACATTTTATAACTTTTTTAACCTTTTATTCATTTAAATTTATCGCGTGTATATAAGTCTCTTCACTAGTTCAGAGCCACTGTATGATAAAGTTAGCCTGCACTGAATAAATAATTTGTATGGGGGTCTATCCTGGTTGAAGGTCCACTGAAACTGAGTTTTATGGCAGTTATTTTGTTCTTGTATGCATTTCTCTCTGTATTTATTTACCCCTCATCTTCATACATGCAACAACTCAAATGGTCTGCCAAATGTTAAATAAAAAACAAAAAACAAAACAAACACAGTAATAAATACTTTTTTATATTTTGTGTTTTTTAATATTTATTCATTATTTATTTGGTTTATTCAATTTTTATTAAAACATTGTATTTTTATTTAGTTTGATTTAATTCTTCTGTTTTTTCTTTTGTTTTTCCATCTACAGCTTTTCTTTTACCTTCACCACTTGTTCAGATATTTTTAATGTCATTTGTTGTCACGTGATCAGCTTGATTAGCATCCCATAATGCACTGAGGTTTAAATTCAGCATATGTTTCTGTGTATTACAGTATCTTTTCTATTATGTCTTAACAAAAACTTTATAGTTGAAGTGTGTTAGCAATGGTGTACCGGTAGCCTACAGGGTTAGGTACTACGAGCTACTCTGATACAAAATAAAAGTCCTTTATTTCCTACAGGCTGTAGATAATAAAGGACTTTTATTTTGTACCAGAGAATCTCAGACATGATTCTGGCTGTTGTATCTTTGAACTACTTACTTTTTGAACATTTCTGATTAATTTTCCCTTTTTAATTTTTTTTTTTTTTTTAGGGTTTTGTGGTGATTTGATATAAGGGGCATTCAAGTTTTTCCAATAAATAAAACAGAAATCAAGAAAGTTGGTGCAAGAATGTATATGTTTCTAAGTCTTTGTTTTGCAGCGTCGACAGACTGCACAGAGCACTGACGCATTAGATAAATAAATGCATTTTTAATTCTTAAAATTCAAAACAAATATGGCTTAAAAACAAATGAAAAAGAGAATAAAGGGAGTCAAGTGCATACTGTCATATAACATTATTATCCACTTACGTCTGCTGAGTACACCGTTCAGCATCTGTTGAAGCTCTCTGACAGAAATGGCCTGATCCTGTAGAAACAGCAGTGCAAACATACATGGAAAACACATACATGTGCTGATGTACGTCTGAGATTCTGAACATATGATGGACAATGTCTCGGTCATGTTGGAGTCTTGTGATGGAAGTGAAGTTTGCGTGCTCTTACCTCTCCAGCCAGCTGATTGAAGAGCCTCCTCAGACCTTTTTCCTCATCTGTTTCCTCCTCGGGGAGGCTGGGTGGAGGCGGCTGGAGGTGTTAAGGACAAAGCACAATACATACATGTTACCATAGAGTTAAGAGATCACGTCCATCTTTAATTCCCAAAAGCCAAATGATGCACAGGTTAATAACATATAGGGCTTGGTGGACAAAGAAGTTCTATCAGCCGAAAATATTGTCAAGATAAATGTGAAATTATGTTGAATTTTGTTCCTAGAAGAAAGCTGAAAAAACCAAACAGCTATTTTTGGTTTTAAATTATTTGTAAACGAAAAAAAAGAACAAAAATGTGCTGAAAACAACATAAAAGATAAAGTAAAACAAAAACATTACAGAAGGCACAACAACACAATAATGTTGTCAAAGACAAAACAAGATGAAAGTGATGAAAAAGACTAAAGTGGTGAACAATATGTGACAGACATAAGACATAAGGTAAAAAACATACCTGTAGTGAATGATTTTATGACCTAGTTGTTTTGTTATTTTGTTTGATTTAATGTTTACATTATGAATAAAAGGGCAGATTCATGTGATCCGAGCTAATAACCAACAGATAAAAACAGTTTAATAGACTTTTTTATGGTTGAACATTTCAAAAATAAAGTAGCCTAAACTATTATAAGGATAAAATATTTGTTTAAAATTAAAATATATGCAATGTGGATGAAGTTTGAAAAAAAAAAAAAAAATCAAACATTTTGCAAACATTTTAACTGAGAATGTCAACAAAATAAATCTTACCAGCAATAATCATCATTATTGCAATGACACAGTGGTAATTATCATTTTATTGCCGAGCCCTACCATGATGTAACAGTACTGATAAATCTAAACCTTATACTTCAAGGGAAACAGTTAAAACATTAGATCTACAGTTACTTACATCTGGAAGGTCAGCGTCAATATTGTTCCCCATCTCTCTGAGGAAGGGAATCAAAGAATTTATTATTAAAAAACACTCTAAGACACATCAGTGATTATTAGTAATTATTGATGATGAAAAATACTTTAAGTCAAAGGGGGTTTTTTGCATTTGAACCTATCGGGACATTTATTTATGTCAACAATACAATAGGAAAGTAAAAACAGACATTATACAATAAAAGGGCAGAAACTGTTTATGTAGCTCTACATATTAAGAAGATAAATTACAATAAATCATGTCTCTTCATGTTTTAGGCAAATGATTTCTGCTGGCAGTAACCACATGCCAGTTATTAGCACACAGTAAAAAATGACCGTAGAATTAACACTAAAAAGTTGTAAAATTGCAACATAAAAAACTGCTAGTGAAAATACAAAACAAAGTTGTTTATTTGAAAAGATTTTTGTGTTAATGATTAAATCAAATATAGCTGTAGTTTTTACAGGAAGAGTATGTTAACAAAAGCAGATTTTTTTATGTAGAAATTATGTATTTCTATTGTTTGACAAAATAAAACTGTAAATTGAAAAACAATTTGGTGGCGTTTTAATTGCAAGACCACAATGTTCAAATAACAGCCTATTCACTTTTAAAAAAAATAATAAAAAATAAAAAAGTAATAAAAAAGTAAACAGTTAACAATTTAACATTTCAGACATGTGATGGGTAGCTATGGCTCAGTTGGTAGAGCAGGTTGTCCAATGACTGAAGGGTTGGTAGTTCAAATCTGGGCTCTGACATGTCACACATGTTGAAGTGTCCTTGCAAGATACTGAACCCTAAATTGCTCCCAGTAGAACCTGGAGGCTTTGGAAAGCACTTTGGGCACCAGGTGTATAAACTATGCTATATAATATGTAAAGTCTATTTACCATTTAAATCCAGTGTTAAATATACATGTTTAAAATGTTAAATCTACATGTTACGCTGTAGATATGGTTTGTTGTGTTTCTTACAGTATTTCTCTGGTAACCACAGCTGCCAGTTTTTTTTCCGTAAAAACAACAGGATTTCTTTTACAGTGCACAACACATCAGTTTTTAAGCCTTTTTCTAGTTTAGTTTTACAGTTTCATTGAAGGGGCACTTGTGTCAGTGTACATACCTAATATAAATAAATAAATAAATCATCAAGTTCTTGTCAAAGTAGAATGTGTCTTTGGGCACAAACCCATCCAATAAACCACACACATAAATTCTCTATTACATAATGTTGATACCCAGGGATAAAAACAAAGATCTGGTGGCCTAAATAAAGCAGCACCAACTTTATTTCTAAACCAAGCTTTCAGGTTAATTTACTAAATGCTGTTAAAGGTTTGTTTTTTTGTTTTTTGTTTTTTTTTGTATAACATTGTGGACACTCACAGGGCTGTGGCTTTCTTTTCTGAGAAGATTCTGACAATGAATTCAGCCTCCTTGTGGGGCTGGAAGGTGGTGGGAACCAGCAGGTATTTCCCAGGAGGCAGTGTGAATCGCTCTGACACCTCCCGCAGGTTGATGTAAGTCTTGCTGCGAGCCTTGGAGGCGTGGTAGCGGAAGAAATCCTTGTTTACGTGTTCATTGTCCTCTGGAGCCTGAGACAGGAAGTAATCACATATAATTATAACTAGCAGGTGGTTTCAACTAAAGTTTAAAAGGGTGTTCCACAGGGATCGAGCTTCGGCTCCCCTACATTTACAGTATACAAATGTATTTTTTGAGTCTGTATTACCCACCAAACTTTATGCTTTATGCAACCACTTGTCCATTTGTGGTCAGAAGCAGACTGTCAGTGGTCTGTGATCTTACACTCTGGAACATAATTAAAAAGGTTTCCTGTTTTGCCATCTTGTTTTTTTACACAAAAGTGGCAATATTTGGATGAGAGTGCGGGGCTAGTGAAGAGTGAGGGAATAAACTCACTATGTTAATGGTAGATTACCGAAAACACACCTGTCAGTCACAGCAGCCTAACCTTTTGTAATTCAAAAATGTAAGATTTACTATCATTAAAACAATTGTCTTGCGAAAATATTCACCCACACACTGTTGTCATTAATGGTAAAACACCTACAAAACAGTGTACTCACCAAGCTGCAAATATGTTTATCTCAGCTGTACATCAACATTTTAACCTGGAAGTCTATGGGGACTGATATGCTTTTGGAGCCTGATACTTCTGAACTGGCTTCATCTTTCAGCTCCAGAAGTGCTGCTTGGCCAGACGTTTATGATACACATACAGATGTTTTAAAATGTATTTATTCATTTATTTATTTATTTTAAACAATACCATTCCCTGTGGTAAATCAGCTCACCAACTACTTTATTTGATACTTTGGAATTTAAGAATAACAGTAAATTGTAGAGATACTTCCAGGAAATGGGACAAGCCTCACTCTTCTCTTTCTATTACATAACTGTGACCATAGATTGTATATAATTAATAGACAGAAGAATCATGACCTCATCCACCAGTTTCTGCTGCTTTTAAACCAATAGTTTTTGTTTTGGTTGTCGCCATATTGGATCTTTGGAATTAGCAGTGACTATATTTGGACACAAGGGGTGGGGCAGTGGAAGTACAAGGGAACAGTGTAGACTAATGCTAAATACTAGCTTACTGACTCTGTAAAACAGTAAACTACATCAAACACTGCATAATAAAGTAATTTCATGGTCTTGTTAATTGAACCTATTAACCACAACTACAGTCAAGTGTCTGTCAGAAAAAACATGTGTTTTATTAAATAAACCAAAACATGAAAACATGACTTGGCTGGACACGCTGAGGAACATGATGGACATCAAATCCTTTTATTTTACTTCAGATCTAATTAATGGAGCAATAATTTCAAGACAGACCTAAACAGTAGTGTTTCCAAATAAAACAAATGACATGTGCTCTGACTCCTGAAAGGTTCATTTTTAATTTTTGTATGTATTTCTGACCTCGTAAACAGCATAGCCAATGGTCTCCATGTCGAGGCCTTCCTTCCTCAGCTTTCTCCTGTTTTTCTGCATCAGAGCGATGACCACGCTGCACACATCATCGTCATCGTCATCGGTGTCCTGCAGCTCCAGCTTAAACTGAGGGTTTGTCCAAAATGTGTCTAAAACATAGTTTCAGAGGATGAGCATACACAGATGTACAAGTGTTTTTCAGTGTGACTATTGACAGATGATGTCTGTGCAGTTCTCTCAGTTTCATCTGATGAAGGGGAGATTTGTCTGTCCTCACTACAAATCTGAATTTAACATATAGATCTACAAGTTACTGTGATGTAGAATTAAACTTACAATGGTAATAGAGAGATCTGAAGCCATCAGTGCACAAAAATTGAAAATGGACTTTTAGGGATGCAGGAAACATCTAATGTCCATTAGATGAAGTTTAGAAATTAAATACTTTTACTTATTTGGTGACTGCAAAATTTTAGGTGGAACTGGAGAAGATGTGAAGACATCAAAATATTATACAATGCAGATATTTTTTATTATGTCTTATAACATGATGGAAGAAGGTCTTTAAGTTCCTCTGCAAAACAAACAGACTTTTTGTTTCCAAGGGTTTCTTTCTGGGTCAGGTCTACATGTGAAACACTTTAGTTTCCACGCCATCATCTTAATCGTCTCACCAATGTAGTTCCTGCAGCCTCCAGCCGTGGCGCCACGGATCCACTGTCCTTCAAATAAGCTGACCTCCCAGTGGCGTTTGGTGTTGTCGGTCAGAGCATCGGGGGTCATGTTGCAGATCTCCACCTTGTCATAGTTCCTCTTGAAGTCCTCAAATTCCATCCTAAAACACAAAAAATAATATAATATTCATACCAGAAAATGTAATGTGTGACTAACATTTAGCATTGGATTTTTACGTCATTCACAGTCCACATTCCCAGTGTGAAACAATATTATGTAAGTTATACATTAAAATGTTACAAAAAAAAAAGGTCAGCCCTGTTCTCTGCTTGATCCATTTTGTTGCTTTATGTTTCTAACACCATGTACAAACTCAGACAAACATATGATTTTTATTTAACTGCTTGTCAGTGATATCATGTCATGGCTACCATCGTTAATGAATAAACATTTAATACACTACAAAGACTTTAATCATCATTTCTGTCTGGGCACATCAGGTTTTCATCATGAATAGCTGTGAAAACTACAGTTCCCATCATCCCACTCTACCTCACGTCAGAAAACTGTCTTTTGCTATTGTTTGATAACAGCAGAAATTACAGACTGTATGTTTAATGGAACTTTTTCATTCAGTTTTAATTGCTATTAACACTGGAATCTTCTTCACTTATTATGTTAAACTGTAACAAAACAACTTGTAAGAAACTGTGTATTTTCATTTATTTCCTCCTCTAGCTTTCAGTCCATTTTTGGGCAGTTTTACAGGACATTTTATAGATCTGGATACGTAAGTTATCTTCTTTTATTCTTTTCTATATAAGACAAGATATACTTTATTGTCCCCATGGGGAAGTTTTTCCTGGACTCCGTTCAGCTGCAGTTTACAAGTGGACGGAATAAAGAAGAGCCAGCAGAATAAAAGAGAGGAGTACCAAATAAATACATTTGCACGTAATATATACATATATACATATTCATAAATAAGTTATTGCACAGATATGTACAGATATGTAGTGCAAATGCAGGTATGAAATTATTGCACCATGTAGCATATTACTCTGACAGATATTACTGTTTGTTTAGCAGTCTGATGGATGTTGGGATGAATGAGTTTTTGTAGCGGTTCAGCCTGGTTCTGGGTTCTCTATACATGTAGTAAGTCTAAAAGTGGCTAAAAGTAATTGATCAGAAATATCAGAGGTACAGCTTATGGTGAGTTGGAGGACTTTGTTGCATAAATATGGTGTATGTAATAAAAGTTAATATAGAAATAGAATATACAGGGTGTCCCTAAAAATTTGACATCATTTCATCACCTAATAATTTTTTAAAATTTGTTTGCTCTTTTTGCTAAAAAAAAAAAAAAAAAAAGTGTAATAATTTTTTTTGTTCTGCTTTCAGGAATAGACATGCCATTTACTGCAATAGAAAAGGCGTTCTGTGTATTGAAATATGCCCAGACTCAGTCAAATGTGAATGCGCAATGTGAATTTGTTAGAAAATTTAATTAACAAGCACCAACAGGAAAGCAGATTTAGATGTGGCAGTTTCAAGAGGAAGGCTGTTTGTGTAGGAAAAAAGGAACTCCACTACCAACTAGATGTGTGCCGCATCAAAAGCAGCGCACACTTTGAACATTTGTAATAACTTTGTAACATTATAAAATTACCATCTCCCAGAATTTTTCATTTGAAATTTGTAGAATAAAACATTTTATGTCCAAAATCAATCCTATTAAGTATCATTGTTCCTGACCATGTAGTCACTCCGATATGGACATATCAAATGATGTACATTTTTTGGGACACCCTGTATTTTCAGTGCATTAGAAAACATTTATGAGTCTCGGTTTGGACTCACCAGAATTCACCGTCGTCTGTTGAATTCTGCAGGATTCGAGTTTTTTCTGCTTTGTCAACGTAATCCCACTCTCTGGATCTAAAACAGAAAAACAAACCTGTTAGGAGCTGAACATCCAGGAATGAGATGGAAAAAAGGAAGATTCAGGCACTAAAATCCAACAATATTAGCATGATTGAAATTTTCTAAAGGTTTGAGGTGTCAGATTGTGTGACATTTTCTTTTCTAAGTTCTAAAACTATTACTGGATGGAGTTTAATGCCCTGAGGATATTAATATAGATTAGCTGGCATTGTGTTACTTCTATTTTTTTTTTTTTAATTCTGTCTTCGTGATCTTGATTTTACAAAAACTCTATAAATGTAAAATCTATAAATGTAAAAATGACCACAAACTGCGACAAATGCTCAAACAAACCTGCAGATCATACTGGACCAAAGACTATCTATTGAAGTATCTGTATTAGTGTCCTAAAACACAGTTTATGTGTGGATGACAGACCCAAATGTACAGGAAAATGTTTCTGTATCACTGTGGATGAGGCATGAAAGCAAACCAACAATGTACAAACAAATTACTTGGCAGTGACATGACGTTTTTGCTAAAACTGTTGCACAGTTTGTCTTAAAGATGTTACATTTTAAATAATGAGAATAAAATTATTTATTTGAGGAAAAGCTGATTTTAACAGATGAACAAAACTTGACTCAGTTACAAAAGGTATTAATACTTGTCATAAATCAAAAATTTTGCATATGTTTTGTGTTAAATGTCAAAAATCTGCCTCTTTATCCTCCTGACATGTTCATGTTTACGTGAAGAAAGGCTGCATCCCATTATTTGTGTTTCTTTTCCATATTTTAAATCTTAAGGTGGCTTTTTGTTTAGTTTTCCTGTTATTCTTACTCGTCGCTCCATGGGCCGTTCCACTCCACCTGACCCCAGGGGTTTCTGACCCGGATCAGCTGGACCTTCCTCCCCCTGTAATTCACCTAAACACACACAGACACACACACACACACAAAAAAAAAAAAAAAAAACTTATTCAGCGTCAAACTCTGCATTCTATGAAACTTTAACCCATACATATATTTAACTAAAATACAAACAAGTAAAGCGGCAAAAAAAAGGTTATTTATAGCATTAACCGAGTATATTTTAATGTTAACTGCTTTTAAATGTATCTTTAAACATATGGTTTATGTCTACTATATACATATGTATCTTAGTTGATTTTTTTCATTCACAGATGGCCAAGTTTGAAAAGTTTTGGCAAATTTTAATTTAAGGTTAAAGCAGCTTTGCATTAATCTGTAACAACTTTTTTTTACCATATTATTTAACTTTTGGTGAATTTCCAGTGCTTATCCAGAATCCATTTGTGGAAAAAGTAAGCAGGTGATTATACTGTAATGTAATGAAAAGTTAAAATGACACTGAAAACACTGCTTTTTAAATAAAAACACTCCATTCAATTCGTGAACAAGTGGAAGTATTTAAGTATTATCAACAAAGCTAATGTTAAGTATAAAAAGTCAAAGTATTCATTGGGCAGTTAAATAGTCCCTGTCAGTGTTTTACTATTAAATATGATGTTGTTTGACTTATTTTACTGATATTTTCATGTGCGTGTTACATTTTACCACTGTACATGTTTAAGGTTGAGCTCATTTGAACTATATACAGTTGACAGTTTAATCTACAGCAACTAAAGCTGATGAGATGCAGCGGAGTAGTATAAAATGAAATAAAATGTTTAGTTTAAGTTCCACCATTTTCTGATTTAATGCACATTGAAGCAGCTCTAGTGTGTTTCCTTGTTTTGCTGGTGTTTCGTACCTCCTCCAGGCCGGTGATGGAGTAGGCGTGTCCCTTCACCAGACCGGTGCTCGTTCTGGCCTCAGACTCTGCAGAGCTGGTGGTCTGGAGGAAACATGCACACCGGTTTACGAGCAGAATAACTCAGCAAAAACAGGAAAATAAAAGCAGTTATAAATAATCCGATGGAATGTTTCTCAAGTCATTACATTAATGGAGCATCCCATCATGGAGCCTCTGTCCAAAGCCTTCTTCATGATACTGAACATATTGTCTGGACCTGTTTTGGTGTCGTACATTTCACCGACTCCACCAGTGAAGTCCTCCATGGCCTCCATTGTACTGCCGCCCTTGAGGGACTCGTAGCTTCCATGCAGCCTAAAATAAATGGGAATTTAACGTAAACAATAAATTCTCCTCACCTGATGAAGGCACTAAAGGAAACATTTCTTATTAGTATATCCTGAGGTGAATATCAATGTCTATATCAAATCTCAGGTCAGTATAATCAGAGGTTGCTGAAATATTCACCCACAAATCTAAATGTCATGTTGCTACTGCAAAACAAAAAGTCACAAGGTCAGCGTTATATTGGATTCATCTTCCTAGTACCATGAATAAAATAGGAATTCTGTGCAGTTCTTACCGAAGATGTAAGAACTTTGACCATAGTTGCACAACTATAAAAGTCAGCTGAGCTTTTTTGGCTCATGACCCCATTTTAACATCACAAATTTCTGGCGACCCCAGACATTCAAAATGGAGACTTTTTTTGGCTAAAATTAAGACATTAAGGATATATAATGTATATTATTATGGATGGAGGTAGAAAAGCCAGGTGTAGATTACTGCACAAAGTGAGAATTTGATTTTCCTTGGTCAGGATATGTACAGTCAGT
>JAPQRP010000001.1:22947992-22972236 GCA_037367295.1 Apogon hyalosoma | reverse complement strand
CAGTACCACAGTGCTTCAGTTTCAGCTTCACAGTTTGTCATGTCTTTTATGGATTGTGATTGTCTCTCTCAATTCACCATATACTGTATTTTTATAATTAGGTTTTGTTTTTTTGTTTTTTTATTTCCATTTTTATCAATTACTAGAAATTTCAGGCAAACCCTTTTAAATTACAGGTGACCCCACATGGGGTCCTGACCCCAAGGTTGAAAAACACTGTATTAGAAGCTGTCAGAAGTTTGGTGAAAAAAGTATTGAATGTTTTTTCCAGTCATGCCCTGGAAAAAAAAATGATGATAGACACATGGACAGATAAGCCGATAGCTACAAAGCACATCAAGAACTCTTGACATTTTAATAACACACTGAGAATCTTCTAAAAAATAATTAAATGATATCTTATGACCAGTGTTGAGATATAAACCAGCAATGATGTAGTGTAATCAAATCACTAGATACATGTAAGTGTATTCTGTTACAGTTCAGATTAGTATTAGTATTAATATTAGTGATTGGAAGGGTGTTGCACACATACACGGCCTGGTCACAAAAGTCCCACCCTCTAATTCTACCTACTTCACGTGGCCACTTTTAGCTTTGATTCTACACACATTTTACAAGTTTACACAATTTCACACCATTTAAATTCAAGATTTTTTAGACACATAAGGTTACAGATCAAAACACTGCCCCCACAAACTTGTACTGTAGGCACTAGGCATGATGGGTAATGATTACATCCACCTCTCCTCATCACTTTGGAACAGGGTCAGTCTGGACTCATCAGACCACATGACCTTTATCCACTGAAACACAGTCCAGTCTTTATTCTCTCTACAAACTGAGGGTTGTTTAAGAAATGAGAAGCTACTCACAGCATCAGTTAAAGGGTTAAAGAACTGAAACATATTAATTGCTGAAGTTATTCTGTTAATTTCTTATTAATTTCTTATTTCTTAATTTCTTATTCTGGAAGACTGAACTATCTGATTACTTGGATCAGGGAGATTTTTTGGCCCAGGCTGTTTTTCCCCTACTCTGTAAAAAAAAAAAAAGAAAAAGTTTTAAGCAAAATATAACATTATTTATGAGATGTGACATGTGTTTTGATGCAGGAATTTCCTTTTTGGGCTGATTTCAGGTCAGCATTGCTTACTGAACCCTTTGGGCTGGAATGCAATACCATCAAGGGTAGGATGGTTGAGAAGGAGTTACTGTATGTCTATATCTACATAAGCTTAAGTCATTAAGCAGGTTATGTTCACATTTTGTTTTTGATCGATGGTATGAATTCATATCGTCTGCTGTCGATCAATCATTGCATGTTACTCTAAGAAACCTGCCATTGTCTTTGATCACCAAATGATGCAGATGATGTTGCATTTTTAATAAAAGTTCAGCTGCAATCAGTGTATGACTTGTACAGTTTTACAGCTACATTAGTTGTTAAATTTTAACAGAGTAACTTACAGTCTGTAACCTTCCCAGCACTGGTTACAACACTGGTTCTGAACACGATCAAATTATTTTACAGGAGGGGAGGTTGATTATGAGGTTCATTTTCTGAGGTATGAAGCATGTCATTACTTGGCATAGGCTTTCTCCAGCAGGGCGCTCCAGAACTCGTTGTTGGAGGCAGAGTGAAGCATGACGAGTTGGTTCCTCACCGTTGGCAGCCTGTCGTCAATCACAATGTCCAGCCATTTGTTGTGCTGCCAGAACTGAAGAAACGACACAGAACACGTGTCACCCAGGGCCAACGTATCAGTGTTTACGATGTTAACACTGGACAATGCATATTATTAAAGCCTACAGTAGGAGTTTTGTTTAGCTTAGTTTGAGGGTGAATATAGCATCTTATACAACTTAACCCATAAAGACCCAGTGCTACTTCTGTGGCAGTTTTCTCTATTTCTACCATTCTTCACTGATTTATTTTACAGATAGTAACTGATTTGAAAACTCAAGAGTAAATTAAAAGTTAATTATATCAAACAGAGAAAAATGAAGAAAAAGTTACTTTTTCAGCAAAGATTTTGAAAACTGAATGTAAACGTGTGTTCATCCACTGTCATTGATCCAACTCCATGGGTTTTACTGGTGGATCAGTGTTGTAAAAGATGACAGTGTTTCCACGTTCTGAACATCCAAATGGGTCAAATCTGATGACAATGACAAGATGACAAACTGTATTTTACACCAATTATTTACATGTATTGATAGGATTAGTGGATCAACAGGTATTAAACAGTTTAGATCAGTGGATGGTTTGTGTCACCAGTGGCTGTTAGAGTCTTTATGGGTTAAACACTCACTTAAAGGCTGGTTAACCCTGTGGTTTAACACATATAAAATATCTTCCTAACCACCAAAAGCGCATAATCTGTGCAGTGCTGTAGTAATGTCAAAATGGATTTTCATACAGTTTGTTTTTAACTTTTTAACTTTTTTTTGTATTTCATCAACTTGATCCAAAACAAAATACCAAATACTCAATGACTGCTATATTTTTCAATCCTTTAAATGCCATATTTGTAACGTAAACTAACCATAGGTCTAACCAAGAGTCAGGTTTAGACCAGCTCTTATTATAAAGTGTAATGAGATAATGTTTGTTATGCTGTGATGCTATGTCAATAAAATTTGACTGATCGATTGATGTTTTCAATGCAAAAAACACAGAAATTTTTTTTTTCAGTATACTACATAAAAATTGGATTACTTATCTTTTACTGTCTGGCGTTTGTCAATGATGAACAACAACATTGGTTAATATGCATTATTTTCCATACTAAGTCAAATGTTCTAAAATGTGTCAATGTGCATTTTTTTACTTACTTTGAAGATGGGTGCTAGTGCAGTAATTTTCCATTTTTCACAATGTGCTGATTTTAGTGGCTATGTCAGAATTTTAAAAATCATACAAAAATTAACAACTTTTGAATTCTGACCTAATACAAATGCTGAAAAATAATGCAACCTTTTATAACAAAGTGCAAAGTCTGCAGAAACTTTTTGTGGCTTAAACAATGACAGATTTTTTCTGAACATATTTTAATCTTCTCTCTGTTACACTGATTTACTGGCTTGGCAAACTCAGCAGCGTCCATGAAAAGAGATTCAAAACCTAAAAGATCCTGGTTATGATTCGTTTGCCTGGTGGACCTTCAACACCCTTTTCACGCAGAGTTTAGGGAATGTCCAGTCTCCTCAAATCAATGGTTTTTTCATCTGTTGGTCCTTAAACAAGGACTGACAGACTCTTTTATAACTTATGCAAGCATTATATTGTGACAGCTATGTAGCCTGACTCCCCACTACATATTATTGTCATGTACATATTTGTGCACATTCCTTTATGCATATTGTTCTCATGTATACCTACAGAGCTGTATCCTGGGTCCTTGTTTCCTCAAACATACTTGTCTACACTATTTATATACTTAGAGTCATTCTTTCTGTAAATTAAGAATAAACATGCAAGAAAACTGATCGAATGACTGTCAACATCACGGGATTTGGGTATTTAAGATGTCTTCCTAGTGCATATTTCTCTAAAAGTCTGAATATGAGTTGCTCAAATTGTTATGGATGAAATAAACATGGGAGCTGTACTGGTGTCCAGATTTATCTTGTCTTATCCGTCATCCAGTAAGATTGTTCACAATGTCTTGATGCTTTGTTCTTTTGTAGCTTATGTCAACTTTTATCAGGACATCTGTACATTTATTTGAAATCTTTTTATCTGTATTTATTTTATAATGTGCATTGGTGAGGTTCTGTTCACCAACCAAATAGCCCTCTTTGTGTCTGAAATGTCAAAAACTGTTATTTCACATTCATTATCTCAGTTTTAGTGAACATTTGTATAGAAATGATGTTAAATCAGTTCAAGTGATTAAATAATACATCCAAAAATAAATTTATTCACCTCTTATAAAAAACAGCACTATGCATCAAAATGTTTTCAGAATCATTTTTATGTGGGTGGAATGATTTGTCACACCTTCCACATGGTTGTGTTTTTGTAGATTGTGTTGTTAATGTCTTCCGACAGACAGAATTGAATGCTGAGCAGAAAGAGGAAGAGGTCACACAACAGGTGAGTTTCCATGGGGCTGCAGCCAATCAGAACGCAGCATACCTGGAAGTGGAAGATGCCAGCATATCTGTGGTCAAACTCCTGGTCATGGGGGATAACTCTGGCCAGAGTATCTTTCTTTAAGGTGAGGGAGGCGATGGCTGCCAGGAGCCAGCAGTCTCCTACGGTGACACAGAGGAGCATCATGGGAAAGTGAGTTAAATACGTGTAGAAATGTCAGAGAATTTGACAGATAAGGAGTACAGACCGAGCTGTCCTTGGCAGATGTCAGTCCTGTTCATATCACCAACGATGAACCTGGGGTTGTCGCAGAGCTCCTGCAGATGATGAAAGAACAGGTTGTTTTGGGGTTTTTTTTTTTTGTTTTTTTGAAGAATGACAGATGAGAGGTGACACTGTTGCTTTTGATAGGTGTGTTCACATTCCTGACATATTAATCAGTCATACAAAACACACTACACGCCACATACAGGCAGCTGAAGCATTCACTCTGAAGCAACGCCCTGAACAGAAATGTGTAGTAAAGATAATTAACATGAATAGTGGGTTGTTCCAAGGTGAAGTATTTTAGCTTCAGATCCACTCAGGCAGTTCTGCAGGAGTGTAAATGGGGCAATGCGTTATTTATTATTAATGTTATGTAATAGAAAGAACAGTAATGCTTAAAAAACAAAAATTGGCTTTAAAAAAAAAACCAAAGCATAAAGTCGTTCTCAAATATTTCGATTTGAATCTGAAACATTTGTGTGTGACCTCTGAGCAGCTGCGGATAGTTTTACTGCAGATAACACCGAGGTGTATGAGGATAAAGTCTGCACACTTGGCTTTATTTACACAGTTTTGTTGCAGAACTGGTTTTACTTCCAGGGCTGGATAAGCACTTAATTACCTTTTTATGCATTAAAAGTAATAGATAGTCTGAAATCTGTTTTCACCACATCTACCTACATCTGTATCTCAATGATGAACTTTACTTTTTTTCCAAGTACTTCTCTTTACTGTGACTGAAACATAGTGTTTTTGAGCCTGTTTTAATATGATTATGTCCACTTTAATAAGAGATACAACCAGTCTGATAACAGAAGACAAGGTCAGTATAAAAGAATGACTCATGTTAAGAAATGAATGTAATAAGAATGTAATAATAGCTTTAACACCACTATATATATATGTGTGTGTATATTCCCTTCATATTTTGCTTATATGCATTTAATGCAGCTTGGTCAACTCTTAACTACTTGAATTAAACATGACAATATTTTATTTCTCTTTATTAATGTTGATTTGTAAAGCAGCCCTAGGTAACAGTGAGTGAACAGGGTGCTATTCAGTCACAGACTGCCAGTTTTGAGATAGTAATGCACATTATAACCAAAGATATGATCAGTTTTAAAACAATCAGGACATAAAAGCAGCTGGTAAGGCCTTAAAAACAGTCTGTGTCTCAGATAAATATCTCATGTCATTTATTCCTTCATCATAAACAAAGATAAAGCACTAAATGTAACTTTCTTTTGTGAACTTGAAGAACTTCTATCATAAGTAACTCATTATATATTCACTTTAATATCTTACAAAAAAATGTAATTAATATTACAGCTTATATTCATACTTTTTCTCTCATGATACAGGATGTTTCTGCATTAAACAAAATAAAATTGTCTTAAAGTCATCTTTTTCTACATATATTAAATAACACGATATATTAATCCTCTGAATTCATGTTGAAATTGAATTTTTGTTCTTGCAGTTCTTGTTAATAGTAAGCTGAACTGAAACAGGGTGTTGTTCATTAATAGGCTGCATAGCCAGTCCAACGAATGCACATATTTCATTCATTCAAAGTATAAAAAAGAACAACTATATTTAAATGATTTTAGACCCATTTTGTGCAGATTATGACATGTATTTCTGACTGTGATGCACATTTATTCAAAATTAATGTAAAATCATTGGTAACACACAAATATGTGATCGCCTTTAGGTGAAATGCCCATTTTATGAGCAGTTTAAAAAGAGCAGACAATGTGAAAATACAGTATGAAACAGTCTGCAGTTAAGAGTTAAGCATAAATATGACTAATATGTTTTACAGATTTGTTTTACTACTTTTACACTGTGGTTGTGATACTTTTTAGGGACTCGAAGAACTTGAAAAACCTGTCAAGATTCATACATGATTTGCTTTATGTGCTAAACTAAAATAAAAAATTAATATTACACTTATGTTTGCATTGGGATTTTATGCATTAAAAGCAATAAGATCAAGTCAGTTTTACTGAATGTGTCATCAGTAGATTTTTAATCTTTTAATGCTGAAATTGACAATTATTTAGATTTTTGTAAAGCAGTTCATGTTTATTGTGGTTGTGCTGGAATAAGTTGTTGTTTCTTTATTCACTTCATTCATGAATTGCTATATTTAACAGACTGTGAGGACCTTTGCCTGAGATTTTGACAAATATTACCATAACATGAATTTAGTTATTTTAAAATGTGTTGTGTGTGACCATACAGACTACCTGTGAATATTTTACACAGATTTTCTGAAACATACTTTTCAGATTTTATGCATTGTTGTGCTTGTTTAATTAAATGTATTTGTTTTTCTGCGGTGCTTTTCTATGTACAGTATTGCTGTTCCTGTTTTAATGTGTTTTATGTGCATGTGGTTATTATACCTGCCCAGGGAGTACAGCTGAAGTTTACAGAAATATCTATTCATGAGTATTATACCTGTAACTTTAAACTCCATCAATACATCTATAAATAAATAAGGAAATAAGGAGTTAAAGATGTTTTGTCAACACATTATATCTTTACTTCACATCCTAAATTGCACTAAAGAATGATTATTATAGTTTTTATGATACTTTTTTTCAAATCAGGCTCACAAACTGCATCACAAAATTAGCATTTATTACAAATTTCTCCAAGAGTATCAACCCAATGTTCTCTGAAATGTCAAACCTAAAGTGACCAGTGCATACCTTGGGTCTCTTCCATTCAAACTGGACGGGAACACTCTGACTGAAGAAAAGTGAGGAGTCAGTGGCAGGGAAGTCTGGATCCTCAAACAGGACGCCGTTCTGCAGACATTCCCTCCTTAGCTGCTCGAACGACTTCCCATCTGACTGGGTGTCAATGGCCCGGGAGCCGCCACCGGACAGCGTGGACTGCAGAGGCATCTTCTTCTCCTTCTCCTTCTCCTTCTCCTTCTCCTTCTTCTTGGCCTGAGTGGAGGAGAAGCAGGTGTGTGATGGAGTGAATCTCCTGCTGTGTGTCTGATGCCAGCTCCAGCCTGTCAGGTCAGTAAAGTACACACCCTCAACACTAAAACTGGTTTGTCGTCCTGTTCAGCTGAACCTCGCCCTGGTGACGCTCTCTCTCTCTCTCTCTCTCTCTCTCTCTCTCTCTCTCTCTCTCTCTCTCTCTCTCTCTCTCTCTCTCTCTCTCTCTTTCTCTCTGTGGGTTTGTTTTTTTTTCTTATCTCTCTCTCTCTTTGGGCTTGGCCTGCAGGAAACAGTGAGAGTTCATTCCAGATGGTCTGGCAGACAAATGAAATACCTAAAAGTCATGCTCTTATTCATTCAAACTTGTCAGGCCTCTTGAAGGACCACACCAGTGTTAGTTCACATAAAATATGTTTATCACATATTTGCATGTCTGTCAGCAGTGGACTGGAAAGTACTTTAACTCAAGTAATTAAGTCCAATTTTTGATCCTTGGACTTTTCTTGAATTTTCTGCACATTTAAACTTCTATTTCCATACATCTCAGTCAGATATTTGACTTTTTACTCCATCACATTTGTCAGACACCTTTGGTTACTTTCAGGTACATTTTTACCCCTTTTCTGTTGAATCTGAACCACATAGTTTGGAGGTTATCAATTTCAATTGTGATAAACTGAGGGATGACGCGCTCTTCAATTCCCTCTAGAATGCCTGACCTCATCAAAAGTTGACTTCTTAAAGACGCTTTGGTTTTCACAGGACAATAATGCCACAAAGAAGCTGATCTTATAGAATTTGATGTATTCCTGTAGATTAAACTACCAACTGTAGCTCAAACTTATACATCTACAGCAGTAAATTACAACATGCACATCATATACGTATAATATGAAGACACTGTCAGGGCCCATTTTACTGCACAATAACTACTACAACTTTTCATACTATGGCTACATTTTTCTGAACATATTTACATGCTTCTATGGAGAATTTTGAGTGTGTAACTTCTACTTGTAGTTGTGTCTATTCAATGAATGTGTCGATAGGACTGTAATGTAAGTATATTAGGTGAATTCTTCTTCCACCACTGAAAATGTTCTATTTCAATGCAAAAATCCTACAGTTCAGAGACATTCAAGATACATTCATCATCCTTTGCCTTGTCAATAAAAAAAACATCTGATCAGAAATAAAACATGACAAATGACATAAATGATTGCAGTAAGGAAACATTATAAGGCCAATAATGTCGGCCTCATGATGTTTTCTTACATTATGTGAGCCGGGATTTTATACGTATCATTTTATTTGTCGGGTTGATATTTAAAACAAATACCAGCTCACATAGTTTGAATGAAATTAACACCAATTTAAGGTGATTTTTGATCTGAAAAGTGATATGAAAATTAAGGAGCTCAAATATATACTATATATGTTGTTGCTCGTGTTCATTCTGATGCTGCTGAAAAAATGAGAATGATCTGGGACAAAATCAATATTAAAAAAAATAATAATAATAAAGTTAACCTGGAGAAAATCTGAGGCTTTCATTACTCACAACTGTCCAATCAAGTGTGTATTTGACATCTTTTAACCTTTTTGTTACTGTTTCCATCACAGGTAAGAGTTGAGACCCAGCTTAAGTGAAAAAGGAAGAAATAATTGTGAGGGACACTCACTTTATGTCTCTACTTCGAAATGAGGGAGAGTTTTCTATAGATTTTGCCATAATTAACATTAACATTCTACTTTGGGCAGAAAGAATGTCCCTTTCCTTTTCAAATGATCCAAAGAATATCTTAAACCTGTTTTCAGTTATTTTATTTATTTGCTTTTTTTTTGTACTTTAATTTTTATTAATATTTTCAGCATTTATAAACAATAACAACACTATTTGGGAGTCACATTATTAATAATCCATTCTGTCCTTTTTCCTGTTATTCCTTTTTTGGTTTGTGTTTGTTGCTGTTTCGGGTTCTGAATAAAGTCTGTTTTCCCCATTTTTCTTCAAACTGTTCAATGATTTTATTTGATTTCAACCTTTCATACTTTTGCTGGAGCAATATGAACATGCGGGGCCAAGAACATAAGGAAACCTTAAAATGACCTTCAGATAAATATTTCATCATTAAAAAGAAATTAAAGGTTACAGATTGTCAGATGATCATCACTATCATCAGTGCTGGTGTGTGTGTGTGTGTGTGTGTGTGGGGTGGGGGTGGGGGGTGGGGGTGTCCAAGTGGATATTATTCAAAAACTACATTTTTTATTTAAGTAATACACCTAAAAACTGCTATGTCTGTGATGATGAAGATCTGGAGTTGGTCCCAGAACATCTTCAATGGGAGCTCACTGCTCCTCATCCAATTGCCAGCGTTAATGGTAGTCCAATGACCGAAGGGTTGGTGATTCAAATCCTGGCAGTGCCTTGCATGGCAGCAGCCGCCCACTGGTGTATGAGTGTGTGTGTAAATGGGTGAATGTGAGGCTTTGTAAAGCGCTTTGAGCACCATGAAGAAAACGCGCTATATAAGAGCAGTCCATTTTACTATTTACCATCTAATGCTAATACTAGGTACTGTGAGTGTATTATGATGGGGAAAATGTATACTGAACTTCCCTAGTGATAATAATGTGTTAAAAAAAAAAAAAAAAAATTCTACTTTCCTTAGGTGCACTAGCAGCAGGTTTGAGGTTTACGCAAGAAAGTTATAAATTGTTCAAAAAGATGTCACATCATTTTGGACAATTATACTATTAAATCTGTGAACAAAAAAATGGAAAAGCTAAAGCATAAAAAATTAAAACACTGGAAGATGTTTTAATAAGACAAAACTTGCCTATAATGGTAGAGAAAATCCTGTGACCATTTAATAGGATGGTAAAACTGTAAACCTGCCATTAAGACTGATTACATGCTTTTACCTTACAGTGACTCATTTTTGTGTAGTCCTACTGGAAAATGACTGGGCCATAAACTCTGGTAAATCAGGTTTAACAACTGGTATCAGGGTTTACTACTCAGTGAAACTTCAACCCACATTGTACAGGCCTCAAAACATTTAAAAAAAAAAAAAACAAACAAAAAAAAAACACCAGCATTAGCTCAGATAAATTTGTCTTTATTTCTTGTTTTGGGCAAAAGGTTCGAACAAATATTTACTGACAAACAAAAATCTTTTAGGCTGAAACTGTGAATGAAATATTTTTTAAAATGCTAGAAAAAAAGTCAGGCTTGTATGAAGCAATCCAGGAATATCAAATTAATTTGTCAGAACTTTTTTTGCCCTCATAAAGCAACAAGCATTTAAAAAATACAGTATATTTACACTTTTTAAGCATTGCACAGTTAATGCCGCTCGCAGAATAGTGCGAAGAATAAAAATACCACCTTTTAAATGTTCTAAAGGTGAAGACTCAAATACAGAATGTAGCTGGACAAGTACTGCTGCTGAGGAAAATAAAAAAAAACAACCAGCAGATGTTTTGAAGTTCACATAGTCTTAAATGTTTACTCGAAACTTTGTGAGCAAATCAGATTTTCTTTTCCAACACTTTCCTCCGTTTAGATTGACAGTGCATCAACCAACTCAGCACTGTTGTTTGATATGTTTACATGCAGCTTCTACAGATCATATGCATGTAAGTTGTGCATGACAGCAGAGTAAACAGTTCAACTGCCACCAAGGCACCACACCACATCCTCAACAGCTTCAACATCAGGTACACAAAGACTGGATGGATTTTTAATACTGAGATCTAGTGCAGGAGCTGTGAGAATATACCACCAAGAAAAGACGATACTAGACATATGAATGAAAGCAGTTTTTGAAGGATGAGACTTATGTATCACAAAAAAAAAAAGTATTTAATTTCTACAAAACCTCCTTGGAAACCAGCCATTTCAACTTCAGTTTGGCAAATGACCTTTTAAAGGGGCAATTAGTAATATTTTAGCTGACAACATTCAAAAAATTAACCAAAATTATCAACAGTGTGATGAAATAATAAAAAATAATAATTATGCAATTACACACCCCCAGTATGTAAACATATATGGCAGCAAAGAAATCTAACTATAAACAAAATGAGAAGCAGCATTTCTGCCAAATTAGTAAATTTGTTACATATACACCAAGAGTTTCTATAGGTAGCTGATTATAGAATATTATTGTTCCTGTTTATGTTTGCTAAATCTGGGCACTCGCTTAACCTGTAAAGGCGGATTCTGAATGTGATTAGGATGCGACAACTGATCAAATCCCTGTGAACTTCTCAAGGATTGAGCAGTTTGGAAAATTACTGATCAGACCCACTTGAAGTTATGTTGATATATAGTTTTACTATGACGGTCTTCTTACAAAACTAGAGCTATGATAGTTATCTTGACCAGCTGTCAGGTTTGGCGGTAGATGCAAAAATCTAGGGATGGGTGACACTTTCATAAAAATAATTTGAGCAATTTTTCTCATTTCTTAAAAATGTGATAAAAGCAAACTCAAAATTAGTTTCCTGTTTGTTTTATTGTAATATATTCATTGTGACTATCATTCTCCACTCCTTACTTACCAGTGGAATTTTTTTCTGAATTATCTTTTAAACAAAAAATGCAAATTGACAAACTTATAGTTGCTTCTTTGTTAAACTTTAAGTGCGCACATTAAGTAAAAAAAAAAAAAGATTCTGAATCACAATTTGTATTGATACTTGTCTTTTTGCTGACAGAAAAAAAGAGATTACAATCATAAATCATAACACCCTTGATATATATAATTTTAAAAAAAAAAGAGTTGACAGCAGTTTGATGATTTTTGCTTGAAATCCCTATCAGCTCCTGCATTCAGATTTTTTTTTTTTTACCATACTGCCCATCCTGATCAACACCAATACTTTTGGGTACAATGCTGCTGATACTAGAGTTAATTTCTGACTGTTAATCTCACCACTTGCCCCTTTAATCTCTGGCCACACCATCAAATAAAAAGAGAAAAAAAGAAAAGAAAGTTTTTCTTCAAACAGAAACAAATGGCAGTGGCTACTGTTCCGTTTTCTCCTGTGCAGTTCCTGTCACCAGCAGCAGGTTACAGGCCATGAACTGGACATTCAGCACGTTACTGGTGTTTCCAGTGTATAGTCCCACCAGCTCACTGGATGAGCCGTCTGTCGGCGTCCCCCCGTGGGAGTTCCGGATGTCCCACACCCGGACCGAGTTGTCCATGGAGGAGGACGCCACCAGGCTGCTGTCGGGACTGAACGACAGGCTAGTGATGCTCTCTGTGTGTCCTCGCAGGTCTTTGAACAATGTCCCCGATGCCAAGTCCCACAGCTTCACCCTCTGGTCCTCACCGGCCGATGCCAAGTACTTCCCATTGGGCGAGAATGCAAGTGCCAGCACTGGTCCACGATGGCCTGTGAAAAGCCGAACAGATGCCCCCTGCTGGGTACTCCACAGCCGCACAGTCTTGTCTGTGGAACCAGTGGCCAGATAGTTGGAGTTGGGGTGGAACTTGACGCAGTCAACATCGGCAAGGTGCCCGGCGTAGAGCCGTAGCGGGTAGGTGCGCGAAAACGTCCAGAGGCGGGCAGTACGGTCATGAGAGCCACTGGCGAAGTACAAGCTGCAGGGGCTAATGTCCACATCCCAGACTGGGTAGGCATGGCCCTGGTAGAGCGTCGTGTTGGTGAAGCTGCCTAAATCCCAGTATCGGATGGTGGTATCCTCAGAGCAGGACAGTAGGCCAGAGCTGTCAGTCAGAAAAGAAGTGCAAAACACCGGACCACTGTGACCTCGCAGAGTCTTAATCTCACTGCCAGAGCTGTCCTCTTCATCCACCTGATGAGACACAGACAAACAATATACTGTCAAGCCTTTAAAAAGAAATGTGAATTTACAACTGTTTAAATTAGGCAAATTGCTCATTACTTGACAAATTTCAGCAGTGATGACAATAAGAACGTTGGTGTGCGTTATATCAAATATTTTTTGATTACTACATTTTAAATCTGGAATATATGTACATTAGGGTGAAGGTTTTTTTTTCAATATAACCAAGTTAAAGGATGATAAAATGTTTTACTTGAGGCGAATCTTCCTTAAATGTTGTAAGAACATTCTACTCACTTCCTCCTCTAGGACGTCACATGCCAGGTGTATTCGAGATACGTCAGCTTGATGAGGTCTAGCCTTCAGTTTTCTGGCTCGGAGGCTCCACAGCTTCACTGTGGAGCTGTCAAAGCCAGCAGCCAACAGCCTGCTGTCAGCAGAGACCTCTGCAGTGTTCAGCATCTGCTCTGTGTGGTGGAAGGCATAGAAGCACACGGTGGTGAGGGAAGGCGGACCTTCGCGGACTTTCTTAATACAGTCCTGCAGAGCCTCCAGGGCTGCCTCATTCTGTGGGATCCCTGCAGGGACTTCCACTCCCTCTCCACCCTCTGCCCCGTCCACTCCTGCCCAGGAGGAGGTGGAGTTTGGGGCGGTGGTCGCCCCACCAGCAGCTCCATACAGCTGGTAGTCAGTACGATGTGAGGTAGTAACCTCCACCTGCAGGTGTGTACTCAGCGCTCTGCAGAGGGCGCTATTGTCTTCACTCTGGAGGTACCGCAGCAGGTAGCTGTAGGCCGGCTCTGTCAGGTGAACCACATACTTGTGCTCCAAGAAAGCACTGAGTTTTGGGTTAGCTGCAACATCTTGAGTGGTGAGGACGTGGCGGAGCTGCTCCACAGTGGCACGCTGCTCACTATCCTGAAGAAAGGCACCGTGGAAACGACTGTAAAAACCATCAACCGCTCCCTTCAGACCACAGCGCACCATGTCCAGGTGGAGGTAAATGAAGAATGGGTAGAGGATGCTGCTCACCTCCTTCGCCCAGGGAATTTCTGTTTCTAATTTGAAAGAATTGAAAAATATTTTGAGGATTTTGTGAAAAACAAGATGAGATAACTATTCCATCCTCTTACTTAATATCTGAAGCCTCACTACTACATATATCAGATGCAGGTTTGGTATGGTTCATCTTAAATGTATTTCACTACAGATTACTGAATACCTGTCCTTATATGTAATTTGTAACATATTCCATTGGCTTATGCCAATGGGCCTCAAAGAAACTTTCCCCCACACCACAAAATTTTGTTCTTCTAGTATCTGAATTCTTTTCAGGGGAAAACCCTGATTTTACCATTAATTATTACATACTTTGGAATGAACATGAACATGAGGATCGGCCAATGTTACAACTCTTGCGTTGGGGACAAGTAGATCCCACTGGTACAGATACATGTTTGTTCTTTCTTTTGAATCAGAGAAATTAATGACACTTTTTATCTTTCAGACTTAATGCTACAGACTTAGAAAGGTAAACCTTTTTGTAACTTGTTGAGTTTAACAGTACAATGGAATTTAATACTGCAAATAAATAACAGAATTACATGTATTCTATTACATCAGACACAAACTCCACCTCATATAAGGAATGCAATGACTGTAGGTGTTGTACCTGACAGAAAGTTGCGCAGCCTCAAGTACTGTGTCTCGTACTGCTGCGGGTCGGATTGACAGGGAGCAGCAGAGACAATGTTGGCATAGCCCGACTCTGTCTGCACTACTCACAGAGAGAAAGAGGGGGAGGAAAGGAAAGTTACAAAGGAGAGAGGAATCTCCATAATGTGTACCTCATCTCAGAAGTGTTTCACTCTTGGTTCTTTAACAAAATACCAGATAAATGCGGTTGTTGACATTTATACCACAACTTAACAACAAACACTGTATTTCACAGGAAAACACTGTACTTTTTAATTACACTAGCCATAAACTAACAAAGACTGTACATGCAAATAAACAATGGATAACACTTTGGAGGTTTCATATTTTCACAGTTAACTTCCTGGAAACTTACCTTGTAATTTCCTAGAAGTATTTTTTTTGTTGTGTACTATTGAAATATTTCCAAGAAACACCCATACATGGTGCTGCAAACTGTAACTGGAAATTAATTTACGTGCCATCCATTTTCTTAATATTATGGCTTTTTAAGGAAGTCTTCCTAGACAGATAACAGTGTTTCCTAGAAACAACACAAAAACTTATGAAACTGAATTGTATTATGGAGATTAAAATGTTCATTAGTTCATGACAAACCAATCAAACTCCAAAAGAAAAACCATGAGAAAAGTCCTGGTAGTAAAGTAAAATGTAATACTATTACATACATTACACCTTATGAAGCAAAACAAAAATAGATAATTTTCCTGGAAATTCTAAGGAAACAGTAAATGACCTGGCAGGGACATGTTACATGAGTCTTTCCACCTTTCCATTTCTCACCTGTGAGGCTGGCAGCCATCTCCTCAGCAGACTGGAAGAGTTTGGCTCCTTTCAGGGAGCTCTCAGTGTCCACATACTGCCTTCGCTTCAGGTACTGAGTCACAGCAAACTGGATCTGCTCAGTGCGAACCCGCTTCATGACCTGTGAATCAAAACCAGGACAGTGTCAGAATGAGGAACAGGTTTATTGGCCAATGTGCAGACAATGTAAATATTATTGTAGGCGACACGCAATTCACAGATAACATAGATTTCAGGAACGAAGAGTAATATTCAAGAAATTTTGACAATTTCCAAATTTGTGACCGTCACACCTGAAATGCTGCAGGAAAAAAAAAACACGCACTTGCGGATCAGTTAAATATTGACTTTAGTTACATATAAATTTTAACAGATTCTTTACAAGTAAGACAGGACTTTATAAAACATAATGTTTATTTAAAAATTAAAAACTAACGATCAAGCTCAGCCTAAGCAAAGCATCTCTGTGGGGCTAATAGGCTAAGCGGTCTCCAGATAATGTTTCCGAGAAGAACAAAACACGGAAATACGTCTTCTGGGACTCTCTAATAAAACCAACCCTCTGTAAAAGTGTGAGCTAAATTAGGACCGTGAGACCAGTTCTAAAGCTGTCAGGTGTCCACGTTAGAGGCTCGGCTAACCGGCTAACTTAGCTGTACCAGCAGCGGGCCTGGCGGCTGCAAAGTTTTAGCGGGATTGATCCGGTTCTGCAGCTGAGCCGGCTCTGCCTGGGTACTCACTGCATATCGCGCTGTTCCTGTCCGCCCTCGGTTGTTTTAGAATATCGGGTCTATGTGCAGCTCAGTCTCCAGGTGAAGCTACGCCGCTGTGTGTGGTTGAATGTGCAGCTCCATCGTGTCTGTCCCTGGTTAACCTCCATTAAACCATGCTAGGCTAGCCCGTTCTCATCTTTGATGCTCATCGATGATCGACTACAAGGCCTGGCTTTACATTTGGAAGGCGGGTGGATCTTTCGATGAGCGGCTACTTCTGTCTACGTATGTGCCGCTTCCTGCTGTTTAATAGAAAATATTAACAGGCACTTTTGGAGCGATAATAAAACAATAAATGTATACAGTGATGCGAACAGTCGAAGTTTCATTAAAACGTCATGCATTGTAAACCTGGTGCTTTCAAGTTTCAGAGTCAAAGAAAAATGTATTTTTGCAGATGTCAAAACCAAACAGCCATCTGTTATTTATTTTCTGAATACTTATGTATAAAATTATTTTAGTTGTATATAATAATATAATGATGTATTTGTAAAATGTTGAATGTCTCATACATTTGGAATCAATATATTTTCCTAAATGGCTATTTATTGTAAAACATTACTTTTACTATTTTGCCTCATAAAAAGTATTACATTCATAAATGTGAATGGACTAAGTAGAAACCACTCATACAACAATTAAATTCTGAAATCAGTTTCTGTATTGAAACATTACATAAAATGAAGAATATAGTAAAGCTCCAAAAAGTAGAAAATAGTAAACTGTTCTAATGTCTCGCTTGTTGCTTGTGTGCCTCTATATATACATACAATATATTCTATGTGTTTTTCATGCCTTAGTCCCAATTACACTTTACCACTGTTAATTGATCCGTCTGTATAAAACTCTATATGTTCTCCATTATTGTTACAAACAAGGATAAAGTATTCAGTTCTTAAATTCTACATTTTATTTTCCCTAATAATGTACTCATATTTGTCGACAAATGGGTTGCAACCAAAACAAACAGAAAATATGCTTCCTACCAATAAATAATAATTTAATTGATTATTTCAAATTGATTTAAAAATATCTACAAAGGTGAAGTACAAGATAAGTTCAACAATTTTCTGGAAGGTCACATACAAACCTACAAAATAAAATGGCTATAGTAATTATGACCTTAATTTTATCCAAATGTATATTTTCTAGATTAATTTCCTGATATATACTTCCCTATATACTTCACATATTTCGTCATGTTGAAAGGACGATTTTTGGCATTGATTTAAGAACATCTACAACTGTGATTTATAAATTTGTATTTTTACACAACTTGGCAACTGTTAAAACAATTTCGTCCAGAAATAAGTTGTTTTGGGGTTTTTTTTAGGTTATGTGAATGTGCGATTGCGCAAAACAAAGTTGAAATAAGTGACTTTCAGCCAATAATATAGTCAAGACAGTTTAGTGTTTCGATTTGTTCTCAAAAATAAAAAAGATAAACTTTTTTTTTTTTTTTTTTGTGGGCGGGACTTATTTTGACCTCTTGGTGACGTGTTTATCAAGCGACTGAACCGCGCGCTGTTTGGTGAAGATGTCAATGGCGAGGAATCTTTACTAAGTTGTTTCTTTTTTTGTAGGGAAACGTGTTAAATTTACCAAGCTTTGAGCCGTACGGGGTACCAGATCAGAGCAGTCATGTTCAGTCCCCGCACAGCCCCTAGCTCCGGCCGCAGGCAGCCAGTCAGAACACCCGTGAGGAAGACCGTCTCCGGGGCGTCCACCAGCCTGCTGTTCTCCCCGCGCAGGACGCCTCTGTCGGCGAGGTGAGGGTCCACTGTCCGCTGGTTTCTGAAAACCTCCTGGCTGCTGGTTCTCTGATTTCATGTATTATCTAAAGCGGATGAAATGTATATTCGGGACTGTGGACAAAACACATGTCGGTGTGGTCTAAAGCAGGGAGAACATTCCCAGCAGATACTATTTAGTGCAGTTGACAGATGGTGTGTTCCACAGTTGAATTCATTTTTATTTATGGCTCATGATTGTTTTTCTCTGGTACCTTAAGGACTAGTTATGTAGTAACTTGAACTGATAGGCGTTTGTATTTATTTGTTGTTATTTTGTTGAGTAAAGGTCGAGTAAAACAGAATTTGTCTTCTCCCTTATTTAACGAAAGTGACCAAATATGAGCAGAGTCTTGTTTTGACTGAATCAGTGTATATGTTTTCTCATTATAATTGTTATTCTGTGTATTGATTGCATAAGAGAAATAAAATGAATAAATGAAAAATCACACAAAATCTTGTGTATGAGATTAAGAAAATACAAAACAATTTCATGTATGAATGAAAGACCTTTTATGAGTTTTTTTTAAATACAATTTTCATGTAGAAATCTGATGCAGGTCATTTGAGACCGGTGATGCCATAATACACATGTTGTTTGTCATATCAAGAATATGATTATTTTTAATTCCATTTGAAAACATTTTGAGCATTGCACCAATATTCCTGTTTTATTATAACTTTTGGTCATGTTGTACAAAAAAATTACATCTTCAAAGGTATTTTAGTGGAGTAAATTTGTTCATTTGCAGACTTGGTCGATGCTTTCTTACTTACCATCTCTCCTACAGGTCAACCCCAACTCGAGTGCAGAGCCACGCCGCTGCAGAGACGATTGGATATGATGTTCAGACATTTGGCTCATCACTGCCGGTCAAAGTGATGGAAGCTCTGACGATGGTTGATGGTAAAAAAAAAAAAAAAAACTTCAGTCTGTTTATTTTTTTGTGTGAAATGTTATACTTATCCTCCCTAAATTGAATTATTGCTCTGATATAATTTTTCTGTGTATTTGTTACTCCAGCTGATGACCAGATCTCAGTTAAGGTGGATGAGAGCGGCTGGGCCTGGATGGTTTGTGGAGACAGACTGATCATCTGGAAAATCTGCCAAACTGCTGTGGCCAAGGTACAATGAAACGGAAAGATCTTATTTCTTTCCTTGTATTTTGTCAGAGGAGTGTGAAGGGTACGACCAAAAGGATCATATCATAATGTACCTTTATTCTAAGATAAACTTTCTAACAGATATTTATCCAGCAATCTTATGTTGAAACCCACATGCTCTCTCATTGTAAACAGTATTGTGTCTTTGCCTAAATAAAAATTGTCAGATACTACTAAAATTACATTGTTCATTGTATGTCATGTTAGGGAGGGCACACTCATCTCTATTGATAGTGAGATTAAATAATACTGAAGGTCTCTGTTGTTTTTTGTTTTTTTTTTTCTGCAGCTGTCTGTGTGTAAGGAGCTGCAGTTACCCAGAAGTGAGTATAACTACACAGCCGACCTTGTTGCGCTGGCGTGCGTTGGTCCTCTAGAAACATCCGCTGTTCAGTCCATCTCCGTCTTGGCCATGGCAGCAGAGGGAACAGCTCGGGTCTGGCTCACTCTGGCTCAGGAAGGCAACTACACAGACACAGAGGTGGACCTGGGAGACCTCTGCAACTTTGTTGTAGCTGTTGCCGTAAGTTTTAGTATTTTGATCTAGTCTGCAAAAAGAACTGCTGTACCTTGACATGGACAGGTTATAAACTACCTAATAAAATGAGTAAGTGTGAGTTGTGACAAGGGATTTATTTATGTATCATCATCCTAACCTTTAACAATACAAAGTAGAGCTGAAGTAATTTGATACTGTAGATTTAAAAACTACTGGTACATGTTTTAATTATAAAACATGCCTATTTTATACCTTTTCTGTCATATAAGAATGAGTTGGATGAAAAAAATTATAATTGTAATGCATAATCTGTGGGCTGAGGAAGTGCATAACCAGTCTTTGCTTTTTTTCTGATGATTTAGATGTAAATTGTTTGGAAAGTTATCCAGGAAGTGTAATAAATTACTTTTAACTTACTTAATTAATTAATCCTTTAAAATGTAAAGATCCTACTTAATTAGTACTTGGTATTAATGATATTTAGTTGCATTACTATACACAGTATTACTTTATTAATTTGGCTACATAGATATAGACAGTGAAAGTAATCACTAGTGAAAATCATCATTAGGGGTAAATAACTTTCTAGCTTTTCTCTAACTTTCCTCTTTCTCTCAGGGTGGAAGTTTCGTCTTATCCTCAGTCAGGAGTCGGATGATGAGAGCAAGTGTGGATTGTTCTGGAAAGCTGCTGTGCCGAGACCTGCAGCAGGGACAGGGCATGCTGTCGGGCATCGGACGCAGAGTCTCCAGTCTGTTTGGTATCCTCTCTCCACCGGCCAACGACACCGTGAGTGTTTTCGCAACAGCAGCCCTTACACTACTGGTTCATCTGAGTGCAGATGTTGACCATCTCTACTCTGACGCTTTCTGTTCAGCTACACAGTGTGCTGTGGGTGGGCAGAGCCAGATGCCTGTACACACTGACCAGCTCCAATCTTAATAAATGGGAGGTGGATGACAACTACGAACACCAGATCCTCAGCTGGGATGTCCGCAGAGCGCTGACAGACAGCATCGCTGACGCCATCTGGGTCAGTTCAAGTACTCAGTATAAATGTTTCTTAGTCAGTCTTTCTGTTAAAAAAAACTTCAAATGTTACTACATAAAAAAAAAAAAATCACAACTGTTTTTGCTTTTGATTAACTCATCAGCCAAATAGGCCATGAGCTATTGTGAAAGCACTGTGTCCATTGTTGTTGTCTTCATTAGTAATTTCTTCAACTATCTTCTTCAGTTAAATACTGGTTGGATTCATTTCAAATTGTATATGTAGTTTCCTTGGGACGAAGTCTGTTCACAGTTTTGAGAAATTTAGATTTTTTAATTTTTGAGAAATATTTGAAATATTAAAAAATTGCCTTTACTCATTGAAATGTTGATACTGGCACAAGGAACAAATTATTACATTTTTAGAGGGTGGGGGGGACTGATCTGCCTTGGCAGAGGTCTACACTCTGAGTGCTTTTTTATTTAGTTGAGTTCTCTTCCAGTGAAAGTACCACCCACTTCTATTGGGAGATTGATCTCCTGCATCAACACCACAGGACTCTAACATAGCAGCACAATTTCACAAATTCAACTTGTTATTGATTATTAATAGAACATGTCAGTGAGATACAGGGACATTGGACCTATTTTATTACTTTTACTATTACTGTTTTTAGTTTTGTTGTTATATGTTAGTCACACATCCTATGCACAGCAGTGAATTCATCCAGTGAACAGTACTGTCTATACATCTGTAACTGGATTTTTAGAAAACCAGCACAAATGTATAGCTGTGATTTGGGGCACAAGTGTGGGCTTTTAAAGCAAGGAGCAACAGCAAAAGACGCAATGTGGTCTGTTGTTGTGTTTGAAATTAATGTACCGTATACAATGGATGTATACAGTAAATATGTACACGTATAGATGTATACAGTCATGTAATGGTGTGACTCCTTGGTAAAGAGAAAAGAACAGTTTTAGAAAAAGTAGTGTGTAAATGGATGTACCCTTGTAAATACTTTTCTAAAAAGGTAATTTAAAAAAAAAAAATCCTATATTTCAGTTAAATAGTTAGTGAATAAGATCATATTCAGATCTGGTCAATTTACATAAAGATTATAAAATCTTTTGTGAAATTGTTTTTGTAATTGCTATTTAGGCATTATTTAATTAAGTACTGTATGATTATTTTCTGTCTACAGCATAGGTATGAACTAAAATAAGATAAATTAGAGTAAATACAGTAAGTTTTTGATACGCAAACATTTTTTGGATGAATACTTGCTGGTTTTATTCTTTTCACACGAGTCATTTGAAAATAACTGAATTACGGAAAAGTAATTCTCATTTAAAAGACAGATGAATCAATATCAAACCTTCATGTGAAAATCTTACTTCATGTAATTTATACTGTGAATGAATCATAGTATAAATAAAGGGTCTTTCTTCACAGGGATCAGAGAGCAACTATGAGGAGATGAAGGAGGGAGCAAATGTGATCTATCTGGACATGAAGCTCGGCCAGTGAGTCTGGGGGGGAGGTTATTCTGGACTGGTTTGAGATTTAACCCATCTTAAGTGAGATATTTTGGTCAGTCCTCACCACATCAGGGGAGCGTGGTTGTTGAATAATGAAGAAAGACTGGAAAGCTAAGCTATATGGACAAAAGTATTGAGACACATTGAATTCAGGTGTTTTGTTTCTGACTGGTCTGGGCTACAAAACAATAATGACAAATGTTATAATATAGTTTTATATTGCAATAAATATCATTGCATCAGTTAAGTTTTGTTTAAATTGTTATCTTTGCTTCCAAAACGCCTCAGAGATGGTTTTTACTTAATTTCTGTCAACATTGATTTTGTTTTTTGTTTTTACATATGACTAGGATTTTAAACGTTCTACCTCTAAATTTTTCATTTATATTTTTCCTGCTCTGACTGTAAATAATATTTTTTTTAAAACAACAAACCATCTACTTTCTTCACATCTTACTTAGGAAGAAAAATCTCTGATTAAACTTGTTGAAATGTTGATGTTTATATCTCAAATCAGCATGAACAGGACATCTTATAGCTGTGGCCATGATGTGTTCCAATACTCTGTCCATATTGTTTATAAACATCAATATTTCCAAAATATAAGGCATTTTGGAAGCATAGATAACATTTTAAACAATTCTAACCAATGCAATGATATTTTCACAATATAAAGCTATATTATGACATTTGTCATTATTGTTTTGTAGCCCAGACCCATGTTAGAAAAGAAACGCCTGAATTCAAGGTGTCCCGATACTTTTGTCCATATAGTGTATGTTGCCCACACTTATGAGGATAGTTCTCTAAGCAGATATCTTCCCCCTTCATCTGTCAACATAACTGTCGTTTTACTAAATGTGTTAGTACATATGAAATGTCAAAAGCAACCACAAACACTGACATTAACTGCTGTTTCTAGTGGACTTTATCCTGTAGACACTGTCAAGTAATATTAGGAGCATTTGCTGTCAAGACCCCTGTTTTACTTGTAATAGAGTATTTTTGGAATGAATAAAATGTCTTCCAGCACTGACCTGTATCAAACTGGGTCTGTGTGTGTTGTGTGTTTTTAGAGCTGGCCTGGTGGTTTTGGCTGCAGCCTGGCACCCGTCGGACTCACCATGTCTGGCCTATTTCTGCCTCGTCACCCTGCAGGATAACGGCACTGCCATCGCTGACCAGTTTAATGTGGAGGTCACCAAGTACAGCACCCCATTCCAGGTCAGCCCCAGTACGAACTCTGATCAAGAAATGCAGAGAGGAAGGTGTCTGAGTTGGGCCTGCTACCGGGGCATTTCACCCAAATAAACAAAAACAATAACTGATATTTTATTTACCTTGTCTGATATTCTCCATGTAAATTACATTTATTTGACATTTTTATTCAGTTTTCAACACTCTTCTTTATGCACTGCTGTAGAGACTAATGAACACACAGTTGTGGTATGTACATCATTGAAAACCTACATTAAAAATACAGAAATGTACTTTGAAGGATATCAGTCTGTACACACACATGAGCATGTCACTGGAGTTATTTTATGAATATTATCATATTATATGACTATTTATTTCTATTATATATTCATGTTTAATGACCCCATGCCTTCTGGATATTGGTCCAGTTAATCCAAATCTTAATATTATTTATCTATGGTCCTAGTCATAGATCTAAACCAAAATGACTATAAAAATACATAATTCATATCAACATAAAGAAAAATACTGAGGCAGAAGCCTTACCTATAGTATACATATAATACAGAACAATGGTGGAAGGGGGAAGAAAAAATAAATGTGTG
>JAPQRP010000001.1:22919641-22922462 GCA_037367295.1 Apogon hyalosoma | reverse complement strand
CATTTTGTCAAGTACTTAAGCACATACAAGGTGTTCTTTGCTGATAGATGTGTACATTATACATATAAGATAATAAAACATGTAAGAAAAGTGAAAGAAGAAAGAGGAAAAAATAAACTCTATAGTTAAACTGCAGAATAAATTCAGAAGAAACACAGATACTAAAAAAAAGAAGAATATATAAATGAATAAATTAAAATGTAATAACTGGTTCTATAACTTTATTTGCAAAAAAGAAAAGCATTGAAATAACCATGTAAACACAGATCTAGTAAAAATTAACATTTTTGAATAGTAATTAAAATCATATGCGTTGATTTCTTTTCCCGTCTTGGGACAGAAACTAAACCTGGTATATGTTTTGTTAATTTACTTCACAGCCATTTATGATTTCCCAGCTTTTGTCCACCTTGGAACTAAGATGTCGGAGCTGATGAGGGGTCCGTGAAGGCATCCTTCCTCTAAAAGAGTGTTAATGAGGCTGTGTTTGGTTCATAATGAATACATGCCATTACCGGCTTTGTAAACTGTTTTAACTGATTATTATCGGCTGGTTTGATGAACAACAGAGGCCAGACGTTTAAATAGAATAGAGAAACAAAACCAAACACAATTTAGTTAATAACCAGCTGTCTGTACGAGTCAAACAGGAGTGAATGTGCTGCAGTTTTATCCAGTAATTAAGTCTTTACCATTGGAACAAAGCATAAGTATGGTTGGAAATTTAAAACCTCATTATTTTAAATCATTGTAGTAGATGTAGCTGCTAAAATAGGTAGAATAAGTACTGCATATGTAAGTATTTTCAGCAAACTTTAACATATCCAAAACAAAATTGCTCATAATGCAGAATGACATTTTTCAAAGGGTTATTTAAATATGGAATATTATTCATCTGGTTTTATCACTAACACAAATGTAAATGTATTTTAATGTTATAATTTGTCTATGGAGACACTTATGGGTTACTACTGGCTGGATTATTGATATCATATCATACAAGCATGTCATATTTTATAAGTAAATAATAGTACTGTAAGGGTCAAATAAATGTCGAATAGAGTAAAACGTTAAGTATCTGCCTCTGTGATATAGAAGGATATAAGAATAAAGCTGCAAAAAATGGAAATATTCAAGTAGATTATGAATTTGTACATAAGTAGAAAGTAAAAAAGGTACATTATATTCCATGACTGGGAAAATAGCATAATTTTGCAGTGTCATTTTAAATAACATCTTAATGAGAAATATTAAAAATCTTCAGATGTGGAGAGGGAAAGGGTTACAGTGTTAAATCCTTAGTTTGTGATACTTTTCTTACAACTAGTTTAAAATTTTTTTTCCAGAAACAGCCACCATGTGTGACGATGATGAGACCACCGCCCTCGTGTGCGACAATGGCTCCGGTCTGGTGAAGGCCGGATTCGCTGGAGATGACGCCCCCAGAGCCGTGTTCCCTTCCATTGTCGGCCGCCCTCGTCACCAGGTAAAGAAGAACCAGGACAGTGTTAAAACTCATGGACAGTTTAGTGTCATTTAGTGCAAGTCAGTGTCATGCACATTAATTCCCTATCCATTACATTACATTACATTACATTTAGCAGACGCTTTTATCCAAAGCGACTTACAATCGAGGACATAGTCAGAAGCATACAATACTTGCAGAGTACAATGTATACAGGCCAAGAGAGGTTAGTATTTTTATTTTTTTTTATTATTAAGAGATGGTTAGTACTTAGGAAAGGAATCACAGAAAAGATAAGTTTTTAGTAATATGGATATTTTGCAAAGTTTTCTCTATGTTTGAGCTTTGAGTCCTCGTGTAAATAGTGTTTTGGGTCACGAAAAACTCTTGGCATATATTTGTTTTATAACATAGATTAGTTAATTTCAGACATGCATAATGTCTTTTTATTGACTGATCAGATATCAGCTTTTCCAAGCTTCAAACCATTGGTATTATATACAGTATAGACAAGAGTCAACTTCTAATTAAAATACCACACAAGAAAAAACAGATAAACACTTCTAATAAACAATTATAATCCTGAGGTTATGTATTTTAACAGCCTCTTTTTTTTTTTCAAAACCCCAAAATAGTCAGTTGAAGCCCAGGCATGACAGATAAAAGCATCAAATCATTACCTCTGAGAGGCTCCAACCTATGAAAAATTCATTTTCTTGCTTGGAAATGAATCACATTTTGACTTCAGCAGCTCTACACACACATGTCTAAAACATCTCTCACTTTACAGTCTGTACCAAGTAAAATCCTCATTGAGATTAAAAAAGGCCAAGAGCAGCACAGACAACATTAATGGAGACAGAACAAACAACTTTCATGCATTACAAACAAATAAATACAGTATGTATTCACATACAATAAAAGAACATGACGGTTAATAAGAACAAGTTGAAGATTGGTATTAGTGCAAATTTAGAAGTTATCACACTGGACAAGAGTATTATATCAGTAAATGTAAAGGATTTTCATCTTCTCAAAAAGTCCTGTAGTGTTTTAATGTGGTTCTAAAGGCTCCCTCAGTTCTCACCTCATTGCCCCCTTCCCTCCCCCCCAGGGTGTGATGGTCGGTATGGGCCAGAAGGACTCCTACGTGGGTGACGAAGCCCAGAGCAAGAGGGGCATCCTGACCCTGAAGTACCCCATCGAGCACGGCATCATCACCAACTGGGACGACATGGAGAAGATCTGGCACCACACCTTCTACAATGAGCTCCGCGTGGCCCCCGAGGAGCACCCAACCCTGCTGACCGAGGCCCCCCTCAACCCCAAGGCCAACAGGGAGAAGATGACCCAGAT
>JAPQRP010000001.1:22899641-22914641 GCA_037367295.1 Apogon hyalosoma | reverse complement strand
ACAGATGAATATTATTGCTGCAATATACTGTGTAATATGATAATGGATGAGAATTTAATGAGTAACTTTTCTGCTGCCAGTGAAAATGTTTTGAATGATTGTTATTCATTCATCAGTCAGGGCCATGTTTTCCCAACATCCTGAATGAATTTTGAAGCATCATTTGTCATTTATTTTTTTGCACTTTTGTTACTGTAAGCAACCCTTGTAACACCAGCAATAAACTCACCCCAGGAATAATATTTTCTGTGACCTGATTTAGAAGATTCAAAGTTTTTAGACGCTGTGGTATGAGCTCAGCATAAAAAATACAAGATCTTACACTTTCCCATGGTGAAACTAGATAGTATCTTACATTAAATAAACAAATTTACATCAAGCTCCTCTTTGTAACACGTTTAATTTATATTCATGACTGATTTTTCTGAGTGAATATGTGAAACCTGCATTTGTAAAATGAGTGGGGTGTCCCTTTAACTGCCCTCACAGGTGAGTGTAAAGGTAATGAGGTCATGTGATCTGGAGGTGCCCTGATCAGTTTTCACCTGTTCATTACTGAGTGAGGAAAACCGCGCATGCGCTGTTGAGTCTCTTCTACTATGAAGAATAATTTATTTCATTCTTCATTTACGTTTCTGATCTGATTCCAACAAGATCACGGGAGTTAACAAGAACAGTACCGGAAATGGTCCTACAAAATAAAAGATTCAAATGACAGCGTAGTATTTTCATAATACAATTTTCACAACAGAAAACTTTGGAGTTGGTGTTATTTATAGGTTATTATACTATTATTTTACTGGTACAACCCACTTGAGATAAAATTGGGCTGAATGTGGCGCCAAAACTAAAACGGGTTTCATAAAGAACATTTTTCTGGTAATAAGCCATACTTGTTGTTTTATGTTCATTTTTACGCGTACAATGAGTTTGACACAGCTGAAATACACACACACACGCACACATATACATACATACATACATACATGCATACATGCATACATACACATACTTGACTTTTATTTTGAAATTGTGGACCGGATGTGAAGTGCCTTTCGACGCTAACCTTATCCGTGTCGGTGTTTTCTGTCAGATACGAACGGAGCGACACACACCGACTGACGGCGACAAACTGGCCTGCAAAACCCCGGACATCTGTGGCATTAAGTCAGGGTGAGTGCATTTTTATCGGACTTTAATCCCGAGACGTCCTTTAGGTTCAGCGTGTCACCGTGTGCATGTTTGTTACCGGGTGTTAACGGCAGGTGAGGCTGTAAATAAACATGGCTGTTTATCTGAACGGTAGCGTCTGTTAAAGCGCACATTTGTCGCGTTCCAGTCACTTTGCCATTAAACGGACTCATTTTTACCCTCATAATATGTGTGTACAGATTGTAATAACGCAGACTACGACGGAATGAGAGTGAACACAGGGAAATAACATTAATTAGCTTTTCCTTAATAAATTGGTAATTCTTCCCATTTCATGTGACGCTGCATGAATAATTAAAATGGTTTATGTTTCCGGCGAGATAACAGTTCTTTAAAGGGTGCAGAGGAAATGTGTGTGGAGGCGGACGGTCTGTTATTGGCTGTGTAGTATGAGTAGTATTGCTATAAATATGACTCAATCCTCCTTCGTCTTGTAGCCTGTAATCTGTGGAACAGGGAGGTGGGCGGGGCTTACAGGTAGACCACACCTGGACATTTAACCCACCTCATCAGTGGGTCAGGTGGTTCTGGTTACACCGGGTAGGTTTGTGCATTTTAAGGTGTACGTTTTTATTCATTTCTCAGTTAAGAAATTGAGATTTTGTCTAGATTCTTGAGTTGTGAAGCACAGGGGCCGCTGTTCACATATGATTATTAAATCAAACTGATAATGTAGAGGTAGTGTCACAGATAATACATGTACAATTTACAGTTTTATATCTTGAGATGCAGCAATGTTTTTTTGTTTTGTTTTGTTGTTGTTTTTTTGTCTTCTGTAGGGGACAAGAGTTGCACAGTTTTACTTAAAATTTTAATGAAACAAAACTGTGGCATTTTGCTGTTTCCAATCAAGATTATTTGATTGAAAAATAAACAAACTTTTACTTTCCTGGGTCTCAGCAGGATATGTTATGTTGATAGTGTATAGACATATTTTTCCCATAAATAAATGAACAATGACATTTATGGCAACTAAAAAATGTAAGTCAAATAAAATGAGAGTTTTGAAATATTGTCATTAGATAGCCTATATTAGATAATACATGTGAGATAAAAATCCAAATCAGTAATTACAACCTGTTCAGCCTCAGAGCCCCCCACCCCCGGAAAAAACCTGTGATATCCAGGTGGTTTTCATCCCAGCTGAAAGGAACATTGTCTTCCTGTATTCTAGCTGCATTTACTCTGAAACTGTACATTTGATAATGGGTCTGACACTTCTACATCAGGCTTAGATGTGCTACCTGTCTTTTGAACCCAAATTTATTAGGGAAAAACATTGCTTATGACATACACTGCATTCCTTTTGTGATTAATTTTTAGATGGTAAACTGAGAAAGGGACTCAGGACTTAGGTTAATAATACCTAAAACATAACTGAAGGAACTGCCACAAGAAACCTGGTTGAAAAAACAATGTAAGGCCATCAAATAAGAGTTCAACCATTAAAAAAATACTTCAGAAAATTTAAATATTTGTCATTCAGTACACTAAAACAAGAACTTAAAAAAATGTGAATAAATAATGTAAGTTATTCTAAGTAAATAAAGGAGCTCATCTTAAGCCCTTTATGCATGTTTTGGTCAGCTGTAGTACCTTAACATTGTAATTTAGGGGTTTAGATTTCATTATTGACTTGAGGTACAGTATAACAGGAAATAATTATGAGAAAAGAAGCAGAAAGACACATTAAGGGCTGAAGATCATTTCTAAACTACATTACCCATAATGCCGTGCTGGGAGCTTTCATGTAATTTTCAACTGTCATAATTTGTTTTTGCAGTGTTTAGATCAGAGCAGCCAAAGTGAGAAGCATGGTGACCAAAAAAGTTCGGACGGAGTACATGAAAAAATTCAGGGATCCCAAATGGGAGACGTTTTCCAAATGTTACGAAGACTCGCTGAAGTACCGTCTGACCCGGCGGGTGATGGAGCATTCCCACAAGCCCTGGTTCTGGGAAGGCTGGGACAGTGGCTCTGACTCCAGCGGCTGGTCCACGCCGAGGCTGACCAGGAACAAAGTGGCCCCTCTGTCCCTCCCACCTCCAACCAAGTCTGAGGTGAAACAGAGGCTTCTGGAGCTGAGGTCCAGCTTGGAGCCGAAACCACCTTCTGAGAGCGGAGACACAGAGGCGGGACCTGAAGACGGAACGGACGCTGCCGCCACCATGGCAACAGGTGACAAGAAAGAGCTGGGCAAGATTTGCTGATGTGGGACAATGATCAGTCACTACTATAAACACGGTGTGATTTGTCAAAAAAACAGAGGGGGATTTATTTTTTGTCAGGGGGTGGGGGGTTATATATGTGGGGGTGCGGTCCATCACTAACATAACTAGCCCTGGCGTGAAACGATAGGAAAACTTTACATACTTTCAACGTCCAACTCCCATTCCTCTATTAGCGGATCTTACACAAAATTTTCTCACTTGTATCCACTGGACACACAAATGTTGGGCCCAATGAATTTGTCACGTTTACCCCCCCATAATAACCATAATAATAAACATTTGACCACGCTCACCGCTGGTCCAGTGTACAATCACTCAGTAGCAGCAGATTGGACCACATTGTGGATTTTGTTGGACTTTGGGAATAATTTTTTGGACCTTTTCAGAAAAGCAGCAACATTTTGTGTTGAAATATTTAATGTAGTGTGTTTGTTAATCTATGAGGAAATTTAGATTGAGAAGTGTCTACAACAGGTGATTAGTGTCCATTCTGGGGCTCTGACAGCTGGAGAACAGTGTGTGTTTGGCATCACAGTTGCACAACATATTCATTAACAGTTACATTTCTTGGTGTGAATGGTCCTTAATCGTTGATCAGTTAATACTATAACTCCTGTCACACACACAATGAGACGACACAAGTTTTTATCTCTTTATTTGTGTTTAGAAATAAGAAATAGTGTTGTTTGTGCTGGTTCTGTTTCTTATCAGGCTTCCAGAGAATTTTTTTTTGGAATAATCTACCTGAAGCTGAATAGGTTTCTTTGTCCTGTTGTGTGAGCGTCACATTGACAGTACAAGGCCAAAGCCTTGTTTATCTCAGGAGACACTGATGCTAAAAATATTTGGACTAAAGGTTCAGGGACTGTTTCCTCCTGTTCAGACATAAAGGCCATTGATGCATTTCATTTCCTCTGAACACGACACAGGACAGTAGAGGAGCTCATTATTTCTGAATCTTTGTACCATGCTACAGTAAAGCTCATACGCCAATAAATATGTCATTTAATAAAACCAGCTGTTGTAGTGATTAAATGTAAATCCAGCTTTAGTCTCCAGTCAGTGGAATTCAGGTCAAAGGTCATCTCAGAGCACAGGGAACAACTGGAAAAGATTGATTTTTATTTTTGGTTTTTTTATAATAACTCAGGGCTCCAGAATGAGACTAATTGATCTCATTTTGGAGGTGCAAGTGGTTTATTTTCTGTAGTAACTAGTTCCAGTTTCAAGGCCAATTCAGCTTTATGTTTTCATGCATCCTAGATTTTAATCACATCAGAACAGTTTTGACAATGTGCAAAGTACCCCTCCATGTACAAGTGAAGGATGTAATCTGCTGGAAAAGGCACAGAGGAACTTTACTTTCAAACTGAACAGAGAAAATTCAGTTAATTTTGTCGAATAAGACAACAAAAATGGACCTACATTGTCTCCTGAGAACCATATTTATGTTTTTATGTGTGCTCAGAGCTTTTGACCATCAAGACGTTAGACAATCCTTAAATCTTTTTACATGTCAAACCAATAGTTGTATCATCCATAAAGAAGTGGTTTTTCTACCTTCATGTCACATAATATTACTCCCACAGGGCACAAACATGAGCAGAGAGAAACATCTGGATTAAGTTTTGTTTATTAGACACTTGTATTTTCTTATTGAACAGGTAACGGAATATTAACGCCAACCCTCTGAACCTGACTGAAATTAGATTAGTCTTTTGTCATTTTTAGTCAGATTTTTAGAAGAATATGAGTGAATGTAAAGCATTTTGTGTTATTTCATGAATACATGTAATAAGACATTCAGATTAAACTAAGTCGTCATGTAACTGATAGTAAAGCCTTTTTAAAAAGAACAATGCAACCCAGCACCCAGACTATATTTAAACATGTCTGTTATGTTCATTCTGTTCATGAACTTGAAACCAACAGGGCATGTTTTTTGTTTTGTCTCTAAACTGTAGCAGCAGTCTTAGAAAACGGTGTGAGTGAAGAAGCTGTCACTGATCCACCGGTGGCTCCGAACACCAGTGTCCCCTCCGACGAGTCAGCGACCGACAATGGACCCGCTGATACGGCATCCTCGGACGGGGAGCAGCCGGTCAACCCGAAGCCGAGACAACGCCACCGCCGCCGCACCCCGCGCTCAGAGCCGGGCCACAGAGATGGATCCAACGACAACAAACCAGCTGTGGTCCGAAAACCACCGAGAGCCAAGAGCCAACCACCGAGCAGCACAAAGGAGAAGGAGAACCACCGGCCATCCAGTCGACTGGACCTGAGTGAGATCAGGAGGACGGCGAATGATGTGAGTCTGCCAGCAACTAGTGTCTTTCTCTAGTTACTTCAAACTTTTATTTTGTATATTATTTCTTTTAATGTAATATTTTATACAAGTTCAGTTAAAGTTGTAGGATGTAAAATGTAAAACCAGTCGAGTCTTTCTGCTGAGGTCGTCTTCATCTATAGGACACCAGAGACGCGACGCCATGTCACCAAACACGGTGCAGACATTAATAATAAAACAACGGTGTGCTTTTCGGAAATGATTCCTCTGTTCCTCTCTCTGGTTTCCCCACTGGTATAAGAGGCATTCACATCCTTTACTTAAGTATAGGTGCTAATATCACACTGAGAAAATACCCCACTACCAGTAAAAGTTAACATTAAATAACAAATGTGTAGTATTATCAGCAAAAGTATGAAAGGTCTACATCAGGAGTGTCCAACTCATTTTAGTTCAGAGGTCACATTCAGCCCAATTTGACCTCAACCAGTAAAATAATAACAGAATGACCTATAAATAATGACAACTCCAAACTTTTCTCTATGTTTTAGAGTGAAAAAATAAAATGAGTGCAATTTTAACAATATTATGTCTCAGTTTATCATTCACACATTACAACTTATAGCTCACAGTGGATCTACAAATACACAAAACATTTAGTAACAGACAGAATATTGGTAAAATTATACTTACTTCTCTTACAACATTTCAGGTTATTCATATTTTTGGTGAAAAGATAGTTTGAAAATGTAAATGTTTTCCTGCAGTTTTACTTTTTGACGTTAAAACTAAGACAACATGTTGGAGTTGTCATTATATCATGATAGTATTTTACTGGTCTGACCCACTTTAGATCATATTGGTCTGAATGTGGAACCTGAACTAAGAGGAGTTCAACATCCTTGACCTTTAATATCTTCAGTGTCATTTTTGCATGGACTGGACCCTTTGGTAGGCTGGTTTTGTATTCTATATATCTTGTATATCTTATATTCTATAAGACCATCTCCTGTTTGTAGTGTTCCTGTCCTGTGAGAACCATGTACCTAAAGCTGTGCAGACCTCTATTTTTTATCATAAGGAACAGTCCTGGATCCTGACGTACAGAATTTGCGTAAAAGACTCATTCTACCACGCATTTCCTCAGAGTCTCACATCGGACACCTGTGTTCAGACCTGGAGGGAGTCCAGCAAGCGCCGCTCTAACCTGGACCGGCGGCGGGCACGGTCAGCTGACCTGGAGAAGATGAGCCGGCAGCTGACGGTGGCAGACGACCGCTGGATGACGGAGTACATGCGCTGCTTCTCAGCCCGGCTGAGGTAGAAACAGATCCACCTCCACCCCCGACAGCCGGTGGGAAGACGTCGTTTGTTTGTTTGTTTGTTTGTTTGTTTGTTTGTGAGGGTGAATAAAAAGACAGACGGGCCACGTAGTTCAGTTACTTCATTATAAACAGGACAGACATTTTCATCAAAGAGGTGAAGAAATGGACAGAGCTGCTGGTAAAGAGTATATTTAACCTCAGTATTATTTCCTAAATAATATCTTAGAGTCTCCAGGGTCATCAGGAGGATATCTACCTTCCATATACAAATCAGGTTGTGTTATTTTGAGTGTTTGTGTGTCAAATGGATGCATCCATCTTCATCTGTTTATTGATATTTTCCAACAGCAAAACATTCAAGACAGGAAATATAGTGTAGTATTAAAAACAGGATCCAAGACTAAGAACCAAAAATGAGTTAAAAATCTAATTAAATTGTATTTATATAGCACCAAATCGTAACAAAAGTTATAGCATGACACTTTCCATTTAGAACTGGTCTAAATCAGACTTTTGATAAGCCAATTTACAGACACCCAACAGAATCCTCCAAAAAATTAGAGATAATTACTACTACATAAAGTGAGGGTTGCTGTTACTAAAATATCAAATATGTCCAGCTCTTCTATGTGAAAGACAATTTGTTTTATTTTTAGGTGCATGTTTAAGTGTATGCGTTTGAGTTAAATAATTCCCATATTCCAAAATAATATATTTTGTCATTTAGAACATTTATTTGGAGAAAAAACGTCAAAATAACAGACAAGCAATGTTTTCAGATTTTCATAATGAAAACAAAACAAGTTCAAAACCATTTTTAAACTGCAAAAACTAATATTTGAAGAATTCGGACATAATATTTCTCTCTGCTCAGTTTGATAGTTTGTGTTCATCCATCATCTGGACTGGTCTCTTATATGTTCATCTTAATCTTTTATCTCTGTCGGAGGTCTGATTTAGGGTGTATTATTCTTGAAAACTGCCTCTGTACTTGTTGGTCTTGACTTTCAGTTTGAAATAGATCAGACATCAGTAAATGTCCTCAAAATGTTCATAAAGTACTTATACACACTGAAATAATTTAACCAAGTTTTATCTTGGAAAAAACTAATAAAATAACATGCCCAGTGTACTTTCTGTTGGCAGAAACATTAAGATATTTAATGTAGTTGTGGGTGGTGATCACAGAGATGGCTCATCAAATTTGAAGTGTTGCCCCCCTTCGCTGAGACTTTTTTCTGTCTTTTCTGCAGACAGGTTGACCAACTTCAGTTCGTTTCCCCTCAGCATCCTTCAAAAATCCAACATATGTCCAGACTTCCAACTTGGTCCTTTTAGTGGGGGAGTGCTGTCCATGCAGGTGCCTTCCGCCATGGTTTCAGAGGCCAAACACTGCAAAAAGCGCATGTGTGCATGGAGTGCTGCTGCCTCCAGCAAATGAGCAGTATCACTACGAGTTGATCAAAGTGCTGTAATTAAACACAGTTTTAAGGATAAGTAGAATTTGAAACAGCACTACTAACCATCGAGAATTTTACTGTGGTTTATCATTATACCGGTAATCGTTACATCTCTATTTGACTCAGAATAAAAAGAAAAAATAAATCCCTAGATCGAACCTAAAGGACTTCATAAAAATGCACAAATTTATCCTACAAGTTTGATAAACCACATTTTTTGACCAAATTCAAAAATATGAATCTGCAGAAAGTCAACAGATATTTCAGCAGCTCAGAATGATCCTGAAGATGCCACCAAATGAACGGTTGTTGTAATTTTCAGTCTATATTAAACCTCAGCTCATGTCTTCATGTTTTACTGGTTATAATGAAGTATCAGAACGACAGGAAGGACGCCGTCTGGTAGTTTCTGTGTCGTGTGAGAGGGTGAATTGCTGCTGTTCTTTCAAAACTCATCTTTTTAAGGGATTTTTTTTAATCATCTTAGATTAAAATCATTGACAGAAAATTCAACAAAATCCAACACACAGTTGACCACACTGAGAAAAAGATTAATATTCTGAAGGATAAACACAAAACGCATTAAAAATCAATACACAATGGTACATTCCATGAGAAGATACCAGTAGAGGTGCAGTTCAACATGTTTGCACATGCATTTGTATTATTTTTCAGATTTACAGATACTTAAAAAGTGGCCAGTGTTTATAATAATCACTAAAAAGTTCAAATCAGCAGCAGTCCATCCTCTGGAGCGTTTTTATTCGTCTTTGTTCCTGTGGAAGTTGTTTGCAATCGATCACTTTCAGAGGGAATTAAGTCTTTCTAAGCTTTTCTATAAAACCACATTCACTACTGTTCGAATGTATTATTATTTCTGAGCATGAACACTGCTGTGCTTTACTTAAGACACATTTCATTATTTTATTTCTGTATCACAAAGGCAGCTGTGTGTTTTGTCAAAACGGTAACAGAATGGACCAAAATGGAGTATTTTTGATATTTGACTATTTTGGATCAAATATATATATATATGTACTGCTGGATGGTTTAGAAGAAATATAAAGAAAACGAATCTTTATGGTATTTCAGAGAAGAACGTATATTTAAGCTATTAACTGGACTGTTACATATTTACATTTATCCTTTAGTTTGACACCTGTAAGGCCAACACGGTGCTTTTACATGAAAAATGCAAAAAGTAGTGCAGTTTATTCAGTAAAAAGTAGATTCAATTAGAAGGCTTGAACTTTTCTCCTTATTATGCAAAATTATATGTTTAATTTATTAGGTTTTTTTTTTTTTTTTTGCTTTGGCTGAAAAACTGTAGTTTTATTAATTATGAGAAATTTTAAATAACTTTGTGAGGTTTACAATAACGTAACACTGTAATATTGCTTCTTTATGTTGCACAGAGCAGCTTAAAAGTTGCTATTCAGAACTCCAGCTCTGAGTGCTCCTTTAAATATCAGAAACACCTCTACGGACATCTCAAAAGATTTTATGCGGTACAACAAAATAAATAAGGTACTTAAGGACAAAAGGCATCTATTTGTGCATAAAATTTACTCTCTTTGTTAAGGCTGAGAACCGTTAATCATCCAACAACGTGGCTTAACCTGTGATGCTTTATTTTATAGATTCATAATTTTCTAAGTCAAGAATTGTTGTTGTTTCTGCCTCTAGGAAGGTGTTTCCTGTTAAAGATGTAATTTAGTAGAAATAATCAACTTCTACTTAATTTCACACGTGCACAGAGATATGTTCACTTCCATAAATTAGAAAAAAAAATCATAATAAATTGAACAAATTTAACTGCATGGTGAATATTTCTATTTTCTTGTATTTAATGGCAAATTAATAAGTAGTTCTTTACAGGAAATTTGAGGAGTTTGTTATGGAACAAACCATAATTTTCCAGTGAAATCTCCATTAATTTTTCTTAAATTTTGGTGCTTAGAGCTTTGGAATTATTTATTAGACCTTCTGTTCATTTATGTTATTTGTTACTGAGAAAACTGGGTTTTTGTTGTCATTAATGTAAATACAGCATATTTCTGTAATAGAGCTGGATAGATTTTGCTTTTAGATTTTACATATGAAATGACAAATGTTGACATTTCACTACTTCATCACCTTGGTGTAATGATTATTTCCAAAGCTGTAAACAATGATGGAATAAATTAGAAAAAGAGAACGTTAACAAGAGCGTAGACTTAGCTATTAGTACATTTCCTCGCCTCATTCCATGTCTGGCTGCTGTTTTTTTTGTTGTTTTTTTTTTAATCAATGGTGGGTATTTAGATGCTCAATGTATGCGTTTTTAACTGGGAAACGGTGTTAACTGCTGTGAGGGAAAGTCCAAACTGGCTTCAGTGTCGTCAAGTTTGTGTTGTTGGTCTCTGATTGTTTAATGTAAATTAGAAAACGGTAAAAATATGGTGATGTCAACGTCGCATCCCGTGACTAAACCCGAGGGCTAATTCTGTGTCTTTACGAACTGTATTTCACACGTTAATGTTTGAAAAACCGAATGCAGATCAACTTACTCAGAACCATTATTTATCATCACTTTGAATGTGAAAAACTATTGATGATCATTTTTTCTTTGGGTTTGGTTTTATTGGTTTGTTTCTGTTCAATTTAAAGGGAAATGATGGGAAAAATCAGATTGTTTTCAACAGTTAAATCCAAATTCAAACAACGTCCCTGATAATGAACTGGTAACATGATTCAGTTTGTTTAATCCTATTTTGGTAAAAAAAAATGAAAAAAAACAAGACCTCCTGTCAGCGGTTTTATTTTCTGATTTAACCAAAACACCAGATAAGTTAGACAGACAGATTTGGTCCTTCTAGACTGCCATCTGAATGTTTTCCTGTATAAAATATTAGCGTGTTTTTAAGTTTTAATGACAGTCTAAAAAAAATAATCTTGCTTTGACAGTAAAATCTATTATATTCAGACAAAAACTAAACACACTTTGCTCTAAAAATGATATTTGCAGGGTTTTTTTTTTTTAGATAATTCATGCGCTTATTTATTTATTTGTACCAATACGTTGAGTTTGGAGTCAATTTGAATGTTAAGACAATCACTGAAAGTATTCAAGCTGTTATTCACTGGATTATTTGAATTAAAGAATAAAATATATAAAGGTCTATACATAAGCTATACGTGTGGAGAAGGATCTGCTTGGTGTTTTCTCCTCACTATGCATAAGGTTATATGAAATGTGTATCATACATCTGGATATTTAAACATATTTTATCTCCACCTCTGTTTACATTTTTGTCACTGTATTTGTATTTGAAAACATGCACAGTATATATTTTCATCCACTTTTAAGGCTTTGCTGTGAAAAAAACATATTTGAATAAAATCATGATTGAATAGATTATATTTGTGTCTTTTTGTTGTGTGTCATTTTCATGTATTAGCTTTGTCTTAAATGTTTGTGGTAAAAGTAAAAAAAAAAAAAAAAAAAGTTGATTTCCAACAGTATTGCAACTTTATCGGGGGTGAGGCGTGATAATACTGGCTTTTTCCTGCTTCAAATTATCTGTCTTATACACTGCACGACCCAAAAAAACAAGAAAAGCAAGTGGTTCCAGGCACAACAAATCCCGCCCCTTGCACGTATTGTATCTTATTTTGGCATCGATCCAGCTGATATCATCATGTTTATGCATGTGCTGATGTCAACATATCAATTGCCTCTATATATGTGCTAAGTTTGAAGTAAATTGAAACAAAATTGATGTTTTTATAGACATTTGAAATTTTGCCCATTATAAGTAAATGGGAGAAAAAAAAATGTAAAAAATTTCTAAACAAATTAGAACTTTGACCTACTTTTCCCAAAATGTAACCACATCTATTCTGGGTCACTGGCAATCTATAAACCCAATTTGGTATGAATTCAACCAACAGTTTTGCTGCTACAGATGTGAAATTTCGCCCATTATAAGTAAATGGGGGAAAAAAAATTTTTTAAAGTTCATAACAAATTTGAACTTTGACCTACTTTTCCCAAAATGTAATCAGATCTGTTCTTGGTCACTGGTGATCTATAAACCCAATTTGGTCTGAATTCAATCAATAGTTTTGCTGCTAGAGTGTTAACAAACAAACAAACAAACCAAAAACAATACCCCTTGCTTCCCATTCAGGGCACAGGGTAAAACTCACTGCTAAGACTTAACGAATCACAAGTGTTTAATATTTCAGTTACATCAAGTTCTGCATTCACAAGCCTCTCATCTCTTAAACAACCATCAGTTTGTTTTGACCAGGACTGTCAGACTCAGTATAGTTCAGGGGTCACATTGAGTCCAACATGATCAGACCAGTTAAATAATGACAACCTATAAACAATGTCAACTCCAAACTTTTCTATATATGTTTTAGAGTGAAAAAAGTAAGATCACATTATAAAAATGTTTACATCAACAAACTATCCTTTTAAAAAATATATAAAATAACATGAACAACTCGAAATGTCTTAAAAAAAGTGCAATTTTAACAATATTCTGCTTCAGTTTATCATTTACACATGTGCATTACAACTTACAGATCACAGCGGATCTGCAAATACACAAAACATTTAATAATAGGCAGAATATTGGTACAATTGCATTTACTTTTCTTAAGGCATTTCAGGTTTTTCATATTTGTTCAGGATATTCATATTTCTTTTTGAAAGGATAGTTTATAAATGTACTATTTTCATGCAATTTTAGTTGTTTTTTTTACACCAAAACAAAGAGAAAAATCTTGAGTTGTCATTATTTATTTTGCTTGTCATTGTTTGCCATTATGGTATGTGTCACTTCCATTACCATTGTTGGCATGTGGTTATTGTTGAAATATATTGTATTGAAAGTTATGCAGACCATCATTTAGATAGTTACAGTTACATTACATAGTTACATTATTAGGACTCTAAACAGATGTTACTATATCATTAAGGAAAGAAAAGTCATGTGTTATGTTGTATAAATATGAGATGGGTGTGGGGTTTAATAAGTTTTCTTCTTCCCACACCTTTTTGAGCTATACATATTGAATTTATTTTGTTATTGCTAGTGTACACGGTAATTGCTATTTTGCCTTGACCACCTTTATTTATTAATGTATTTGCTCTGCCATTAGTTCCTTGTACACAAAAAATGTTTAATTTTTTTTCTGCTCAAAACAAATAAATGAATGAATGAAAATTTCTAGGTTATTATGACAGTATTTCACTGGTCAGACCCACTTGAGATCACATTAGATTGTGAAAGTGGTTCAGGTGGATGAGACGTCATTTAACACCCGGATTAAACACCACAGAATCCAGATCTGAACCCCGTAGCCCATATGTTTGGGATGTGATGAAGATTCTAAACAGTGATCTGACTCTGCATCATCAATACAAGATCTGGGACAAAAATGATTGCAACTATGAACAGAAATAACAATACCAGGGCGGGTGAATGCTATATTCAAAGTTAAAGGTGGTTCAGTGAAATATTCCATATGTAACTTCCTCCTCGCCTCTAACTGTTCAAGAAGCAGCTGCTTTAAACGTCAGATTTCCTACAGGTCAGTAAATCCCCCTGAGCTCACACTTTAACCCTTTAATCCCATCAGAAAGGCGGTCACTGTCATCTTTAACCCCCTCCTCTGGAACGTTTACACATTTACACTATAAACTGTCAAACAAAAGGCTGTTCATTTACTACAATTTATTCTACAACCTTTTTGCTATAATTAATTTCATTACTGTTCCTTAGGATCCTGGGAACATTATTTATAGAGAATGAATGTTAAAAGTTAAGAAAGTTTAGTTTAACAGCTTTTCTATCTGCAGCTAACGTTTTATTGGATAACACACATACCACACTGTAGTTACATTTCAGTGCACAGCTGTACTTTGTTACATTATGAAGACTAATTATATTTATTTTCCTCTGTCACTGACTTTTGTAACGGGCAGGTTAGTCAAATAAAAGGATCCAGACGCAGCTGCTATGACGTCATACTGCTGTTTGGCTCCTGCACGAGTTCCCATTTGCTCCACATTCCTCGTTAGTATAGTGGACAGTATCTCCGCCTGTCACGCGGAAGACCGGGGTTCGATTCCCCGACGGGGAGAGCTTTTTCTTCTGTCTTCAGCTGATGTTTTATTAGATAACACACATATGACAACAACGTACATTTTTATCAACGGTGATTAAAGTAAAGTTCATTTTAGTGCACAAATCTACCTTGTTAACATTATGGTCAGCCATGTATACCTGTAGAACTGTGACTAGCCAATCAGAAGAGAGAAAAAAATATCACGTTCCTGTGGGTTTATTAATAGTGTTCTCCACTGAAACATCAGTTCGAATCCCAGTTGAGGTAAAAATGTAGATTTTTATTTTTTTTTTTTACCTTTAGACCTTTATACTGAAAGGACTATAATTAAATAAGAAAAACTTTACTTTCATTTTCTAAAA
>JAPQRP010000001.1:22886565-22899541 GCA_037367295.1 Apogon hyalosoma | reverse complement strand
AATCTACCTTGTTAACATTATGGTCAGCCATGTATACCTGTAGAACTGTGACTAGCCAATCAGAAGAGAGAAAAAAAATTACGTGTTCCTGTGGGTTTATTAATAGCATTCTCTCTTCCAAATTCTCAGTTTTTTTGCTTCCTCCAAATCAGACACTATGTCAAGGAGAACTGGCCACATTTTGATTCTACCTCCACCACCCATCCTTTTCTTGAGACCCTCCTGCTCCCTCCAGACTCCAAACAGTTCATATCAAAATTTGTGGGTTCTTTTACTATTCCAGTTTCCTCAGATTCTATTGGCGAAGTCTGGCCTAAAGACTTGAATTCTGAAATATCTGCAGAACTTTGGGAGGATTCACTGTCTCACGTCCATTGTTGCACGTTATAAGCTAATTCAGTACAAGGTGCATTACTCTAAAACAAACCTAAATCATATTTTCTCATCTGTGTCTCCTGTATGTGATAAGTGTCATATTGCTGCGGGTTCACTAGTGCATCTTTTATGGTTCTGCCCTAAATTGCACAATTTTTGGTCAGCTATATTAGAGCAGTTGTCCAAAGCTTACTCTAGAGTCATTCAGCCCAACTGTGACCTGGCCATCCTTGGATGCTCTGCCAAGACTTCCGATCTTCTGCATGACACACAGGTCGCTCTGCACCCAGGGACGATGGTGGCTAACAAACTTATTCTCCTAACCTGGAAGTCTACCACTCTGCCCTCCTTTGCTCCTTGGCTCAGCAAGATCTTATCAGTTATTCAAATGGAAAGACTGCGCCTGTACAAACCCAACGAACAGAGCAGATCTGACAGAACCTGGGGACCCTTCCTAGCTCAGTCTCAGGTGTGATGCCTAACTCAACTTTTCACATGGTACTTGCTGTACTTTTACTACTGTGATTAAGTTATTTCTGTAAGTTTATTTATGTAGTTTATAACTGTCTGGCAGCCTCTATGTTTGTCTGTTTCTTTGTTGTAGCATGTTTTGTACAGCTTTTGTAAAGTTAAAACCTGTAAATAAAGTATAAAAAAAATAGCATTCTTTACTGAAAATCTCAGTTGTGGTAAAAATGTAGATTTTTTTTTTACCTTTAGACCTTTATACTGAAAGGACTATAATTAAATAAGAAAAACTTTACTTTCATTTTCTAAAATGAAACATGTTTTCTAATGTATACTTATGCAGTGTGTTATAGGTTATGGTGATATTAGGTTATAGGCTGTGCTTGTGAAAAAATAACAGTATGGGCTTTTTGGGTTGTGATCAACTTTTGGTGATTAAAGTAAAGTTACATTTCAGTGCACAACTCTACTTTGTTACATTATGAAGACTAACCATATTTATTTTCCTCTGTCTCTGACTGTTGTAACGGGCAGGTTAGTCAAGTAACAAATGGATCCAGACACAGCTGTTATGACGTCATTCTGCTGTAGGAGTTTTGCACCAGATCTATGATGCTCCACACTCCTCATTAGTATAGTAGAGTCAGTCATTTTGATGCAACTAATGAAATTTGGGAGTCTTTGGTTGTCGGTTTAAGGTTTTTAGATACAACAGCCACAAGAGAACAGCAGAAAAGATGCCTGTTCAACAAACAGACCTACAGTAAATTTAGTTTTTTAATCAAGGTTTGTGCTTTTAAGTAAATTGGGGCTAGCAAACATTAACATGAACATATACATCTTTAAAAAAGAAAAAAAAAGTTTTGGCCTGAATTAATATCTACCTGAGTCTGTCCTGTTGAGTATCACCTTAAAATACAATCATATCTAATGAGGTGAAAAAAAAAAGACAAACGCCCAACAGAATAAACATCTGAATCAGTTCTAAAGACATTTCAGGAATCCTCAAGGACTCCAACCGTCTGGATTAAAAAAAGCCATTGAGAATGAAAAATTATTTTTCATTTATTGAAGAGTTTAAAACCTGATTAAATGTTTTGTTTTATACTTAAAGTGGGATTATTATTTTGTTCTACAAGCTAGGAGTGTTCACAAAATACCTTCAGATCAAGTCTTAAGTTTACTGTTACTTTGTTTTTTCTAATTCCTCTTAAACTAGGCTTCCTCAGTGGGTGGGTTTTGACCTAGAGGTGGGTCCCAGACTTATGGGAGTTGTGTTTTACTTTTTGCTTCAGTTTACCGTTATCTGATCACATATATTTTGATATACTTCATCCAGTGTCCCAGCCATGGAGGTCCTTCCTGACCACAAAAAGCAAGTAATCTGTGCAGTGCTGAAGTAATGTCTTTTTTTTCCATACAATTTGACTTTTGCATTTCCATAAATAAAAATACCAAATACTACAGTCAAATTTTAACCCTTTAGATACCATGTTTGTAATGATTTTTAAAAATAAAAACATTCTTCAATACACTCCAGAAAAATTGGATTACTTTTCTTTTATCTTGGCAGTCTGGCACATGTCAGTGATTAACAACACTGATTCATCTTTTTTATTTTTTGTACTAGGTCAAATGCCAAAATGTGCCAATGAGCATTTTTTACTCACTTTGGAGAAGGGTGTCATAATTTTCCATTTGTTACAGTGTGGTGATTTTAGTAGCAGGGTCAGAACTTAAAAAAAAAACTTTTGAATTCTGACCTAATACAAATAATGAAAAATCTGACCTTTTAAAACATGAATTGCAAATTGTGCACAATATGCTCACCTGTTTACAGAAGAATGTTGAAGACGCGCAGCATCTAACATTTCATGGACGTTTACATGATATTTTTAAGCACTAAATATGCCCCTCAGTTATGGATCCATAAACACTGATAAATACATGTTTGGGCTTTTACCCCTTACTTTGTTTTAATTCTATACATGTGGGTTGTGACTCAGATGAGGGAAATTAGGAAACATGACAAAGCCTGATTAAAAAGTCTTCACATTTGTTTATTCACAGCAAACAATTTCCAAACTGAAACAAAGGCTGTCATTTCATAACTGATGTACAGATTCATCATCAACTCAAAAAAATTTCATCAGCACGAGGAGAAAAAAAATTCAACTTTTCATAAACATCATCAAAAAACTAAAGTTCTCAGCAAAAATGAGAATAAAAACTGGATATTTTTAAAAATCGTGATCGACACGCTCAGCTTCACAAGCAGATATAAACATAATAAATAAACGTAGATAAATCAGGGGAGTCCTGCAGCTAAGATGCTCCCGAGAAGAGTTCGATCCTTCAGAGCATTTTCAACGTCCTTTTCTTCAATCTTCAGATAAACCTACAGAACCAAACACAGATCTGTCAGATTACTATAAAACTATCAGCTGAGTGAAAGGCAGGATTTCTCTACAAAAACTGCATGTATATGAAAGGCGATTATAAATGAATGAGCTAAAACTTTTGACGCTGATCAATAAAGAGTGAACCCTGCGAACCCTGATATAACTAAGAACTAAAAATACCCAACAGACTTAAATGGTTTTGGTTTGTTGTACGTGTCTGTCTTTACTGATGTGAATAAATGTTTCTTCTTGGTGCCGTCTGTACCTTAGTGAGCCGAGCCTCCTTGGCTTTCTTCAAGGCAAAGATTCCTCGACTCTCCAACAGACCGCAGAGTGACAGACACTCCCCCTGTCCGACTCCGCCCACCTGCCTCTGAGCGCACAGCCGGCTGTAGACCTCATGGAGCTGGAACACAAACAGGTGTCACTTCAGTCGCTTTGCGGTAAAAATCGCTTTATTATTTACTTTGTGTGCCGACCCAAAAACCTTCTCTGCTCAAATAGAGGCTTTCTGGATTATTTACATCAGGGCTGTCAAACTTATTTTAGTTCAGGGGCGACACAGAGCCCAATGTGATCTTAAGTGGGCCAGAACAGGACAACAGTATCATAATAACAGAAATAATCCAAATTTTGGTGTCTGTTTTAGTGAGAAAAAAGTTAAATTGCATTATGAAAACAATGTAATAGGATAGTTTGTGAATATAAACATTTTTATACTGTTATTTTACTTTTTTTGCACTAAAACAAGGAGAAAACATTTGTAGTCGTCTTTATTTATAAGTTACAATAAATAGTATTTTACTGGTCCGGCCCACTTCAGATCAAACTGGGCTGAATGTGGCCCCTGGACTCCAATGACTTTGACCCTGGACAAGATAAAATTCCACTTCACTGTGAATCAAAGCCTGAAAAACATTTAGGCAGAATGTTTAAAGTCAACAAACTAGCCTTTTCCAGTACTTGAACATTACTTCTGCACAGATCAATGAGCTAATTTCATTTTAAAACTTATTTGTACAGTGTGGTAAATGCATGGGCCTCCCAGTTGTAAATCAGCCTGTAAATATTGCAGCCGTTCATCTCACCTTCCCCAGGCCGACCTCTTTGTTCTTTCCGTTACGTATGAGCAGCAGCAGACAGCAGACGAGCAGCTTCTGCTGCAGAGGGAAACTCTCTCCCTCGCTCTGAGACGCCATGCGATCGCCGTAGACCTCCGACAGAACCCGAGCCACCTGAGGAACGCTCACCCGCAACGCTGTGAGAACCACAAACAGACAGTGTGAATAAAACCCCACTGGTGTCGGTTCATAAACATGTCAGACTATAGACTGGTCCACCCTTCCCGCGCTACGCAAGTTATGGTAAATATCAGTTACAAAATCAAAAATTGCACAAGAATGTCCTCTCATGTCCTATTTTACACAGAAAACTTCCACTGGTAAAAAAAAATAATTCTGATCCACAAACTGCCGAGATGAAAATAACATTTGAATGATTCAACAAGGTAGAGCAATGAAGAAATTCACTGCAAATAATCAACATTGCTTTTTATTAACATTCTGCTGGTGTTAGCTGATGATTTTGCACAATTTGCAAAAACAAAAAATGCTACCGCAGATGAATTAACACTTCTAAAACTGTTTTACCCAAGCAGAAGGTCACGATAAATTGAAAGGATCATCTTCCTGATAGCATGTGAAGGCAGCATGAGTGGAGGATAAATCAAAGCCGACTCACCTTTAGTTTCAGCGTTTGGATCAGACCCTTTCTTTCGTTCGTCAGACTCAACAACCTCAACTGCTCTCCTGAAAAAGAAGAAAGGAGTTCAATCAGCCGGTTGTTTTCTGTTGTAACAGTCAACTGCAATATTCTGCAGAACGCATGTGAAAGTGAGTCTTTTTTGATCATCTACAGGTATTTATCACTACAATGTTGAAAATGCACAAAGAAAACAATGTTTAACATTTAGAAGTTTTGCTGGACAAATGTACCATTTCACAAAATAGGTGAACTTTACTGAATACATCCAGTCTTTCATCAGTAAAAAAATGCACAAAATTTTGGACTAGTACTCAATAAACACATTCAGAAAGAAAAATCCAGCAAAAACAACTTTTAATGCCCATTCAGAGTGAAAAAGTGCCCTGAACAGACTCATATAGAGTTGGATTTTTATTTGACCATTATATTTACCTGCAGACGTCCAGAGCTTTTCTGGCATCCCCCGAAACGGCAGAAACTTTCCTAGCGCAAAACTGAACTGCAGAGGCATCCATGATGCCTTCAGCCGACGCCTGAGGGGACGACACAGAGTTACATTTATCCAACCTTAACTTCAAAGAATATCTTAAGGAACTGGCCTCATTTACAACAAAGCTGAAGACAAAAAGGCCAGTCAGCAAAGTGAAAGACTATCACATGAAGTAAAAATAAAGAGGTATGGGGTGGTCTTTTGGTACCTGGGCCAGCCTGTCCTGTACGATGGCTGTGAGCTCCTGTCGACTGTATGGAGGGAAGTTCAATAGCTGGGGGCGACAGTGAGGCCGAGCCTGCAGCCGTGGAAGGATGCGGTCCGTCAGATCCAGAGCGTTGGCAATACCTGCGACATCAAGTTCACCATGAGCAACTGAAACACTGACCCCGTTTACATGACCATGAAGCTCTGATAACTGTTAGTAATCAGATAACTGTAATAATCAGATATGATGCATTTACATGCACTTCACAAATACAATAATTGATAAACCCTGATTTAGACGTTTCAGTCCATTACTGGATTTCTTTCAGAGTTCAGATGGCAGATTCAAACTTCCTGTTATTCTCTTCTGATCATGTTTGACTACACAACTTGTTTTCTGTGATTTTAATTGTTTTTCTACATGTGCACATGTAAAAATGATTTGTGATGATTAACCTGTACACATGCATGAAGACAAATCCAGGTGTGTTAACCTGATTTATCATAATCACAGATCAGATTACACCGATTACATGATCACCTAAATAATCAGTTAATGATCAGAGTATTAGTGTGGATGTAAACAGACTCAGTGACAGACAAGACTTTAATGTCATTAAAGCTACAACTTTTACAAAGTTTATCCATCAACGGGAGTTGCCTCTTACCGATGAGACAGAGGCGAGATTTGGGCAGGTACGGCCACTCAAAGATGGTGTAAAGGACGTCCTGAGCTTTACTGTCCAGCTGATCCATCTCATCTAGAACCAGCAGCCTGAAAAATAAGAGGATGGAGTCACTACAAGTCACATCCACTCAAACAGGAATAGGCAGGTTTACCAGCAACCTTCCTACCACACACATCCTGCTTTGCAAAATACACGATATGGACAAAAATATTGGGACACATCATGGCTACAGCTTGTAAGATGTCCTGTTCAGGCTGATTTGAGATATAAACAATATTTCCTTGAAGTTTAATGGGAGATGTTTCTTCTGAAGAAAATAGATGGCTAGTTGTGGTAGAAAATTATCATTCACAGTCAGAGCACGAATAATATTTTAGAAATTCTGAGGAAGAACATTTAAAATCAGTCATAGATCTTAAAAGAAAAAAATCAATGACAGAAATTAAGTAACACCATTTGAGGCATTTTGGAGGCAAAGATAATTTAAACCAAACTAACAAATGTAATGATATTTCTCACAATATAAAACTATTTGTCAGTATTGTTTTGGAGCCAAGACCCTTGTTAGAAAAGAAACACCTGAATTCAAAGTGTCCCAATACTTTTGTCCATATAGTGTATAATAAAAGCCTCAAATGAATACACACCAGCCTCCAGAGACCCTGTCCCTATGAAACGCTCCATCACTGTGGATGTTACTCACACTGAGGGCCCCGGAGACGTCAGGAGCCTCTGCAGACCATTCTGACCGCCAGACGCTCGCAGTTTGTTGGCAAGCAGCGGAAAGATGGCGTGGGAGCTCCGCAGACTCATACAGTTTACCAGCACCGTCTGCACCGAAGACAGCTCGGCCTGATGGGAAAGACAACACTGGTCAAAGAGAAGCGTACGCAGACGCCACCAGGACTACAGATGTCAAAATCTACTGAAGTCAGACAGTTTTCATGTCTTTGAGTGGGTCATTAATTAGGATTATTAATTATTAAGTAAAGCTGAATTTAATAGCGTCACCAAGAAACAGACCTGCAGCGTTTCACAACATAGCAGGTTTACTGCTAACATTTTGAAATGTACTTTTACAAAAGGCAACAGGCTGAGAAAAATTTGAGAAACATTAAAAAAGATATTACTTATACTGACATGCACGCCTATGAACCACACATAGGACAGCAAAAGTTGAAATTATAAGAAAGATTGATGTTCAAGAACTTTAAACCTGAAAACCAGTTCAGCTAACTTCAGGAGAGAAAAACAACCAAGCAAATTAAGACTTAATACAGCTGCTACTGGATTTTTTTCAGTCCTTAAAAAGATTAAATATGGCTCATATTGTGCTGTATAAATATTTTCCAGAGTTTACCTCATTTATGTATCTATCAGGGATACTGCAGTGAAACATAGTGAACATATAGAACATCTGATGTTCTGCATAAAGAGTATATGGCATTGAATTAGTTTACAACTCATGTCCCATTTTGGTCTGTTCAACAAAGAAATACATTTACAGTATAAAGACTAATCTAAAAATGCATAGAGTATAAAGAAGAATAAATAAACATAAAAACCAATCCACATTCACACCCCCAAGGAAATAAAAGTAAAACAGTCCAACCACAACAAACGTTACATATTTTAGAAGTGGGTATGTTCTTATTTTGTTTTCAGCTAATTCTTCACCTTTGCTGTAAATTTTTTTGAAGTTTGTAATCAGTTTAACTTCATTTGGTGTTGTGCTCCATACGTGGTTCTCAGGTGGGATATTTTACCGATGGCAGAGCTCCTGGTGACTCTGCATCCAGTGTTAACAAGCACTGATTTATTTACTGTTGGATGGTGAATTAAACTCTCCACTAGATGTCACTAAGGCTCCGTGAATCCCAGTTTCCTGAAACATCCAGAGGTGCATGAAGTTCTGTTTACCTTCATCTCCTGCAGGATGCAGTTGAGGCAGGCTGTCTTTCCTGTTCCTGGAGCTCCAGAGATGTAGAGGCTGCCCGGCTGCTGCAGCAGGACCTTCTCCTCCAGGAAGCAGCGGATGGACGCCCGCTCCTCCTCTCTGGACAAGAGGCGTTCAGGGACAGCGGTGTGGAGGGCCTGCTTCACACTCTGGAATCTGGACTCTGGTGAAAGAGAGGAATAGACAGAGAGACTTACAATACACCCTCACTTTCAGATAAACCAGGAGCGAATGGAGGTCATCTGTACTACCGTAAATAAGTCCCATCAGACTGTTGGAAGATTTCTTACTTTCTGCAAAAAGTCGAACAACTGGAGGCTTCTTTTCTGAGTTTTGTTGGGCTGGACTTCTTGCAGGCGTTTCCTGGCGCCTTGGAGATGACCTGGAGGAGGGGGAGAGTGGCTGTCGTGGCGAAAGTGGAGCTAGCTGACGTCGGACCAACGATGGTGAATTCTCATCAAAGCCGAGCCTTCGTGGCGAGGCCAGCGTCGGCTTACTCTGCTTTGGCGGCGACCCAAGAAGAGTAGCACCGAGGTTACAGCCATTATCCTCCCCTTAAAAGAAACAAGCAACAATTTAGCGAATTCTTGCAGAACTCATGTGAATTGACAGTTACTACACGTCAATAAAATTATTTATTATTCAGTACGTTTCTTGTCTTTGTAATTCACGCATTTCTCTTTTCTTCACATACAGCAACCTTTCCTCCCTTAGACTAAAATACAAGACATTATTCTTCAACCCCTTTTGTGTCTGATCATAGTTGGATTATGCCTGTGAAACACCAACACATGTTGGCCAAATACAGTTTCTTACAGTGTTGCACAGTAACAAAGTAATAATACTTCACTACTACGAATTTGTACTTTACGGACTATATTATTGATCGTGTTTACTTTCATTTTTATTTCACCACATTTCCTAACTCAGTTTACATACCTCTACTCCCATACATTTTAATGCACAGTATCATTACAAAAAAATTTAAGGAAATTTGGTGTTTTCACCGCTGAGATTACCAGTGACTGCAACAAAGTCAGGAAGATGATTTGACATTGGTCCTAATCACATAATGAACAAGTGCAAACGATGGTCCACACTAAACCTGTTGGCAATCTGTTGATGTGAGCAGCAGTGTAATATTCAAAATTCTGGCCGCTTTTGGGTGTTATTAACATTTACTTGTACTTTTGCTTTCATTACTTGAGTACATTTAATTGTAGATTACAGGATAGACTTTCCCTTGAGTAGTATTTCAAGTCGGTGACTTGAACTACCAAAGTAGTTTTCTGGTAGTATCCCTGTACTTCTACTCAAGTGTGACTTCCCAGTACTTTATACAACACTGTTTTATTTATTTTTTTTTTTTTACCTGTGCGTTTTCGGGGGCTCAGAGGAAGTCGGGGTTGGAGGTTTGGAGAGGACGGCGGTTGCAGAGCAGCAGAGCGTCTGGGGGACAGAGGAGTGGGCTGTTCTGCCAGGCGCCTGGGTGAAAGTACAATAGGCTGGTCAGTCTGACGTCTCGGGGAGAGCGGTCTGATCCGGGGCAGGGATGAAACCGGGGCCTGGGGTTCAGACTTGGTTGGTGATGGAGACTTCTCCACCTTGGGAGTCTTGGATCGGACAGGTGTCCTGCAGGATCTACGACGGGGAAACTGCAGCACGGGCTGGTCTCGTCCTTGAGAGCGAGTACTGGGCATCTTGTGTGTTACCTGAACACAACACGAACACAATCCATTCATACAAACTCCAGACATTGTGTGTTTTAAATCCTATGTAATATACAAAGACAAAGTACACTACTGTGCAGAAGGCTTATTCTACCTTTAGCTTTGTTGATTATTTTTTTCAGGGATGAAATGAGCATACATATTTATTTACATTCTCTTTTCTTCTTTCACAAAAAAAAAAAAAAATTGCAGGGAATATGTGCACAGCCTTAAAAGACATACAAAATTGACCTAATGTGTTGCAAAGGTTAAAATCCCTCTGTGTGACCTCTGACCCCATGACAATAAGCAGCACAAACAATTAGAAACATCTGACAAATCTTAAAATAAAAGCTACTATTATTGTCAGAACAAAGGGGTTAAAGACATGGGAAAGTGTCATGCTAAATACGACCACTGGTTTAGAACTTGACTAAACCAACAACCCTAATATTGGCTGTTGCACAGTAATGAAGGATAACGCACAGAAACTAAAACCCCTGTTGTATCTCAGTGTTGTAGATGAATAGATGAACTTCAGTTTTAATATTCTGCCCGGTATTGGTGTCTCATTGTCCATGTAACAAGTCAGATCAAGACAAAAGTGAACCCATCTGTATTTTATTATGTTCTTCGATATAACTTCCCACATGCAAACATGTGATTAGCCACGAAGATAAAGTTGTTACATTACATTAATATGAAGTGAAGTCGACAATGCAAGGCGGCTGTTAAATGGCGCCAACACACTCGACGTCTGGTCGCAAAAGTGAGCTCTTTTTGGCACAAACATAACCAAGTTATGACGAGATACATATCCAGAACGTGTAATCATGTTCCTTGGCGAAAATATTTAATGATATATTACTTGAAAATGAAATAAATTGCAGTGTTTTCACGGCTAAGTACCAGTACCTTAACTTTTAATGTATGTGAACTGTTATTCTACCTAAGAATGAATAAATCAGCTTTAACGCGTCAAATATAACATTGTAAATTTTGAGTTTTACCTTCTTAAAAGCTGAAAAAAAAAATATGAATGATGTCCTTTATCTTGTCCAGAAGTCCTCTTCGGTCTGTCTTCCGCCTCGAACTGAACTGAATCAACTTGCGCCAAATCCGTCTTGGATCAGCTGTGGTTCCCGCTTCTGCTCCCTGATTGGTCCGCTACTGTAAAAGCAACAGAGCCTGCAGCTCCTATTGGCTAATCCTTAGGCGGATATTACGTAGATATACCCACCCTTCTGTGGCGGGAGATTCAGTCAGCGTTGTTTGGGCGGAACGTCATTTTGCCGGGAAATTCACAGCGTTGTTTGGTTGCGTCAGCGTTTAACACAAATGTTTACGGAAATTATTGTAGTTTTTTCCAAAATAATAAAATACCTTCATAAAATCAAACGTTAAATGAGTAGAACTATTGAAATATACTTTTAAAAACTACAATATTCTCTACAAGACATCTTCTTCAGAATAACAGTTATGAAACTTTACTAAGTTTAAGTCACTAATAAAGAAAAATTAAGTCGAAAATGCTGCTTGGCTGTAGTCTCACAGTCTTGAATCAAAATGTGAAATTCTGAGAATTATTTACAGAATGTACTTGACTCCAAAGGAACGTAACCAGATCTACTTCAAAACAATGTCTGTACATTAAAATACATTCATTTTACAGGTTCTGTGTACTGGAACATTTATACATCTATCATATAAAAGTACATAAACTTATGAGTAACAATATTTTATCACATACATTGAAAACATCAGAAAACCAGCAATTTGGTCATTTGTTTTTAATTCATCTTAAGTATTTAGCATATTTAATCTCTGAAAAAAGAAAGTATCTTTGTGGAATTTGCATTCAGAGAAATGTCTATTAAAGATTAATATAAAGCAATTTTTACTCCTTCAAGAGAACATGATTTAATCACAGACAAGTAAGACCTAGTACCAGGTAAAATATGTAATAAGAAAAGACAACTCAAACCATGGGGGCATATAATGAAGACAATAAAATAAATTTAAAAAAATTTAATGAGCACAAAATATCGATCTGAAGACCCAAAGGTATTGCAAACATTCAGTTTTAGTGACTTTTGAAGAACAACTGGAGGGCAGTTCATAAAACTACATCTAAAGTTACACAGTGTAGATCACAGAAAGCAGCTCTCTCACATAACATCCTACCAGGGCTTGTTTTAATCACTGAGTTACAAACAATAACCAACAAGCCAAATGTGAGACCAGTTACAAATACTGCGAGGTTGATGAAAATTTTGGTGTGGATATAATTTAACTTGCAAAAACAGGAACAACATTTAAAGAACTGCCCTCTCCATGCATTAAAAACTTCAATGTACATTTTGGTTCCTCAGACCTACTATTTGTGCCACTATTTGTGGTTTTCTGCTCCTACTGCTGAAAATGTAAAAAAAAAAAAAAGGAATTTTCACACTGTTCCTTACATTTATATAACAGTATTGGTTGGCAATATGCCTATACTTGTGATGCATTTGGATATTAAACCCGACTTAAACCCTCTTCATGTTTTCTCCTCAAAATTAAAGTGAGACACATGTACTCGCTCCTAAATTAATACCTGTTTGGCCTTGATGTAATGAAGCTTCATACAGAAAAATGGTAGTGTCATATTAGCACCATTATGAACAGCTGAAAATAAAGAATATTTTAAATAATTAATGTATTTAATTGAAAATAAAATGTAATTTAATTATATTAACAAAGTATGTATTCAAGTACATTTTTAAAAATGTATTATTCTGAGATAACATAACCTGGTAGAAATGTAAATTCGATGACCACTCCTGCAGGAAACTTATGATAAACAATGGAAACTTTGTAAGAGACTCACAGGACATTTTTAGAGAAATCAATTAATTTACAAAAGGAGAAAAGAC
>JAPQRP010000001.1:22862771-22884300 GCA_037367295.1 Apogon hyalosoma | reverse complement strand
AAATACAAGCTGGACTGACTGTACATATCCTGACCAAGGAAAATAAAATTCTCCCTTTGTGCAGTAATCTACACCTGACTTTTCTGCCTCCGTCCATAATAATATATATTATATAGACTAAATGTTGTCCAAAATTAACGTTTATTTTTCAACACAAAAAAAGCAAACTATTACATGATCAAAAACAAATTAATTTTAGTAAAAAAATTTCTCAGTTTTGATTGTTTGGGGTCGCCAGAAATTTGTGATGTTAAAATGGGGTCATGAGCCAAAAAAGGTTGGGAACCACTGGTGTAAAATAATGTTTATGTTGTCATTTTGTGTTTTGGCCTGATGCTCCACCTATCATCTATCTACCAGTCACCAAGTCAGTAGCGTTTGTTCATCCAGGTTGCCAGTTCCACTGAGCTGCACCTGGAACATTTCTGATCATAAATGTCTGACGTTAATAAACCTAATAAGCCTCTTATTATTCCCAAATATGACAAAGTAAAAAACAAAACAAGGATATGTACAGGAGATGCTTTTGAAACATGGAGACGGATAAAAGCAGAGAAGAATTTGAAGACCGACGCCGGCTCTCAGTGGCTCTTAGTAGTGAGACAGCGGGCCCAGGCCACAGTGTGTCCTCCTGCCACGGGGCAAGCCGGGAGCTGAACCGCGGGCCTAAGCCACAGAGTGGGCCAGGGCCTGAGCCGGGGCTCGAGCCGTGGAGCCGGGGGCTCGAGCCAGTGGATGAGATGAGGCTCGAGCCGAGCTGGAGCACCAACGTTAAGGTGCATTACCGCCACGTACTGTGTTGGAGTGTGAACCACAGTCACCTATGGATAGAAGTACTGGAACGGAAAATGGACTCCTTATTGGACCGCTTATATCGGAGATTTTAGATGCAGTCCCATAAAATCTGATACTTGTGTTTTGGCTGATATCAGACCAATATCCGATATCGGTATCGGATCAGGACACCCCTAGTACCAAATGCACAGCCTGCCACTGCTCCCTACAGAGTTTTATCAGTTAAATATTGAAGTTCTAGATCTTCTCTCTCTTACCTCTATGTTTAATGAAGGTTTACATAATGGGGTCATGGCAGATTCATTTTATGAAGGAATTTTAAACTTATTGTACAAGCAATGTGATGACACAGGCACTTACCATTAACAAACACTGATTATAAGGTATTGGCCAAAATAATCACTAAGATTAAATAGGGTTTTAGATGAACCTACTGAAAAGTAATAGACCCCCCCCCAGGACAAAGCTGAAGACCATGGGTGACAAGGCTTTCAAAGCTGCTGCTACCCATCTGTGGAACATCCTGCCAGACCACCTCCGGGCCCCACAGACAGAGGACATTTTTAAAAAATGTCTTCATGAAAAGCTTATACATAATCTTCCCTGGTCTGTGCATGCCTCACCGGTTTTAATTGTTTTTCTTTTAAACTGTTTTTATCTGTCATACTTGCGTTTCACTTCCTTTTAATTGTATTTATTGTACCCTGCTTATAGCACTTTGAGTTTTTTTTAGCTAAAAATGTGAAGTGGATTATAAATAAAATCTATTATTATCATTATTATTATTACCTGTGCAGTTAAAGGCTGCTTAATGTGGGATAATTTGAGTACTTTAAGAGAGCAGTTATACATGAATCTTGAACCTTTTCTATCTAGAGAGCTATTTTAGGACTGAAAGAAAAAATCTGTCTGGACTCAAAAGATATCCTTATGTGTTTTACCTCACAGTGGTGACTGTTTAAGAAGCTCTTCAGGATTAGTTGGTACAGCACATGTCGATAATAAATCAAAGTTTCAGTGCATTTACAGAACTACAAATAAATTACAGAACAACACTAAAGAAAACGGTGAAATTTGTCATTATTGTGTTGTGCAGCAGATGTTGACTGGTATGTGAAGGACTTCTTTGCACTGGAGAATACAGATGAAAACCTTCAGTGTCAAAACAAAAACTAGCCTAGTTTTATTACAACGACTTGATTCGTTTGGAGTATAGTCTATATTTTTATAACTGCATAACATCAGAATGATTTTATGGTTGTGACAATAATTGCAAAATGTGTAAAATAAATAAATAAATAAATCTGTTATTCATTTCTATATGTTTTTGACAAATCTACATGGAACCACTCAAAAAGGGCCCAAGAGCCAAATGTGACCAGGGAGCCACAGGTTGTCCATCCCTGGTCTCCACCAAAACATGGTATTTGATTATATCTCACGCCAGTATCTCTGGGGCTGTGATGGAGGCTTATGGTCTCCCCTGATGTTTTATTCAGACGGTGAAATGTTTAAAAAAAAAAAACAAAAAAACCCCCCCAGAAAATACACTAAATAAACAGCACAGCTTCTATAGTCCATATTTACCAGACTCAGCCGGTTTGTCCTCATGTTGGGGTCCAGTTCTGCTGGAGTTCTCTCCCTCTGTCATCTTGTTTTGTCCATTGGAAACTGTTTAAAATGAAATACTGGGTTAATTTTAACAAGGTAGTTCTCAAAGCACTCACTAATCAACATGATCTTTACCAATATAGAGGATGATGTAACAGTAGTATTCCTGTCTGGGAATGAACACACAGAAGAAGAAAACAAATAAACCTGGATCTTAAACAGTGAGGTCGTGTGTCCTTATGTAACAGCACCACAGCTATTAGCATCATAAACTTCATACAACAGTTATAACAACCCCAGGTCCATTCCACTTATTGAAACACATCAACATACTTCTAACACTACAGACATCAACTCATAACTGATAAAAGGACAACAAAATAAACCGATAAAGGACAACAAAATAAACCGATAAAGGACAACAAAATAAACCCAAAACATGTTTCATGCTAAAGACCCGCGGCCATCTTACAACAATATGGACGACTTACCAAAACAAAACTTTCACAAAAACAGAGTGTCTCGTTGACAAAGTGGAGTAAATCACACCCCGGTTAAAAATAATATTAAATCACAATAATACACAATTAAATATTAATATGGTACAATGTTAATGACCCGGGTAAACTCACCGACAACAAACGACGTAAAGAACAGAGTCAAATATAGATGTTTTAAAAAGACTCTTGTCACGGCCATAACTGTTCAGTCGACGAAATAAAACTTTCTACTGTCGTGTCGTGGTTTGTTGGTTTTAAGCTTTAAATTCAATCGTCGTACACACACAGTCCTCCCCCATTACAACATGACACTTCCACGAGAACGTATGTCGCGCCAGATCCAGAGGGCGGGGCTACGGAGGAACGTACAACACAACCCACCTATGGGAGGAGGAGGGGATGTGTCCTTTAACCACAATGAGACAAATACTTCAACCTCTTTCTCTTTCTATTTTACAACAACCTTCACTGTGTGAAATGGAACAGTTTATCATGTTTGCTGTCTGTGTAGGTTTTCATTCGCCCAGGTCATAGTTCTTCATGGTTGTTCTTCTCGGTTTAGCACAAAACATTTCGTCTGTCATCCAAGAGACTTCAGTCATTCACACAAGAACACAACACAATGGATTTATGGTTTCAGTGTGCTGCATGCACGGTACTGACACATGCAGCAGTTCCCTCTCTTCTCACTGCAGACAAGATGTCAGTAAATGAAATTAAACCATTTTGATTTGACTGAAAACTCACGATCTATTAATCTATGAAAACGTGCTCACTGACTAATTCTGCACAAGTAAAACTGCACATATTCAATTAAAAGGAGAAAGTTCCTACTATCTGCTTTCACGTCTTTTCTACTATATGACTTTCTTATGACTGTTTCTACTTACGATCACTTAATTCTAAGTAATTAGGTTTCTTTTTGAATACAGTTTAAAAGTATAAGGGTATAAATTCGAAACTGCAAATAGTTCATCCTCATGTCTGCCTAAAACACGGTGAAAATCTATAATTCTAAAATCACATATGCATATTAAAGTAAAAACCACACAAGCATTCTTTTCTTACTAACATGTTATATGCATGTGTGTTTCAACTCTAACCTTAGTCTAACAGTCACACTAGTTTAATGTCCTATATAGTGGATTAACAAACAAAAACAATGCAGTTTCTGTGAGGACCAAATTAATCTAAATAACACGTAAGTGATATTTTTACCTCATAGTTTGAAGAGTCCAAATGTTACCAGCTCTCAACTCCATCAGTGAAAGTTGATTCCGAGCCCACGTATTAAAAAGCAAATCGTGGATCACGTGGCCTCAGGCTCCGCCTCTTTAACCCTTTTTCCCGCGTTGTGACTACTTTCCCGCCAGTGTTTAATGCGCTTCAGCCTTTTAATGAAAGACGAGTTTGACGAAATTCCCCTAAAGCTCCTCCCATATTTAATATACACTCCCTCTGTCCAGTGGATGACAGATTCAGTGTAAAACAGTAAAGTACAGTTTTTTTTCATTGAAGCAGGTATGTTGAAAAGCTTGTATGCGTCAACAGTTTTTCAGTTTTAAAAATGTGTCCACAAGCCTTCTGCTCTCTGTACACTACACACTTGTAGCACAACTACTAAAACAGATCCATGCACAAACTGGTGGTGGATTATAATGAGTCGATGAGGAAACTGCTGAGGGTTCCAACACTTTAGTGCCAGTCAGATGTTTGTGCAGTTCGATGCTGTGCGGCTGCTATACGGCATTTTATTCATTCATTCATGTGCAGAGTTACAAAATTATCAAACTCAATTGTACAAGCACTGGTTTGTCCCAAGATTAGTTCTGTAAGGTTTTCATACTAATGTTTAATACTGATAATGTACAAATAAATGGCACAAAACAGTAAATGCAGATAAAAGCTCTTGAAGAAAAAATAATCTGACAAATCATCCATAAAAACTCCTTTAGAGAATATTATAGACTTACCATAACCTTCTGCTTCCATGTTAATGTGATCCAAAACACTAGTCAAATAGTAATACTAATAAGCTTTATAAGTTTTCATTTTGCAGAACACTAAAGCCAGTTTTTCTAATTAAAATATGACATTATGTTCTTCACTCAGATAAATACATCCTTAGGGATTCCTTAAATTAATCTGAAAAAACACAGATACAGACCAGACTCCAAAACAAAACACCACAGCCTGAGGTACCCTTTTCCCCACAGGAATATATTTATTTGAAATTAATTCAAATGATAAAAACATGATTGATTAACATGAAATGACCACAGGGTTTTTTCTCTTTGAGTGAACACGGTGAGAACATTAGGAGACAAAGTGACAGGGTGCACATCCATCCAGGACAGGATGTCCAGGTCCATTTGATGTTATTTATCATCGCCATCATGTGCCTCCTTCACCGTTTTCCAGCAAACTTGATTTTCAGAAAATGGATCCCAAAATGTTGGCTGTTGGTAAAACCTCTGATGCATCCATTCAGCTCATTTACCCTTATGGCCAAACATCCAGAGAAGTGCTACACAGTCCACTCTAAAGGACCAAAGCTCACCGACTGGAACATTGTTATATTTCTTAATCATTTCTCTTTCCTATATTACAAGCTTTTTACAACATAAAAATAGATCAATAACTATGATTACCATATTCCTTAATGTAAATATACAATATTTATTGCATTTTCAAATAGAGTTGTTTTTTATTTACTTTGTCATCTTTCCCCCTAAAAATAAAAATAAAAGCACTGGTACCTTGAAGAGACGATAGATTAGTGTAAGGCATGTGATCAGCAGGGGGCGCCGTGTCACTGAAAATGAACACCCGAACATTGTGATTTTCTTGACCTGCATGGCATCTTAGTTTGAGTATCACATAATTAGCGTTTTAACATCAAGCTTAATGTTTAAAAGAAAAAAATACAAAGTAAAGGATCTCCATTTTCTCTGGCACTTAAGTGTTCCTTGTTTTTGGTTAGCTGCTACCAACTACAGACTGTACAAACTGCTCCTTGCATAGGAATGAATTAACAAGATATCGTCTTTCTCAGGCCTACAGTCCTTTTACAAAGGGCCATGAGCAGCAGCAACAGGAAAATCATCGTTTCAAAACAGTTGAGCAGGTTTCCCTGGACACATGTGATCCCTTATAAATTCCACCAAAATTCTGCTCAACAAACTTGCAGCTAAATGATCTATAAATCCAGTAAACATGTCGTGAATGATTAAGTGTTGGCCTGTGCTGTAGCCCACATGGAAAACAGTGTTTTTACAAAGACGCTGGCTATGTGAACTACACTCGATCAGACACAGATTTTTGTCACATCATAATGTAAATCCTGATCGCAGGGTGCAAATATATCAATCATGCACAGTGTCTCGGTTTAGCAGTTAGACTGCCCTGCAACATCCCCTTAAAAAGGTGTAGTCTGCATTTTTTAAGTGGGGTTTTATGATGCATTTATCAACTGTCAATGTATTCATCACCTACTGTATTCAGCACAGAACCTGTTCGGAGAAGCAGGAGACTTAAAGCTAAACAATCTACAGAAACAGCAACAAAATGTATTTTTGCAACCTTCGTTTTGTTTTTTGGTTGTTTTTTTTTTTTTTTTTTAGAATATTTTCATTTTATATAACCACTGTACAATTTTACACTTTTTATAACATATAAGATCTTCGAAGCTGTCTTTTGTACAGTTGCTTCGGCAAATCATCTGTGCAAAACCAGGAAAACTGCACTGTTTCATTTTCAGTCACTGCTTTAACTCTACGGTGGCAGCAAAACATATTACCCGAGCTGAACACTTCACATTAGTAATCTGTAATCATTTTAGCACTGACAGACTACAGAATTACAGTAGATGAAGCCTGACTATGTGAAGCACTAGAACTTTATATCTGGTTAATGTGCGCACTGGTTTTATATATGTTCACTTACCAATAACATGTTAACAGTCAATTTCAATTATAGTTCAACTGCAGATTATACAGTTACTATTAAATACCAGAATTGAGAATTTTTGAACGACATTTTGCACCAGAATGTCGACCAGCGACTCTCGTGCTGCGAGGTAAAATTATGGATTTTGTCATGGAGGTCTGGTGGCGTTGAAGAGCTTCATCAGCAGTGGCTGTGTGACAGCAAGGTACACTTGTGAAAATATTCTAAATAATGCACACTCTTAAAAGTGAAATGGCCTCTGTGTCCAAAATACATGTCATTGAAGCCTTTATCTAAGCAGTACATTTAGTTTTAGTTCTCCTGTCTGCTTCTGAAATGGTGGTGTGCTGATCGTCATCTACTGCAGGTGATGAACTGACCACTGAAAAGTATCTCATACGACGACACTTAAAATAATCCAAACTAACATTTTAAGATGGAAAAATAAAACACCCAAATACAAAGAACTGGAAACTTCGGCAAAAAACAGTGCCTCTCTCCAAATGTAAAAATAATCAGGCAAGGCTTCTGTCATCACTTGGCATGCACTTTATCCGAGGAGAGACTTGAAAAATGTCAGACATGTATCGGACATCTATGGAAACTGTCCCGACTCTGTGCAGCTTGTTAGATTCCACACACTTTTGGCACACCGATGCAGAGAGTAGAGTTGAGCGCACCGTCACCTGGCACTGCAGGAATGGCCATTTAAGACAAAAACTAAAATTAAAACATCTGTGGCGTCCGTGGAATTTTACAACTGAAAACTCAGTTTTCAATCAGCATTGATTTTGTTCCCCCAAAACAATAAAATAAAAAATGTCATTCAGAATTATGAAAATCATAATCACCATTATGAACATGGTAAAAAATAGAGATGGAATGCACAGATTTGGAAGTTTTCAGAGTTTGGTCCTGATATGAAGCTTCTACATCCAGTCTGCAGAGGAAGTCATGCTGGTTCCTCACCTCCAAGTGGTTTCGTTCTCTCGTGCAAAGACAGAAGGTGAGCGCCGAGCGGTGTAGTGTTGACTTTGTGCTTCCAGCTGGTGGTTTAGTGTTAGTGTGTGAGTGCCTCTTCTTCCCCCTTGACTGTCCATCGAGTCGACTGACAGAGTTCAAGTCCTGAGCTGAGGTTGGTTCACCTGCCCACCGGCGGTGCTGGAGGAGCTCCTCTCATCATGGCTGAGGGCGGGAGGAGGGACAGGAGTTACTACAGCTCAGATCTCACACTACAGGAGTATATGGTGATTTTACACATTTTCACAATATCCTTTTTTCCTTACATATTTATATATAGCTTGTGTGCATGTATGTGTGTAGTATAAGATGTAAAATTGGTGGCATAAAATGCACAAATTACTATTAGCAATTATTTTTCTGATAATTAATCATCATCATTTCATTGTGACAGTACCAGCAGTCGGTAGCTGGGATAGTAAACAAACTGGTATGATTATGGTTGAACATCAAACTGACTGAGAAACAACTAACACTGGAAGGTGGAAACACACAGGGTTAAGTTTTAAATAAACCAGAAGGCTCCTCTAAAACCAAAACGCTGTCAAGAACCTGGAGTGAAAATTTACAACACAGAAAAAAGATGACCAGGGGCAGGTGTCAGTTTCAGGTTTCTGCTGCTATGTTGTCAATACAATGAATCATATCTGTCCAAACATCACATATGCCACTATATATTACTATTATTATATTCCAAACACAACAATCTACCTTATGTGAGACCTGGCTTGTAAATGACAATTTTTAATCAGAGGTAATTGGGAACACATTAACTTCTGTCTTTGTTGTTTTACTTCAGTTTTAACTTACTAAGACCCTGCTAAGGGCTTTCTGTCCACATTTGTGGACCAGAGTTTCAAGGCTTTACACTAACAAACTAAAATAACACGCTGCACACTTTTAATACCCCTCAGCCAAATATAGTGTAAGATTCTGTTGAAAGTTACTGCCCTATAATTTAGATTAGATTGTCTGTGTAAAACATATTACATACATATTTATATTTGAAAGTTCTCAGATATTATGACTGCACAAGGCTGTTTCAAATAAACATATCACTCCAACAAAGTGGTGATGTCTCCATTTCACCCCATTTGACCTTGGAAAAGTAAGTCAAGGTCACCCATTTTCAATCGGCTCCTGCTCCAAGCCAAGATGCATCCATAGTATAAATTTGGTGCAGATATCTCACTGCATTCTTCAGATAATGCGATTGGGTTGAATAGACAGACAGATGTCAAGACTATTACAATACTCCTTCAGCCAGACGTTGGCTGAGGGGTAAAAACTGTCCACCACAAAGGACATTCTATGAAGTTTTATAAAAATGCATCTGCAAAAACTGTTGTATCATGATATTTCCAATATAGGCAAATATTTAATTTAAAAAAGCCAAAACTTGTACTTTCCTGGGTCTCAGGAAAGACTTGTTAAACAATAGCAGTGAAGAGAAGACGTCTGTGTGTGATATTTTTAACTAGTGTGTTGACCTATGGGGATCCACGGGTTCTAGATGTTGTAGATTTTATGCTGTTGTGTATTTGTGCATGTTGTACCGCATTTGTCTAGCAGTCACCGCCAAAGCGTTCTGGCCATAGAAACAAGATTGAAGGGCTATTGTATTCCAAAATTATTAATATCTCCCAAAATATTGGTCCTATCAACTTGTTGTTTTTGCTAGTCTCTTCCTTGACCAAAAACACGCAAGTATGCCAAACTGCAGCAGTCAGTGCTTTCCAGATTTTGTGTGAATCCCCAGACACACACACACAGAGGCCACTTGGCTTTTATAATATAGATAGGGCAGAGTCCATACTGAGGTGAAAATAGTCAAACATGAGCCTCTTACCTTTGTTGTTTTTGCTGGGGTAGACCTTGTTGAAATGCCTGTACTCTTCTGGAGGTGGAAGATCTTCAATAGGGTGGAAGTTGAACTTGGATTCAAAATCATCTAAGAGGAGAGGGAAAAAGCCAAAGAGAAAAAATGTTATTTGCAAAGACCAGAGGAAACCTTCAAAGAGCAGCTCCTTATCTCTGAGCTCAACTTTGACCTGTTAAAATGGACTGATATCAACATGATAGAGCTATTTCTAATCAGTTCTGTATGTTCATCTGGTTAATGCGTTGCTCAAAGCGGTGTGCTGCACTTCTAACACTGGGAGACAGAGCAGCCAATCTGCTGTGTTTTTGTGGTTCATTTAACTACTCTGATGTGACACCTCTTCTTTAGAAATGATTGTACCACATCAGTTTAATATGTAGCCTGCATCTGACATGGTAACAAATAAGGTACAGCCGGTGTGTTATAGCAGTCACTTTAGTCTCAGTTATACGTACTATGAATTCCACTGATCGACACATATGGATGACGCTGCTGCAAAAATGGTCACAGATTCGAGCCTCCCATTTTACTTCCAGATAATGGTTTTGAAGGAAAAACTGAAAGCTAAAAACTGCCACCATACCGCTGTTTCTAGTCTAGGTTAACTTTGCTCTTATACATATATACTTTATGTCCATTCACTTCTAATTCGTAAATACTGACAAGCTGTTCACATTTGATAAAATCTTCCGAATCAATTTACAGTGAACAAAATAAACTATCACTGTCCATCTCTTGAATGGAAAAGGAGTTATTTCTAAACTAGGCTTACACCGTTGGAAGCGACGGGTAGGGGTATATCCCCAAATGCTCCCAATCCTTAACCAGACAGCTATGATGTCATGACGTGAGGCATCCCCAGGTCACGACCTTTCATTTGCCCTTGATTTGAAGTCAATCAGACAAATAGTTCCAGAGATATGAACAAAAGAGTGTTTAATGATTTTAAACTTTTGAATGGCTCCTTGTGGGCAATCTAGAAATGGTAAATCATCCAAATCGAATCAGTTCTTCCTCTCCATTATATCAATTGATAGGGAAAATATGGAATTTCTAAACCGAATATTTTTCAAGTTATTGCATTCACACGAAGGATATCCACTGGTGGTGGTGGTTGGACCAAAAACATAGTATCCCCAAAACTCCGTTCGGGGATATAATTATTAAATTGTTTGATCTTTCAAAAACAAATGTAAATGTCTGTGTTAAACTTGATTAACAAAACAATCTACTATAATGTTAATGCAAATTAAAAAAAAAACAAAAAAAACAACCGTTACATTTTTCGATCTTTTAAAATGTAGTTTTTGTCTGATAAATAACTTATATGAGTTCAATGTAGAGTATATTATCTAGAAGTACTAGTATAAATGAATTCAGGAATACCAAAATTGATACATACTACAATACTGGAACCTTCCCAGTTTATCCAGTAAAACTCCACATATCTTAATATAGAACAGGCATCACCAAATAGCAGACCTTGGTCCGGAGCCGGACCCAGTGATGGTTCTGTCCAGACCCGTGACCAATATCTGATAAATTCACAAGAATACATCATTTTCATGAAGTATTTTTCACGACTGTGGCAGCTATAGACAGCGGGTGCTGCTACTCCAGTTAATACGACAATTGCTTCACTCAGATGAGCCAATCAAATTGCTTGTTTACCCTGCACGATGTGTGCACCACAGTAAAGAGGAAGAGACAGTGGTGGCAGCATGTCTTGCTCCAAAACAAGGAAAGTTGATGTGGAAAACCATTGTTTTTTAGGGCACTTTCACACTGCGTACCCGAGTCTGTACTGTACTTGGATAGGTTCACATCTTTCCTGCAGATGATGCGTTCACAAGCACATGTGTACATGTACTCGTGTACATGTGGGTGTTACAGGGCCAAAACAGTAGCTCGCGGTGTGGAGGGAATTCTGTCACTAGCCTACAAGCACAGAAGTTAGAAGAAGACAAACCCTTACCTATCAGTTATTGGCCCGTTTGAGGCCAAGAGGTGAAGAGCTTATTCACCTCGGTCTGTACTTTTTAAAAATTTATTCATTTTATTCTGAGGTTTCTGTTTTCTTTAATCTGAAATAAAGGCCTTAAATGCATTTGCCTGGGAATACTTTTACTTATGGTAAAGGAGCTAGCTGTGCACTGTTAAACATTTCCTGCATTGAAAATTGACAAATACTGTTGAAACCATATGAAAATGTGGACATAGGAGAAGGCTCAAAGACAGAAGCTGGACTTCGATTCGGACGTTTTACTTGGAGGAAATTTTAATAACTGGACCTCAGTGATTTTTAATTGAATACCCTGTTATAGAATATATAGTGAGACAAAAATAAAAAAATATAAAACTAAAAACTTTATATATTAATCAACAATAAAATGGGTCCAAGTATAAAGAAGCTATTTATTGGGCTTTTTTGGTGGAGATGTGGTGAACCTTTAATAATAACTAATAATTCCTAAACTGAGGCTTAAAAAAAAAACCAAAAAACTATACCCAAAGAACAAGTTACATTTCACAGAAACATGTCACATACTGTGTGACATGTTTCTGATGTCTGCCCCAGCCCCCACTTATACGACAATGTTTCACCTGAAAAGAGTATTTCCTGCTAAGTATTTCCTTCTCCTTGCTGGGTTTACACAACAACAAAATAAAAATGACCCGTTTAAACTGGAACGCTGAAAGGGCTGAAAATGCTGTAGTTTGCATGCCAGGCCAGTTGTAGGTGATGTAACTTTGTAGTGCTGTTCCTCCACAGATGGGCAGAAGTACAACCAGCTGTTATCGTTGCTGTCCAGGGGCATGCAAGGCACTCTGAATGACAGTGAAATGTGCATGCACAAAGTAGAGCGTGACGGCAACATTTTCACTGAAAACCCCAGCTTACCCGAATATGGCTGTTACGTTTGAGAAAAATTCCACTCTGGAGGCTGTATTAAAAAGTTTCTGTGTAAACAGGAGGCCAAAATGCAACAAAACCTTTGCATTTTACTCTAAAGCTGTTGCTGTGCAAACGGGGCCTGAATCTGATACCAGTAATCTAGGAACTGTTCTTGGTCTGTAGATTTACTTTAGTACAGGAAGAGCAAAGGTTCATTTGCATGGCTGCTATTGAATATTTGACTACCCACAGTCACACCTTTGTGCCACTGCATCAGATTTAGATGATAAAACTGTGCATTAAAAGCAAAACATGGGAATGGAACTGAAATATCTTGCAAGGATACAAAACTATAGTAACTTCCTGGTTCAAGAGCAGAGAGATAAGGTTTGAAGGCCAAACATCTCATTTTACAGAACTTTAACCCTGAAGGTTTAACGTGGTCTAGTCGGTTTGATTACTGTATCTCTCCTACTCACCCAAGATGGACTTGGAGGAAGAGATGGAGGAGTGACCGTTCCGGATGGGCGGAGGTGGTGGAGGGGGTCCGGCTGGGGTGCGGGAGGAGGAAGAGGATAATGAGGAGGAGGAGGAAGAGGAGGGAGGTGGAGGTGGTTTGCCCATTCGGCTCTGAGGCTCTGAGGCAGCAGAGCTATGGCCTCGGTATGGGGGTGGGGGTGGGGGTGCCTCCCGGCCACCGTTACGGGATCCAGAAGAGGGCACTTGAGGAGCTGTGTGGACGACACACAAACACACGGTGACGATGATGACAACAATGAATCTCTAGACCAATCAGATGCTCAGATTTTCATGAAGTTTCTCATGCACTGTAATACCTTTTCTCTTTAACTCTGATGGAAAAAATATTTGTGCTTTACTTAAGTACAACTACAAAAAACAAAAAAAGGACATCAATACAAGTAAAAGTCCTGAGAAATCTTATAGTAAGTAAATTTATACAAACAGCAAAATGTAGTTCAATTAACATATCACATAACAACCATTATATAACTAGAGGCGACACATCAGTGTTGTCATAGCATGTTGCTGTTGGATCTGCTGGAGGTTGAACACCTGTTTGTCCATTTTTATACCGGACACTCATGAGGCCTCATCACATGATTAATGGGAGAGGAGAGGAAAAACTCCTCTATATATACACTCATCTGTTTTGAGTTTCTGGACTCTTTCTCTAATCATTGATTTTTGGTGTCATACTGGATGATTTAAAAATGTAGTTTAAATAAGCCAATTTTAGAGGAAACAATCACAATTTCATACACTGATTTTTGTAAGACATTACAAGACAAAATAATTGAAACTAGTGGTTTTCTTTAGCAATGTGTGTTATATTCTAAAAGGTTGTTATATGACCCATTGCATAAGATCTTGAAAGGAATTAAGGCTGTCAGACATATACAGTAGAGTGAATAGAATATTTGCCTCCGAGATGTAGTGTAGCAGCATACAGCAGCATAAAACACAAACATTCATATTAGTTTCATATTTTACTTAAATCCAGTACTTTCACTCCCTGAAGACAAGTTGAAAACCAGTACAAAGAGGAGCAGAAAGTAGGGAGATTAGAGAATATTAGTAATGTTCTGTGAGTTAATGTATGAAGTAGGGAAAAGTAGAGAGACTAAATATGAAGAGGAATGCTGGAATATTCCACAGGGCTACAGGAATGCAGAGAAACCAGGAGGCCTTGTGGAGATGTGCTCCATCATCCAATCACAACACAGAACTCGAGCTAACAAGCGCCTTCCTGTTTGGTGTGTTCAGTCCGACTTCAAATAATGAATGTGTGCCCCTCACTCAGGATCAATGACTCAAAGTGTTTCAATCTGAATGTGTACATTATACAAGACATGCTCTATAGAACTATAAAAACTGTTTTTTAAGGCACTGCCATTAAACCTATGTCACCACATGTAAAAGCCTTTAAAGCCATTAAAGGTACAGACTGAGGCATCCAAAATGTTTACATGTCCACACAGCATAGATCCATCCAGGCCTAAACACACAGATCTGTTCCACATTTTGAAATACTGTAACATGAGTGCAAATCCACCATGGGGAAAAGTGATTTCCCAAAACACAGGAACAGCTGTAGATAGCATTTAAACTACGGCCTGTTGAGCATCTGTGCAGACACCTGGCTTACAAACTACAGCAAGAGCACGAGGCAGACAAACCAAACCATTGCCCTGTGCTCTACATCCACATTCAACCTGCAGTCCGTGCAATCCATGTGGAGGGAATCCATCCACAAAATGTGCAGCTGAACTGCACCGAGACAAGTCAAAACTTGCATTGCCCTCCATATGAACATTCCTCTAACAGAGAATGGACATGTATCCATATCTGGGACATCTTAAAGCCGAATCATCAACTGATCATTCTTATTCAATATAAGGTGAGATACATTCACATTTTCATTTATGTTTTTACAGAACTGATGGCCTCATTCAATGCACAGATTATGTGGTTAATGTTTGGCACTATGGCTATATGACATGACAGTTTACAGTGTGGTTATAAAAAGAGGAATGATCTAAATGTTCAGTTCCAGATTCAAAAACTCATTTGAATTTGACATTCAGTTTAGTCTGATTTCCAGTGAAGTAACATTAGTGAGGTAAATCAATGGATTCCCACCAGACCCCCCTACAGTGACAGATGTTTGGCAGGTGACGATTTTACCTGTTCTGCGTCCTGGTGGCTCTCTGGCAGGTGGCGGAGGTCTGCTGGCCTGCTGGGACGGTGGAGAGGGTGATGGGGGTGGAGGTGGAGCATGGTTGCGTCCCTGGCTACCACTTCCAGATGTGGGTTTTTTATGCAGGGAGTTGTGCCTCTGTGGCAGCTCTGGAGCCCCGCCCCCATCTACATGTGATGGCCCATTGGAGACTGATGTGTGTGGCCTGTAAGGTGGAGGAGGTGGCGGAGGGGCGGAACCACCAGTGGGGGGTCTGCTGGAAGATGATGGTGGCTTCACAGAGCTTGGAGGGGTGGGGCCTCGGTTGGGGGTCGGTGGGAGGGGCTTCTCTCTGCTGTGAGAGGATGAAGATTGTGGAGCAGAGGCTTTTTGATTGGGTGTAGGTGGAGCATTGCCACGGCCACCCCTGTTGAAGGGTGGAGGAGGGGGTGGGGCAGAGGTGCTGTGCTTCATCCCACTGCTTGCGGAAGAGCCACTGCTGGGACGGGAGATGTCTGGCAGCGATGGGCGGTGGGAGCGCTGGTGCTCAGGTGGAGAGGGTTTGTTGGCCGGGGAGGGCGAGGTGGAACGGCCTGTAGGAGGTCGAGGAGCTGTGGGCCGGGCTCCTGGGGGTCGAAGAGCAGATCTGCCCACTGATCCCCCTGCAGAACCATCTAATGAGAAGACAGAGAGAGGTTCAGGACATAGCAAAAAAGAAAAATACCCTGAACAATAACAGATAGATACAGGTAACTGAATAAGCTAGATGGATGCTTTTCTCTGGTTCTCCTGCTGCTGTGGTTTGAGTTGGTTGTTATGCTGTCATAACAACATGTTGGAAACTAATTACCCTTTTAGTATTAGACATGGTTAAATCAAAGTAAACATCGATACAGTGAAACACACAGGTAAGTTGTGGACCACATAGTATTGTATGTACAGAAGTGTGTGCATTCAGGAAAAAAGAAAAGAATATTAACAGATAACAAGTGAAAAAGTAAGCGGAGCTTACCAATATCCCTCCCCGGTTGCACAACTCTTTGCCCCTCCTGATCACTGATACCCTTCCTACCAAAAGAGTCAGCCTTTTCAAAAACTTATTTAAAATTTCTAAACAATGTAAAAATTTGGAGAAGGACATATGTAAAGAGCATGTGTTAAAAACAACTGAGTGAATAGTGTTCGAGGAATTAAGTGGGACAAATTTTCTAAGTGGAAATTTTCAAAAATTAGTAAAAATTAAATGGAATTCCTAGTATATCTATGTCAGGGGTCACCAACCTTTTATCTTCTGTGAGCTACTTTTACATAATGAAGTTGCCAGAGAGCTACTCTAATCTAACAACATTTATTTTCATAGCTAATTTTCATAAATACACATATTTTGTATAATACATTTGTAACATTGTGTTCTTTATTATTTTATTTATTTATTTTGTTTTAACATTTACAATGCTTAAAAAGTGTTAATATGAAACTATTATTTTACTTTTACTGACAAAATCAAAAGTAGAAAAAAACAAATACTAGCATTTGCATGCTGTATTCCTAAATATTTTAATACTGTCAAAAATTATAAAAAATGGAACAATGCTGCATATTTTTATAGAATTATTAAAAACAAATAACACACACCTGTATGTGCATTATTAATACTTCAAAATTGTGAAAAGGAGCTTTGCCACTCACACAATAAAACTTCGCCAGCCTGTGCCGCTGTATTTCTGAAGGATTTGACCATTTCTAAATTCACATATGCTGTCAAAACATATCAGTTAAAAACAGAATAACTTTGTGCACGTAAATCCAGCATCTGCCTATCACTTCTACAGAGTCATCACAGATAGCTGACCGTTTCATCTTGGGAGGGGGGCAGGACACTTGTAATTTTGACTGGGTGGAAATTTAGACCTATTCAACCAAATGACGAATCAACTTTGCATTATTATATTATTGACCCTTGGAGAGCCCCCGGTAGATCGCGAGCAACGTGTTGGAGACACCTGGACTAGTTCTATTTTTAGAACAAGTCTGCGGGTGACTCACATGGTCTGTGCGGATGACCTGGTGCCCATGGGCACCAGGCTGGTGATCCCTGATCTCTATACAACTACTACTAGTACTAATAATAATTAAGCAATAATGAAAAATGAAATACAGCTAACAGGGCAGCCCTCCAGCTAATCCAGTCTATCATAATTTCCAGTCTATAAGCCACTACTTTTTTCACACGCTGTGAACCCGCAGTTCAAACAATGATGCAGCTAATTTATGTTTCATGGGCTAACAATAGATCCGGCTGTCAAAGAAGGAAATAAAGCTGCTGCATATAAGCTTGGCATCACTGAATCGATAGTGAGACATTGGAAATGGCAGTGTGAAACGTGGGTGCAGCAAATAGTCTGGAAAGTACGGTAGCCTCAGTGGATGCATCTTGAGATCCTAACTTGCTCCTCTGTTTAACCAGCAGTTTGTTACAATTATAAAACAGAGCAAGACCATTGTTCACTTATGAATAAACATGTGCAATGGTATTTAGAAATCATTACACTTTCTCTATTTAAAACTACTGAGAATAATGCCAGACGGGGGTTGTGTGTATTTATTCTTTTTTTTTTTTTTTTTTAACCCCATTCCGCACTTAGATCACCCAAAAACCTTCTAAATCTGGTCCTTTTTTTTTTTTTTTACAACTTTTTGCAATAGTAACAGTACAGGCTGATACTGCAATAATGATTTGATAAATTGCACAGGCCTAATAACACATTCAATTGAAAAATGAGAAAATGTAAAAAGACGTGACGAGCACCATATGCTTTTTTTTTTTATTAATTACCTCCAACTGGGCGTAATTTGGGCACACCACCTTGGAAAAGGCCTCCCATTCCCATTGGTCCTCCTCCGCCAAAACCACCTCCGCCGCCACCACCACCTCCACCGCCTCCACCTCCAGATTCTGGTGACAAGATGGAAAGACAAATTTAACACAAACATTTCAAAGCAAATTTTAATATTCAAATATTTGGAGACAATACTAGTTTTCATAGAGATGGGTGAGACTAAATCTGTCACCACATCAGTCACTTTTTGAAGTAAAAATACTGTATCTACATTCAGTCTGAGGTGTGTATTAAATAGCTGATAATGTAAGTGAAAGGAGTGAGCCTGAAGCCGCTTTGAAAATATTTTACAAAAATGAGAAAATGACTGGAAAATTGACACTACTTATTCTACAGAGAATTAAAAAAATCTTTTATTGAATGTTCAGAGGCATTGACAGTGTTTTCAGAACAAAACTGAAAGCCTGTTAGGGCCAACCTCAGTGATTTAAGGTCTTAGTAAATGGATATATTGTACTGTAGAGTATAAAGTTATCAACTGTAACAAAATGTACATAAAATTCATCTTAACCATGTATGTACCTGGCAAGATTTGTTTCTACAGTGTTGTTAAATCAAGAATTAGAAAGCCAGTTAAAAAGAAATAAAATCAAAAAAAAAAAAAAAAAAAAAAAAAAAAACAAGTTACACAATTGTCAGTCTGTCCCATTTTTTACAGCTCAACATTGCAGTAGTCACTGTACAACACTGGAAGGACTGAGGTTCTTAGTATCAAGGCTGTTCATTAGTTGAGGTTAGTGTAGTTTTTATGAAACAAACTCACTCTCTAAAACCGGTGCACTCCGATCATTGACCACAGTGGTCTTCTTCAGCTTAGTGCCTTTACAGATGTCTGACAGCAGCGCTCCTCTACCTTTAGCCTCTGATGAGGACAACTTTGGAGGGGTCGTGTTTGCCTGCAGAAAAAAAAGGTCAACAATGGATAAATAAACAAATAATAAATAGAAAAAGGCTAAATAAAGGATACAACATTAGAATGTTACATTTATGTTACTTATGTACAGCTGGGTAATCTCATGAGCTTAGATCATGATCAGTCTTAATTTGTCATATGATCTCCTTTTCACAGGGATCATATAGATCAAGGAATTTAAAAACAATAACAGTGTTAAAACTTCACCAACATTCATTTTGCACTGTTATCCATCATTTTAATATGAACTGATGAGAAAATGAACATGTTAGAGCATGCAAATCACAACAGAGTCATTGATTACATTTTAAATAATGCATTGTACAACTGCTTTGAAAGTATAAAATACCAGTGAGCTAAAAAAATAAAGGTAAGGATTTACTGCACAACGTGTGGATCCAAGTTAATATTCCTAGAATGACCGGCTTCTGTGACCCCCCCCTCAGAGAACCTCTGGGTGGCCAGTTCCTCTGCACTGTGGGTTCGAGTTTGAGGCCGGGAGACCTCCCACAGAGGGGTTTTCCTCACCCTTTATCTGTGTCTCTCCCGCACCAGAACTGTCACGAGTGAGACTGAGACACCCTGTCTCCTCCAGGGGCTCGCAAGACAGAGTCAGCTGTGCGTCAGCGGTACCCAGGTCAGGTACTTGCGGTCCTGCTCTGAAAAATCGATCTCATCCACTCTTAATCGATTATGCAAAATTAAAACCAAATCAGTCAAATCAATTTTTACCCAGCCCTAATCACTGTGTTTGTATCAGAGCACTTTTACAAGTACGAGTATTAGTACACGAGCTCAGTATCGGACTGATACCCAATACTGGTACATCCCTAAAAATTAGTAAAGTAAAAGTATTGTTTATGAGGTAGCACTGAAACCACAGCATTGATAATTAATCTTTTTGAATAACATTCATCCTTTTGAGCTCCTGCTTAAATTTAATATATAGTATTACTCTCTAAAACCCTTAGAGTAAAATCAACTCTGCCCCACTTTAAGACAAGCAGAGCTTGTAAATCTATAAGAGTCACATGGCTCGGATGCCAGTTTATGTAACAGCCTTTGTATCTTCCTGTCAGTTGAGAACCTAATCTGACAGGTGTATTGGCAGATTTTGACCACACTTGCATTTGTGCCAGGTGAAAAAACAAAGAAATGGATATATGATCATCAGCTGAGATGGATTCAGGATCGTTTTCTTCTGCACAAGTGACTCTACTCCAAATCTCTCAAACAAAGTTAAGTGACCTGTTTGCCTTGTCCAAACACATCAAAGTGTTACATAAGTACATTACTGTTTATAGGTCTTCATGTTCATACAGTGTGTACAAAAAATACCAAGCCTCTCTGAATTTAAAAGAGCCTTTCTCCAAATGAATTATATTAACTCTTTAAGCACTGAAGCCACTGCCTGCTATATCATGTCTCACTTTGATATAGAGAGGTTTCATGGTGAACATGGATACACCATCTTGTTTTGCAGCTTTTGTCAAATGGTGATGTTGTGGCTCTTCCATTTTAATTTAATAAGATTTCTATTTGCTCTATAATCACTCTCCAAAAAATACGAGCCAGTATTGTAAATGTTTGCAGTTTGTTCAGGACAGGATCAGACAAAATTTAATGAACTTTAGGGTGTATTCAGACCTACTTTGTTTGGGCCATTTAAAACGGACCACAGTTCGTTTCCCTGGAAAGTCCAGACTTTTTTTTTTTTTTTTTTTTAGGTTTGAATACAAACATGCAAACTCTGATTTGAATTAAACGGACTCTGGGCCGGTTCACTTCTGGTGTGAATATAACTGGCCTCGAACCAGAACAAACCAAGGAACCATGCGCCTTTTTGTGCTTGACGAGCCACTGTAGCTGCCATGAGCCATGGACAGAAGTGAAGCAAATGAGGAGATTGAATGACTCATTAACGTTTGGTCAGATGCCCATATTATAAAACTGGCTCCAAATGAACTGTTCTTGACAGTTAACATTATTTTCGCAAATTTGTGTCTGCAAAAATAGAATACATATTCCAAAAAGGATAACTGCACGGACCTCCATGTTTGTTTTCATCAACACCCACCGTCTCTGATTCACCCCGCCCCTGACTTTTCTGTCTAATGCCAGCACAGTTTGTCACATGCGTGCTTCTGTTTACAAATTTTGGTCCACTAGCAAAAAGTGCAATGGGAATGTGATCCGACCCAAATGAAAAAAAAAAAAAAGTCCGCATTCAATCCAAATCAAATAGGTGGACAATGTACTCCTGACTGGTCTTTACACTCTACTGTGAGATCTGCTGGATAGTTCAGGATGGTCACTGACCTCATTGAAGGTGGGTGGAGGTGGGGGTCCTGGAGGGGGAGGGGGAG
>JAPQRP010000001.1:22833586-22862671 GCA_037367295.1 Apogon hyalosoma | reverse complement strand
TATAATTTAATACTAAAAGATTTTTCTCCTAAAATGTTGCTGTAGAGACTATGAGTGCCAGTTCATTTATTAAATTAATGAATTGTGGAGTTAGAAACATCTACAGATTCATCATTAGACTATGGATCCTTCAGTTTATGTTTAGATGAAAATGTGACCATGAGATAAAAAAAAATACAGCATTAATAACTGAGAACAGGAGTTTAACATCTGACATGATGGAATAAAAGAGGTGTTGAATTTAGAAAATATGTAAGTGAATAATTAAACTTTATTAATTAAACCTGAACCAATTAAACTTAATGGAAAATGGGAATGCAGAGAAAAAATATATTTTATATATTTTATTCTCTCATTAAAACCTTTCAAATAAAACTTCAAAACTATATTTAGAGAGGAAAAGAACGATTGATTCCTATAATGTGTTATTATTATATACTGAGTCACTTTCACAGTATTTACAGTAATAAATATCCAATAAAATACAGTAAAATTATACACAATTTGAAGTATTCTGATTCTCACAGCAGAGAAGACAAATTAAAGGTTTACTGCAGATAATGAAGATGAAGAAGAAGAAGAGGGGGAGAAGACAGCCCTTAAGGACCACCCACTGGTAGGTCACATGATGACTAGGAGTAGTTTCCGGGTTTGTTGTAGCCAAAGACGCCGACGGGAAAGTGTTTGACGTGAGTTGGCCACTGAGCAGCAAGTTGGAAAAACTTCACATCATTCCACTCGACGCCATCCACGGACACTGGGATAAACACAGTACTATGAATACTACTACTAGTAGTAGGAGAGGTAGTAATAGTAGTAGTGGTGGTGGTAGTGGCAGTAGAGGTCGTAGTAGTAGTACTAATAGTAGTAATATCAGTAGTAGTAGTAGTATTAGTAGTAGTAGTAGTAGTAGAGATAGTAGTAATAGTATTAGTTGTAGTAGTATCAATGAGACACTGAAACACAATATACGTAACATTACGTACTTGTAATATCTATACAACTGATACTGATATAATAGATATCATTTCTCTATATGTTTTATTCTATCAGGCTAAATCCTGATTAAAACAGATCTGAGATCAGTCAGTCAATCAGTGTTTTTACCTCTGAGCGTGTGCTGATGCTTCGAGGTGCAGATCAGTCGACTAATCCCTTCGATCACCTGGCTCCTTGACTCCGCCTCCTTTTCCTTGGTCTTCTTACTGAGGAACATGACTGTCAGATGGACACCTTCATTATATCATCATTTTCACTAATTATTTTTAAACAGATTTTCATAGAGGACATGGCCCAGGTCCAGGTTAATGTTTATTCTAACACCAGCTGTGAGTGGCTGTCAGACTTTAAGCTGTGATGTTATAAAGTCAGATGATTCCAGAATGATCACCCTGAGATGCTGTGGGCATGTCCAAAAAGTCCAAATACCTACCTCCTATTTCCTTTTGCTGTCGAAATGACTGAAGGTTTGTTTTCACTGTCGATTTTCACAAATCTGACTTTAAACTTTCAGCATTTGAGCTGAATTATCTGTTTCTACAGTGAACTACAACAAAAATAGGCCTCAGTTCCATAAAGCTGATATTGTCCTAGTCATTTGGATATAAAACACATGGGTATTGTGTAATTTTCAAGTACTTATTTATTATTTAAGAAAGTGCAGAAATTGAGAAAATACCCTTAGACCTGAGTGGATTAAAGGAGAAAGTTCAACATGTGACATAGAATCATCATCATCATCATCAGTTGAACCAGGTGTAGATCACAACTGATGCGTCCTGTTCATTTCTACATGACGTAATGATCAAACAGGTGTGTCTCCGTCTCCTTCGTCTCACCTTTCTTGTTCTTCTCCTTCGTCACCACCGTCATACTCATCAGATCTCCAGGGCCCAGCCTTGACACCTGAAGGCACCGGAAGTTACTCTTCAGAGTGTTCTTCGTCCCCACATCCCTCCTCCGCTCACCTCCTCCTCCCCCTCCTCCTCCACCTGCCACCACCGCTGCACTCTGATTGGTCCAGTAGTCGACCTGCAAGCCCATCACCTCCCCCAGACCGCTGAGGAAGATGAGCAGATGTTAAAAGATAAAGTTGATAAAAGTTGATAGATCAGAGCTGAGGATGATCTCTAATAACTCTAACTATCCCACAGCTCTATCTATAGACTGGAGGCTGAACTGCAGTGATAAAACACATACACCCCCTCAAAAAAAGACCCGTTTCCTGACTTCAAACCTCTGGTGATTCTGTTCCACAAACAGCAGGTTGAAGTTGTTAATCTGACGACTCATCACTTCATGACAGATGCCTGTTAAAGGAAGTTTAATGAAGGGAATGCCGCCATGGCCGCACCCAAACCCCTCCTCTAAAGTCCTGGTTAACTTTCTTCTACCTGCTCCCCCTCAGCCCAGTCTGTCCATGCTCTCCTGACTCTACCCTCTGACTCCACCCCCTAAAAACCTGAAAAAATGCACCCATTGTCACACAATCATCAAAAAATTACGTGTGATAGTGGATGATGACTATTCCTCTGTGACAGATCTAATGTGATGCATGGAGGAGGGGCCAAAGCTGACAGACAGACAGGTACCTGGTGGAGGTGGAGGGGGAGGGGGAGGAATGGGCATCCTGTCCCTCTTTTAGCGCCTCTCTGTGTGGAATAATGGCCTCTGAATTCACAGTCTCAGCTGGGATGACAAACAGTGACTCCTGAAAATCAAAACACACCATTTGAGTGAGTTAATGCATACTTTAGAACTTTTATTTAACTATTTTCTTTATACTATTTCTATAGAGTAAAAGCAATGATGTGTTCTTGCATGCTTTATTTAAATTTGAAAGCCATTTTCATCATGCGTATATTAAGTGCACGCACAGAAAATTTACATTCACTTTGTACATCTAAAAGCTCATTTAGAAACCCAATGGCAGAATGCAGAGACGTGAAAATATTTAATATTTTGCTTTGATGTATTTGCAAGTATGTATTATTTTAAAATATTTGCATATATTTACAGAGTAAACCTACAGAGTCTTTTTTTACACTTAAAAAGACAGTGATTAATCTACTAAACTAGGGATGCACAGATACCACTTTTTTCCAGACCGAGTAGAAGTACAAGTACTTAGGCTTGAGTACTTGCCGATACCGAGTACCAATATGAGTAGTTAACAACACCATTACAGTTCTTGGTTACTTTTGAAAATGTGCTTTATTGTCATTGTCATTAGTCTGACTGTAACAAAGTGCTGCTACTGACATTTAATGCATTGGAATGAGTGTTTCTCAGTCAATCCACCAGAGAGCAGTGCTTTTAATTAACCATACTTGCCAAATATCACCAAGAAGAGTAAAGTTTTTTTTTTAAGAAAAAGAACAAGAAAGTCAATAAAACAAACATGGTGATGACTGAGGAGGTAATACTAATGTGGATGCTAATGTTGATATTGATGAAGGTAGTTGTCATAAATATGTCAGTAGTTTTTCACTAACTCACACAGTTGCTCTTTGAAAAGTTGTGCTACCTCCATGGTTCCCAGTGGCACTACTCCGTATTCTCCGTCTGGGTACACATCCTCGAGCACCCGGAAAACGGACAAAATTGCAAACAGAATGTAGGCAGAGGACAGACAGAACGCTCCATCCGTTTCGTAACGTCATACTGCTGTAAGTGATATCGGTGTGGTTGTATCAGAGCACTTTTATGAGTAGAAGTACACAGGCTCAGTATCGGACCGATACCCGATACTGGTTTCGGCATCAGTGCATCCCTATACTGAACATTAAAGTTCTAGCATTAAGCTATTTAATCCAAAAGGGCTTTTTTTCTGTTTTCCATTTTAATGAGAAAACAAGCTGAGAAGCAGATGCCAAGACACTTCATTCTGCTCTTTACAGTTGAAACAAATGTGTGTTCTGTGAAGAGGACATTCTTGTTGGATGGAGGCTGTTGCTGAAGCAGCCCAGGGAAACATCAGTGCATTATACATAGGAGGCCAATTTTACCGGAGTTTCAGGTGAATCTGGATAGGGAATACAAGAGTGCACTGTGCAAACTTATTTCATTTAAAACTAACCCCCAGTCTTGGAGTAAAAGCAAAACATCCCTGGAGATGCATTACACAATCCAAAGATACAACATCGATAGCAAAAAAAATATAAAATCCAAAACTGGTCCCAAAGTGGTCAAAACTATACCAACCAGTTATCATATTTTAGCTGCCAATTAATTTTCATAGAAATAACTGCAAATGACAATTTCAGAGTTTTAGTCTTTATTCTATGCCACTAGTATAGCAGTTTATTTACAGAACAATAAACACAAATCTAAAGAAGAGAAGCCACTCATTGGCCTTGAGCACTGAGCATTTAAAAAAATGCATTTTGGCACAATGCAAATTCAACATAAATAACTTAAATATACAAGGTCTATTACTGAAACAAAGAAATTATAAAGGATGAGAAGTACAAATAGAAGTAAACTGCATCAAGATGAAGGGGGAGCAACAAGTTGTAATCATTAAAACAGCACCAATCAAATCTCAAATTATGGAAAAGTATGTTTACATATCGATGATATTCATGTTAAAGCCTAAAAGTTAATTTCACCTTGAAAACTAAAAAACACAAATCACCAGAACTTAAGCTATTTCTGTCACCTCTACTTCTGTTGATTCAGAGAAAACACATCCCAACTGATACCGTTGTACAGGAAACATACCTGTCACATTTTTTCACCTGAAACTAACTGTGTCAGCGCAGCATACAATGACTAAGGTCACTGGATCTCCCCAAACCAGTTAGCTGTCTGGGCTCATTGTTGGCTCCTCACCCCACCCTCACCCTCATCCTCCGCCGCTTCATTCCACAGGCAGCCTGGCCCAGTGTTATTGCAGGTTTTCACCGAGGGAGACCAAAGGAATCTCACTGAGCAAGCTTGCCAGTCAGTCACTAACATGGTTAAAATGGAAAAGCACAGAAACTGAGAGTAGGGGGTTATCTCTCCACTGGAGGGAAAATGCTTTATAGGATCTGCTGACTGCATAAGGACTAAAGCCACAAACACAAAGAACCTGGCTTCAACGATATACAATTAAACTAACCATCAGAATAATCATCCAACCACACAATGAATGCTTCATTCAACTGAAACTGCCTGCTGAATACATGATTGAAATATTTAGGATGACATGTAGTGCAATAACAATGAAAGTGCATTTCAGGATTTACAGTCACTTTAAATCCACGTAATGTGAGAGTATTAACTGCCCAGTCAGCAGAAATAATAAGTTATAGTAAGTTAAATAATAAGTGACTTTGTGACCAACACCTACATGGTGTGGATGGACATGAAACTATTGTATATGAATTAATAGCAGACTGTAACAAAATTAATTCTGCAACTAATGAAATTATCAATAACTCTTACCATTACTTACCAAATTATTTCATGTAAAATGTGGAAAAATGTGAAAAACATGTAGTAAATTTCCAAAAGCCTTGAGCAATACATCCTCAGTGAACCTATTTTTACCAACAAACAATCAAACACAGTCAAGCTGTTTTATCATTACAGTTTAACCAATTGCTTTCTTTAAAAATGTAAGCTGTGTACAGAAATGTAAAGCCAGAGGTTAACTAGACCTTCCATGATGTATTTCCCCCACAACTGTGCTGCAAAGACATTTAAGAAAATTCACTGGCAAGTTTTATTCTGAATTAGAGCCAATTTCAAACAGTTTGTTGCTTTAAGGTTTAGTTGTTGTTTAATTAATGTAAAAGTAATAATAAATCCAGTGCTGAAGTAATACCAGATTCTAAAAGAGCTTCACGTAATCTTGATGTTTACAGGCACTTTTTGAATTAAAAAGCAATTTTGTATTATTACCCTGGCAATGTTATTATACACATCTTATTTAAATATAAATTTTATCACTATGCAATATTTTAAGAAATTAGAGCTGTTAATATCATTCCTCTCATAAATTAATTAATTTGTATTAAAAACAAACAAACAAACACACAAACAAAAACTCAACTGTGTTTCCACTGAGATATATTGTTGTAAATATCACATTTACCTGTGATTACTGGTGAAAAACCAATGACTTTAAGAACTTCACCTCAGGTTGTGTGAAACTGCAGCAGGTATTGGCCCTATTTTTGACATTTTATTCACTGACCACTTGATGACAAATTAATAAACTAAGAAAATAATCATGAGTTGATGGCTGTAACTGACCCAGTATACTGGAAATAATTTGGTAAACTAAAAAGGAGACAAATATTGAGCTGTTTGGATCTTGTTGCTATTAGTATATATAAAAAAGGAAAACAACAATTAAATGCAATCTTGCAGTGGACATCCACTCGCATGAGCAGACAACCGCAAGCTATACATATACATATATAGCATTACAGGTCCTGACCCTTGACCCCTATAATCTGACTAATCCTTTCCATTCAAGATCAAACTAATGTGCCATCCTAAATAGGTCATGATCACTGATGTTTGGTTTCCATTGAGCTGCACATCCCAACACTCCAGGAACAAATATTACTTGAAAAACTTTCCCAACACCAACAGGGTGACACTGTGCAACCTGAGTGGGGGTGGATGAGGAAGTTTGACGCTTTTGTGGTTAAGGAAGTGCACTGAGGCTGTGGCTATGCGAGTGTTGTCAGGTTTTTGAGACAGAAACAGACAGCATTTAAAAAAAAAAAGTATGGAGTGTACACTAAAACCCTTGAAACAACTGATTTCTGCATTCTAGTATCTTCAATTTATTTTCATTATCATTTGATGTGCAGACTATTTTCTCAACCAAATTTTTAAAAGTAATCCCACAGCCTAAACTAACTTTAAAAGTAGTTACAAGGAAATGCACACACATATATAAACATATACATACATATAACTATGTAAATATAAAAATATATATAAAATAAACAATATACCATAAATACAGCGATTGTTAAATGTTTACACAAACAATTACAATTAAATTTGTCAAACCTAAATCATAAAACAAGTATAACTACCTTAAATAATTACTGACAATTAGCTGATGGTCCAATTCAATTTTTATCGATTGACCAATTGATTAATTGGAGCAGGGATCTGTTTTGATTATAAAAACATTAAATTCCAGACCTCAGGTAGGCACTTAGAAACACAGAAAAGTTGTGAATTAAACTATGAAATCTGACTGTATGAGCTGTGTGTCATACTGCTGGGTGAAACAGGTCTTATCAGGCCTAGGCAGGTGTGTTTGAAGCTCTAACCGCTCCCAGGTAAAGACAATTTGGGCTAACATTAGCTTGAACTTCGGTCGAGTAAAGTTAGCTATAACTTACTTACCCTGACTCGAAGAAGAGATTTTTAAGACGCCTGTTCCAAAACAACATGAATGGCAAGTGGGAAGTCTTCGCCGGAGATGTTTGACAAAGACTATGAAAGGAGAGTGCTGACAGGACCCGGTGGTGTAACTCAACGCCGCCGAAAACGCCACCGTTCTCGGCTAACGTTAGCTCGCTGTCGACGGTTAACCAGCTAAGCTAGTTAGCCGTTAGCTAGCCCGTTAGCATAGGGCTGTTTACTTTCCAGCTGTCAGTGTCAGCGCTGCGAACTACAACAACAACACCTCCTTAAGGAAAAGCAGCAGGGAAGGCAAAACGCCGAATAAGTTCAAGAGACACTTTTTGACAGTTTCAGGTGGCCACGGAAAACTTTAACCGCACTCTTGACCTGCAAGCGGAGCCATACTCCCCGCTGACACCGTTTTATCGGTCCCTTCTCAGAAACCCGGAAACGGACCAACCATCACAAAATGGAGGCAGAGGAGCGCTGCGTTCATGGGCCGCCGTAGATTCCAGTGATGGAATGTAATTAAGTAAGTCATGTGTAACATAGGTAAGGTGATGTATGTCTCACTATATGAGTTACAGCAAAGAATTACTATCCATTGTCTCACGTCCCATATACTGAAATAATGTCCCATAGTATGATTTTGAAGGAGAGGGAGAATTTAAAGAAAGCAAGGAAACTAACACTGACCGAATGTAACTCATTACATTTGATCACTCTTCTAGCAAGGTGAAACATTAAAAATAATTAAACCAATAGTGTACAGTTGAGTTTTTGTCTCAGAAGGACAACGTTTATGATTCGTAATTAATGTAGTTCATTTTGTTTTGTTTTGTTTTGTTAATTTTGATTTCTTTTTCAACAGTAAATCAAAATAAACAAAACAGGTGCCGTTTGAATTCTTCACTCGCAAGTTGAGAAAAAGAAAACAAGTAGTGTGAAGACGATCTGAGGAACCACATATTGTTTATATAATTTTCTATGACCAGAAATGGGGTTATTATTTATTTATATTTTATGACTAACTAACTTACTACATAGCCAACCAACTTAATAAATAAAATGTTTAGGTTGGATGGACATTATAGCCATCTGTCAGCATCAGTTGTGTCCAATACTCTTTTCCCCAGATTTGGTTTGTTGGGATCTGGTGACACTAAATGTAAGTAACTACTTTCCCCTTGCTTGTTATTTCCTTCTCAGAAGCAAATATTGTACTTTTTCATTCCATATCAACTATACTCCTATAAATAGAAAGTAAAGCTAAAAGTCAAGTACACCAAGACACTAGGCCATTCAACTCATAAATATTTTTTTTTAATGTAAAAACGTTCAATAAAAGCAAACTAGTAGCAGTGTTTTATATATATAATTTCAGGAAATGTTAACGTTGTGAAATCACGTGACTGTAGCGGTGAGATGTGCGCATGCTCTATAAACTGTACTTCCTGTCAAGATGGCGCTGAGCAGAGGCTGTGCACGGCTGTGGAGGACATGCAGTTTGTTGTCACCTCGGCAGACCCTCTTGTTCCCAGCTGCAGTCCGGACACAGAGCTCTGCCCCAGGCCCTTTGGTACCCCGTACTTCTCTAACGCAGCCGCCGTGGTCGGACCAGCCGAGTCCGGTGTCTGCTGAGGAGGAACGGAGCCGACACGCCGCCGTGGTGGCCACCGTGAACCGGCTCGTCGCACAGCACGACTTCGGCCGCCTGTTCGCCGTGGTGCACTTCGCGGGCCGCCAGTGGAAGGTCACCGACGAAGACCTGATCCTGGTTGAGAACCACATTGAGGCGGAGTGCGGAGACCGGATCCGAATGGAGAAGGTGCTGCTGGTCGGGGCGGAGGATTTCACTCTGGTCGGGAGGCCTCTGCTGGGCAAGGACCTGGTCAGGGTCGAAGCCACCGTGATCGAAAAGACTGAGTCCTGGCCTAAAGTCCACATGCGGTTCTGGAGGAGACACCGATACCAGCGAAAGAAGATCATCGTTCAGCCTCAGACGGTTTTGAGGATCAACAGGATCGAGTTGGCCCCCACACTCTCATGATGGTGACGGAGACCGCACAGACATGGAGCTACTGAGACCCAAATGACCACAGACACACTGAAACAAACATGTGGACATAAATGAACCTGGTCATGGTTCTGTTTGTGGGCACAACTGCTTTAACAAAGCAGCTGACCCAAACTGTGGACTCCTGTGACCGTTCAGTGTGTTTTCTTCTGTAAATAAATCTACGTTTTCTGCAGAGATTTGACTGAATTATAATAAATGTGTTTTCTCAAAAGGTGAGAGATTTGGTCACTTTCTAATCTCTGTTAAATATAACTTATTTGAAGGGTGAAAACGGGTAATTTTATTTCAGTGACTCAGGTCTGACACTCATTGAGCCACTACCAAGTCACTGAACTGGAAACTGGTTAAACCTTTGGATTTATGAATGTTTTCTAGACCGTCACCATCCATTCTAAAAGATGAGGTCATGACCCGTTAAGTGGGAGACAACTCTTGAAAATCAAGAATTAAAAAAAAAAAAAAGCAAGAAGCATGTCAGATCCATCTCAATCCACCCAAAAGGGTTTATGGTATTAAAAGTGTGCATGAGAGGGGAAAAGGTCTGTTAACCCCTAAATGCGTTTATCTCAAGTATTTTAATGTCTTCACAATGCTGGTTCATTTATTCAGGATAATACTGCACTTTATAAGCCTTTATAATACTATCAAATGGCAGTAAAAATTCATTATGATTTAGAGATAACATGTCAACAAAATTGTACGACATTTAGATTCTGAAAAACTGAAATCTGTTGACATTGTTTTCATCTGGGAAGAGTTAAACAACTCCTGTCAGGCTGTTTTTCTTTTCATTTAAAAATATTAACTACATACAGTCAGGAACATAAGTATTTGGGCAGTGACATATTTTGTAATTTTGCCTCTGTAGACCATTGCAGTGGATTGAAATTAAACTGTGACCAAAGTGTGGACTTAGAGTACAGCATTAATTCAAGCAGTTTAACAAAAATACTGCATCAACCATTTAGGAATTACAACTGTTTTAAACAAAGTCCCACCTTTTGCCAAGGCTAAACAGTAATAGGACTGTAAATTGAACATTTACTTGTGAGGCAGATTTACCACTAATTCCTCATCTTTCTGTCAAATCACTAGTGGTGGAAGAGGTCTACTGTTAAAGTTTTATCACTGTATGTACTTAGAGTATGGGAACTTAATTAGCAGTTTAATAGATTCTGAACAGTATTTAGGTTGTGACCATTTTCCCCAAGTTTCCTTCTGTAGTCCACATGTTCTTAAAACCATTTTAAGACCTTTAAAACAAAAGAAGAAAAAGAGACAGTTATAACAGTCTGCAAAAAACTGATTTATTAGAAACCTGAAACACTGCGGCTGTTCACCCTGCAGAGGACTGATCCGAAGGCACTGTTGAACATTTCTGCTCAGTGGTGAAAATGGACTAATAACTGAACCCCAACAGTGATGTTTAAATCAGGAGCATGCCCAACAGGCAAAAACAAGGCGATACATTGCTTCACATTCGGAGTCTGAGCTGAAGAAACACCCATGTGCAGCAGATGAAAACAGTGAATCCAGAATAGTGCAGACACATGAGCAGAGTTGCAGCTTGCACTGACCTCTGATGATATTTAACATGAAGTAAATAAACCACTGATTTGGCATGTTTATGTCCTTGAGAAGCCTCATGTTTTCTCTAAGAACAGCTGACAGTGTATTGCAAAGTTTTTTTTTTTTTTTTTTTAAAATTAAAACGCACACAGATCCTGTGTGATATTGATATGCAGAATTAAGACAAGCGGTTTGATTCCCTCACAGACTACAGTGAGCATCAGCCATAACCTCTATTCCATGTAAAATCATATCAGGATTACTCAAGTTAGAGGATAGTATTTCAAAAAATACTGAATTGATCACATATGCACTGAAAGAGTTGCTGGTCAATTTTGTTCAATTCTCCTTCCTGGTCCTGGATGTGAAATAATGTCAGTATCAAAAGAAATGAGGATAAACAACCACAAATTGAACTGCAGCTAATAAGACATGCAAGCAGTGGGTATGAGGAGGGAGAACCAGCCATCCGGTTTTCTCAGTGTATTCAATACTGAGAAAACAGTCTGGAATTGGGCCAGTCACTGTGAAATATGCACGATCTATTCTATACCGAACCAATCACAAGTCTGGGGGGGGGTGTTTCACAATGCGCCATATGCACAGACTTTATTTTGTCGCAAGTCAAAATCAGTTCCAAGTCCACAAATCTCTTTACAACTGTTGTCAGTTGTTTACTTGATTCAAAAACAAAGACTGAATTAGAGATTACACCCTGGATTCTTATGTTTCTCTGACAAAAGCGTCAGATCCGTCTTATCTATGATTGGTTTACTCAGTGCCTGTTAGTCCCGCCTTCATATTTGGATTCAAGTCCCGCGACTCCAGATGGATTTCTCATTGAGAAAGATGGATGGCTGGTCAGGCTAGGGAATGACACCTCTGAGTCAGGGCTGTCAAACTCATTTTAGCTCAGGTTCCACATTTAGCCCAATGTGATCTCAAGTGAGCCAGACCAATAAAATAACATAACTTATAAATAATCTAAACTCCAAACTTTTATCTAAGTTTTAGAGTGTAAAAAGTAAAACTACATTAAGGAAAATGTTTACATCTTCAAACAAATGCGAACATGTACAACGTAAAATCTCTTTAAAAAAAAAAAGTGTACGTTTTAACACTATTATGTCTCAGTTTATCATTTACACGTACATTATAACTTACAGATCAGTGGCTCTACAAATACACAAAATATTTAGTAACGGAGAATATTGGTAAAACTGCACTTACTTCTCAAGACATTTCAGGTTGTTCATATTTGTTCAGGTTCTTCACTTTTTTGTGAAAGGATAGTTTGTAAATGTTAACATTTTCATGCAATTTTACTTTTTTACACTGAAACAAAGAGAAAACATTTGCAGTTGTCACTATTTTTAGATTATTATGATAGTAATTTACTGGTCTGAGCCACTGTAGATTGAATTAGGCTGAATGTAGCCTCTGAAGTAATATGATTTTTATGTCATTGACTGTTAATATCTAATATCATTTGGGGCCAAACTGGATCATTTGGCGGGCTGGTTTTGGCCCACGGGCTGTATGTTTGACACCCCTGCTCTAAGTTGTGTAAGAAATTAAAATGATATGCTTTGTGATGATAATGTAAAGGCATGTAAAAACCAACTCTGATACAATCAAGGAGAAGCCAAAAATGTATCACAGTAACGTGTTGGCAGTGCCTCCCAGACTGTGATATATTTTACAATAATTATTCAACTTTTCAAATTCAGCACTTAAATATTTTTGAAGAGACATTTTCTACTACCCTATGGTGCATCAAATGTTTTTTTTTATGTGATCACTGAGGTCACAGTTGATTTAGTTTGAGAGTTCAGAGCTTCAGTCAGAGCAAGGAAGTCCATTATCAATGCGTAAATGGCAAAAAACAACTATATATAACTGGTTTAGATGGAAAATGACCCATTGGTGATCCACACATTAGGGGTTTCCCCCAGATTTGTGGAGAGCTTAAGGGCTATGTCTTTTTGTTTCCATTCCAGAAAAAAAAAAAATTACGCACTTTTGGACTTCTACTATTACAATATTTATAAAATAGTAGGGGTGTAACGGAAAAACTTTGGCTCAGTATGTTTTCGGTACAGGGTCTTCAGTCCGATACATTTTTGGTACAGTGAAGGAGACCAGTGAAGGAGAGGTGCGCTCTGTGACTACCGAAAACCGAAAGTGAAACTTAACAGCCTTGAATGTCCGACCTGGCTTCTGTACCTCTGTTATACTCCCTGTTGCCCCCACCACCACCACCACCACCATCAGTGCCCCAGCCTCAGAATAAAGTGGGTTCCCACTGCAGAATGTATATAGGGGAAACCCCGCACATGGGTTCTGCTTGTGGCCACTCTGCTTCCCGAGTGTTTGTTACACCATTGCATCGAAGGCCCCGAATCAAAATGGTTCAGTACAAACAAGTGCACCATTACAGCCCTATAAATTAGCTGGAAAAAAAAAAAAATTAAAACAGAAGTGTGGAATGCTGCAAGTGTGTTTCACCAATCAGCGTTGTTCAGCACACAGCTCCACTTCTCATCCAAGGTATCTGTAAAGTCCTAACCACATTCTAGGTGCTTTTTTCAGGGAACGTTTGGGGGTTGGGGGAGAGTTTTGTTGGCAGGTAATTTAGATGGAAACGCACCAATGTTTTTCAAAATCCCAGGTAAATGATAATAGTTCCTGCAGTGGAAAGGGGGCTAATGTTGGTTGCAGGCCAGAGGAAGTTAAACAGTGACCAGTATCTCTTTCAAAATAAATAGGATGGGATGTTATTTTCAGTTTTGCTGGAAAACATCTTGAACCATTGTTTAAGACTGCAGAAACTGGTTGACTCTAATCAAAGACTATAGAATGTACAAGTGATTCATCTTAAAAATGCCAGTCTGTGTTTATGAGATGAGATCAAAATAAAACAACATCCTAAATCTGACAAATTATCCCAAACATTTAACACATTTATGTGATGAGGCATCAGTAGTACGACCTTCAGCAAAGGTTTTGCATTTTTTCTTAATTCCATGTATGTTGGAGTTATTGAAATCCTAGAATTGGTTAATCCCAACCACTAACCCTGCAACATATTTTCTAATGTGTTCAGGCTGAAGTTTTTCCTTCTGACAAAGCAGCAAAAGTGAAACAATTTTCAAAACAAAATTTCAACTATAATCTTCAAAAGTCCAATCAGAATTGTCCAAAAGATTGACTCCTCTTCTTGAAAGTCCTCCTCTGGAGCCTGCGGGGATTTTTTATGCTTCTGTCCATCTTCTGAGGTGTACGAGCCCTTGTCAAATGGGTCCTGAGGCACCATCTGATCGTAAAACACCCGCATTTCAAACTCGCTCTCTTGGTGAGATGGGTGGCCATAAATGCCGATGCCCACAGGCCTTGCAAAGTCCCCTGGCACCACCACGACATCCTGACCACAGGTGACCGACTGCAGCTTGTATGTATCAAAACTCGGTCGCAGGGTTTTGTCCGACACGTACAAGTCGGCGTCCCCTTTGATGGTGTGCATGTGCAGGATGATTCTGCCATCGTGGTTGAGGCGTAGGTAGCTGTAATTTCCAGCCCCGATGTGGCCCTGAACCACATGGAGCAGCACCCAGTCTTCAGGGACACCGTCGTCCTCCGAGGGGTTCAGGAAGCCGCCGGCCTGGGACAGCAGGAGGGCGACGACCAGGGCACTGCAGCTCAGCATCATGGTGAAGGCATCTGTTGATCAGTGACGACACCAGACAGCCTGTAAACACAACGGGCAAACACAGTCAGAGAAAGACTTCAGTTATCACTTATCAAAGAAGTTATTTCACTGATTCTTTCAGAGGATGGCGTATCTCCCTCGGCCCCCACAAAGTCAGACAGTGGTACTTGTTAGTGATGCTTGCTCAGTTTTATTGACTTTTCCCACCGAAAACAGTAAAGTAAATGGGAAAGGGAAAAATATTGAATGGTTTTCCATTTATGCTCCAGCAACTAACTGATGGATGGCAGAGTCCTGCACTGGGTCGGGTACCCACAGATACCCAACGGGTAACCTGGAAAAATATGCGGGAGCGGGTAAAAAAAACAGGAATTTTTGCGGGTACAGGCACGGGTAAAATTAAACAAAATACAGACGGGTAGCGGGAAAGGAAGTGAAAAAATAAAAGAAGATTCATGGATGAAAATAATTTGCAGGACATTTAATGATGATCATCTAATCTGATTTGTTTTATTTTGAAGTGAGCTTCACCTCTGTTTACATCAGGCCAAGGATGTCATTGAGCAGTGTAGACAGGTAGCCTGCACTGTCTGGCGGTGAAAAATAAAAGCACTGAAGAGGTTGCGACTCAGAGCCAGAGCATCACAATGGATGATATAAAGAGAAAGATAACCAGCAGCAAATATACAACTGTGGACAATACATCCTTGAAAGTCGGACCTTTGGTAGGCAGGTAGGCTGCTGCTGCATATTGCTTATTTCAATCAATCAGAGGAAGGATGTTTTTTGTTTTGATTCAGTCCTGAACACTTAGTGACAATGTACCCTCTTTAATAGCACACTGTTCTTTGACAAAATGTATTGATGGAGACCAACATTTTTCTTTTACTTTATTGTTGCACTTTTGGACTGTGTATCACTACTTGGGCATTTTTAAAAATGCTTTTATTGCCCAGTGCGTGCTTGCTTGTTTTTGTAAGTGATGTATATGTAATATATTGGAGATTTACTGATGGCATACGTGTTAGCCAAAAATAAAGCCCTTAAAAGTGAGTTACTGCGTAGACAATATGTTTAATCATGGGTCGGGTTGCAAGTCTAATACACACAGGCACAGGCAGGTGCGGACTGGACATGAAAAAAAATGCAGGTAGCAGGTTGGGTTGCGGTAATCAGCTTTGCAGGTATGGGCGGGTACAGGTTTGGAAAAGTGGATCTGTACAGGACTCTGATGGATGGTACATGGACAGATGACAAGACTAATCAGCACAAGGCACCACTTTCACATATAACTGACAAATGTAACAAGTTTGATGCAACAAAATCTGAATGACTGATACTCCAGAGATAGATGGAAAGACATACTGATAGGTAAATAACTCCTCATTCTGTTGTCTTTAAAGTATCATACTTGGTGAATTTCTGCCATTTTGTAACATCACTTGCAGAATTACACCAATGTTAGGGTGCAGTAGGTTTCTCCAAATAGATGCCTTGAAGGTTGAATGGCTCCAAACAAGCAAATTATTCTAAACATGAATGAAGCTGGAATTCACTGAACCATTGACCAAAATCAAAACCCCAGGCTAAAAGACAAAATGGTCCTTATTTATAGCAGATTAGACTTTTCACAGCAGGTGGAACAGCTTTGCACGTCAAAAATTAAATGCTTTTGGGTATTTAAACACACATCAGATTACTTCATTTGCATCCTTACAAAGTAGGAATCTCTCAGACAGACATAATTTGTCATTAAGCTTTGCATCAAAATTAAATTAAGATGCAATGGCTCAGTGCACAACAGAAACAATGACAGCCTTTATACAGAAGGATAAGTTGAAAGACTGCAGTGGATTGCAGTGTAAACACAGCTATAAATTGAGATGGACAATAAAACAATAATGATTATTACTACAATATAATGTTAGTTCATGCAAATGATCACTAAAGCTGCAGAAGGTGGAAATATAGGAGAAAACACCAGAATATAATACAGCCTTTCTTCTGCTGCTCTTTCCTCTATGTCTAAATCAAAATATTACTATAAAGATTGATGATGCTGCATGCCATTATGGAAAAGTGAAGCTAAAACATTGCTGTTGCAGGACCTGCTGCATTGCTTCAGTCATGAAATAGAGCAATAGAGTCAAATCTGATGAAATCTCAACAGTATATATTGGAGCAAAAGGGCAAAAGCTCGCTTGATCTTGATTTTCAGTATGAATACAGACCATGAAAGTGGGACCTCATGAGCCTTCTGACTTTTTGGGCTTTAATTAGCCTCTGTGTGCGTGTGTCTCAGGATTCACACAAAATCTGCAAAGAGCTGACTGCTGCAGTTTGGCATACTTGTGTATTTTTGGTCAAGGAACAGACTAACGAAAACGGCAAGTTGATAGGACCAGTATTTTGGAAATATTAGTAATTTTGGAATACAATAGCCTTACAATCACGTTGCTATACCCGGAACGCTTTGGTGGTGACTATTGGACAAATGCGGTACAGCATGCCCAAAAACACAGCCGCATATAAACTACCACATCTAGAACCCGTGGATCCCCACAGGTCAACGTGCCAGTTAAGGCATTTAACTCTAGAACCCTATCTAAAAACAGACATGGTGACAAGTAACAAGGTAACTTTTCTGCAGCATGTAGACAGACTCCACAGAAGGTGCCTATGTTTTATTTCCACTGAAACCATTTATGTTACAATATTCTGAAAGAAAATTATGGAATGTTTACTCCATGACACCTAAAAAAACAGAGGCTTTTTTGTCTTTGGGGTTTGTTTAAACTTAGTTAAAAACACAAATTATATCAACATTTTGACGTTTTATTGTTCTATTTAACTGCATCTCAATTCTTCACCTTATTAATCATGTTCTGACTGTAAAGAGCCATTTAAAACCATGAATACCCATCTAGTTTCTTTAATTTAAGAGCACATTTCAGCCTTCAAATTTTTAAGAAATCATTTGACATTTATAATGCTAAATACAGATGTCAGCTTAAATTTGTATTGTGGTAAGAGGCCTCTGGTGGTCTCTTTGAGTGGATGAATAATGTAACAAATTCACTGTTATGTATCAGTCGGATCATCCCTAACCTGGCCTGCCTGTTATTCCAGTACAGACTGACGTACAATACATAGGATCTGCTCCTTATAAGCACAAACCCTCATTAATTAATGGTGATTCAGTTAAATGCACGTTTAGAAATAAATGCAAAACAAAATCAAGCAAAGCCACAATCTTATTCGATAATAAAGATCCTTCCAAGTTTATACTGCCTTAACCTATAAAGACCCAAACATCCACCGCCAACCAAAAGCATCTGTTGATCTAAAATATTTAGGAACTTTAGAACCACTAATCCTATCAATACCCTTATCATAATACTGGAAAGTCTAAGAGTGTCTCTGTGTGTGTGTGTGCCTGTACAGTTCTGAGAAATTGAGATGTTTTTAACTGGCCAATTTGGTACTTATAATTGAGGAATAGTCCCATCTCCACATGAAATATCTCGGCAAGTTGATAGGACAAATATTTTGGGAGATATTAGTTATTTTGGAATGCAATAGCCTTACAATCACATTGCATTGCCCATGACAGTTGACAAGAAGCACAGTACCATGCTGCATGATGGGAAATGAAATTAAGAACTGGAGTTATGCATTTACTAACTTCAATCCCTAGATATCGGTATTAATATGACCTGTGGGTAGCCAAGGGTCACCGCGCCAGTATGTAAATAATTCAGGTAACATGCAGTTTGTCATCTTTTCATGATCATCAGATATGACCCATTTGGATGTTCAGAGGCTACGTAGTGAATGTGGAAACACTGTCACCGTCAACAACAATGATTCACCAGTAAAACCCATGGAGTTGGATCAGTGACAGTGGATGGAGACACTTGGTTTATATTCAGTCATTGATATCTTTTACGGATAAAGTCACGTTTTCTTCTGTTTCTGATATAACAACCACACAGCTTCAGCTTCTACGAACATCTACATGACCAGTATATTAAATACAGGAAAATACATGATTTTCACTGAAAAACATGCAAAATACCAAGGACAACATTACAATAAATGGCGATAAAACACTTAAAGGTTAAATATACAGAAAAATTCATTTGAGTGCTGTCATAAAAGTAGCACAGGGTCTTTATGGGATAAAGTTGGATCACAACTACGGAACCAATATTATTCTTGTGCAGTACAAACATCCAAATGAAGAGACTAATGCTAATTACGTCTGTAGCCACATATTTATTATATCCGTCAACAGTGCCGAAATAATAGTTCTGAATAAAGAAATGCGTTTCAAGTGACTTCCTACTAACCTACTTCAACACACAGACTTTCTGCTGAGCTCTACCAACTACCTTTGAGTAAAAAGACGAGCCATTTCCTCTCATTACAGAGAAAAGCTGACTAAAACAAAGCGTGGCGGACTAAAAATAAACTCAACTGACCTTTGGTCGTAAAGAAGCAGATTTAAACAGCTAAGTGCTAACCACTTCTTTTTTTTAACTGAAACAAAACAGATATTACAGATCACCTTCGACATTTAACGTTATTTTCACCAATGAGATTGAACAAATATTAACATATGACTGCTCCGGTGCGTTTCATCGACCGCTGGTTAGCTACACATTTGTGTTTTCAGTAAAATGCTAACACCTTGATGCTAACGCGTCACCTGTCAGTAGCAGCAGCAGCTTTATAAAACAAAGCCAACTGTGTCGAAATACAGAAAAAAATGTTTTACCTCGACAAAATGTGCAACTAATTATTCATGGGATAGCCCGACCGCGTCATAGTAAAATTAGATAGACGTTTGCCTCAGCTAGCTACTTAGTTTAACTACTTAACTAGCTTCTTAACATTTAGCCACATGCAGCCGCTGCTTGGCTGGTTCCGTCTGAGATACATAAGCTCAAAGGAAAACTGGACAAAAACTCATCTGCTGACTTATTAGTGAGGTCGTAGGTGGATGGTTACACACGGTGGTTTGCGCTTACAGAGCTGTCATTTCCTTGGAATCTGCATCTTCGACCAGTCAGAGGGGTAACCTACTGGAGGGGTAACCTACTGGAAACTAAGTTCACTTCTTCACTTCCTTTTCCGTTGAGTGGTTAATGACAAACGCTACTCACCGTCGCCACCTGTCGAAAAAACTAAGAACCACACATATTTTCACATTTTGTTAAAATTTTTCTTGTATTTTTTTTCCTCACAATTTTGACACTTGGATTATTCACGGATATCCTCTTTGTATCTGGTAGCTGATTTTTTTTTCATTGTTTAATTATATATAAAAAAATAAACATTTTAATACAGCAGTGTATACATCCATTCAGTAAATCTACTTGTGAAGTGTTCTAGTAGTTAGGAAGGCAGTTATTGACATCTAATCTATAAACATATAAATCTATTAACACTTACTTGTAAAAACTGCATTTCAATATATTCAGTTTTTACCAGCCAAACCTAACAGACTAAAAAAACATAATATTGGAGATTTTTGTAGTTCAATTCTTCAGATCTTGATAATTATATTCACTTCTGTTGACATTTATGTTTGACCCTCATATGCACAGGCTTTTCATTTCAAATATCTACAATTGTATATTGGATTTGTATTCAAACACATACTGGGATTACTTTTATTTCATCCCAGGTATCTACAATTCAGTTGGAGATACAATACTAGCCATACTTTCAACATCAGACACTTAAAATGAAAAATAATTCCAGAAATCCATTATGCAGTGACAGATCCACAGATTTGTTGATATCTGCAACTACGTTCTTATTAGCATCTATACTGACTGGACATCCATGAAATTTTGACTTGTCCCTGTATTTTGTAAAGTTGGAATTATACAAGACACCTTGCTTAAAATTACATAAAAACTCCAGGACAGACGGATTACATCTCTAATTGTCAGTTTTAAGTGGCAAAGTAGGAAAAGCACAGCAAGGGGGGAAAAAAAAAAAGAGCAGTATTTGATCATCAGAGTAGTTCACCTGAGAAACCTTGTAGTCCTCCAGTGACAGATTGTGTTTTGTTTAGTGTTTAATTTTATTAGACTTCATATTTACGTTCACCTTGGCAACACTAAAGCAGCTTTTCCTCAGCACCACTGAGATTTTCCACATATTGAACTAAATTCATTTTCATTAGAAAAAACATTAAATGTCTTTGCAAAATCAAAGTGTCAAAAATTTCACAACAGACATTTTATGAAACATGTCCCTGTGTCCAACTGTGACCAGTTTGGTCAAATCAGACATTGTATTTCCAGTATTCATCAGTTTCTGTGGTGGTGTGATTTATAATCCATCAAAATCAGAATCATTTCATATCATAAGTGCTGATAAATTACAGATCTCCCAGCAAACTAAGATCCCAAACCTGAAAAAAAGTTACAAGGTTCATTAAAGGTGTGTTGGCTCTACAAACGCTCCTGGAAAGTAGATTTTGTGTTTACAGTACCTCTGGCAAACATTCCCTTAAGGTTCTCAGAAGGTTCTTTTGATGAAAGCTTTAAAAAAAATACTTTAAGAAATATTCACTGATGTTTCCTTGGAGGTTAGTCTTGAAAACCCCATTTATCAAACTTTTGGTTCCCCACACCTGCTTGTTAAAAAAAAAACAAAAAAACCCACACACAACAGAAAACTATTTTTGAAAAACCTAGAGAGAACCTTTAGGGAACATTGCAGAACACATGGAATGTCTGAAACAAGCCTCACATTCCCTAAAAATGTTACTTTTTAGTACCTCTGTGGAAAGTTATTTTTGTACAACCTTTAAGAACTCTAATGGAATGTTCACTGGAGGGTCGTGGATGTCTACACTTCAAAACCCTTTGGAACCTTTAATTACATGACAATCCTTATTGTAACCTATGTAACATTGCTAGTGTTTAGTGAAACTCAGCTCCTCCTCAGCATGGAGGTTAAACCAGCAATGGACTGAATGAGACCAGGGCTCATCTGAGGATCAGAGGTGATTATTGAGAAGATTAATAGTGTGTGGATTTTTAGTTTTGTTTTTTGCCCCATTGGAACATATTACATATTTTGCCTTTAAAGGTCCCAAGGTTTCATGAGCGTTCCCAGACAATTTTTTTTTTTAACTTGACCAAAACAAAATATACAGAATCCCCAAAATAAATGTCTCCCAAATGTTCTTCAACCCTTCATTGAACCTCAGTGGAAAATCGTTTGCTGGGCTGTTTCTCAGCACAAACATTTCAATCATAAGAGAAAAGTGTACTAATGTCACATAATTTGCACATAAATTGTTTTTCTTTTTAATGAACACCAACTGTAGTTTTAAACAAAAAAGAAAAAAAAAACAAACAACAAATGATCGAGGGAGGGGGAAGAGTCTCAACAACAGGTTGAATGACTTCGGTTGGTATGTTTTCAAAAACCACATCAAATTGTAAATTCTATATAGATATACTCGTTCAACAAGTCTGCATAATCCGTCACATTAGATACAATTGACTTTTTATCATCACCACTTCAGCTTTTAATATTTACTGCAAACCAGCCGACAAATTTAAGGCTTCCAAGTTCGACAGCGGAGTCGAGTCAATCCGTCTTCAAAGTCCAGACTGGGCCTTAGCGGACTCTCAACCCGACACAGGAGGCGTTTCCTGATGTTACATTGGAATGAAAAGGCCCCCGAAAAGTAGTGTTGTGATCTTTTTTTCTCTCCTATGAATATAAGATTATCTCATCAACATTTAAATAAATCACTGCATCTGATGTCTTATAAAAACACGCCAATATCTTCATTTCATTGAGGGTGGCAGATAAAGAAATTTTTAAATATGTCTGATACTGATTCAAACTATACAAACTCTGGGTGAACAGAGTTCGATGGGGTTTTGGAGGGAGGGAGGTGGAGACGGGTAGCCATGAACTTCTCTTAAGGAACATCGTCTGCAAAAATGCTTGCATTTTACAGTTTACAATGTAGTACCATGCTAGCGCTGCTCGCCTCATCCTAACCGTTTATTAGCAATGGAAAAATCAGTGCTGCTTGAAACTACAACACACACTACTGTTGTTAACCCCATTCTGCCCAAGTATGATTTCACCCAATAACAACGCCTGAAAGGAGGGGAGAGAGAAGAAGATCGACGGAAAAGAAACAAAAGCAGCAACTTCATGCATTCTTTTAGGGGCAATGGGACACAGGGGTGGGAAAGGGGAGTTTGGGGATTCACAGTTTTGTCAGCGTTGATGTGGAGGTGGGTGAAGGTGTGTAATGCAGGGGGCTGCGGCCAGTTTGAGTGCGTTTCATGAACACGCTGATTGCTGATTTAACGGTACCTGTTCATGGGCAGAGTGGGGGTAAAACTACATTCCTGGTCTGACTAAGATGGATTTGCTTCGTTAACGTAGAAAGAGTCTCTCTGTGTTTCCAACACCTTGTTAAATTCTTGACTTAGTCTTGTTTCGTACTGTTTCTTTAGAGAAATGAAGCCTGCTGAAAGTACGCTCTGCTCTCCCGCTCTGGTCTGCACTGAGGGGGGGCCGAGGCAGCTATGATGCTGGGAGGTCCGCGCTGGAGGGAGGGGGGAGGGGGCTGGAAGAGGCGGTGAGGGCGGCGGCTCAGACAGGAGGAGCTTTGCGCTGCAGTAGATACTGTTGGATGTCATCTGCGTCGCGCTTCAGCCAGGCCGCGTTCAGGAGGATATTCTCACAGCACTGCTGCACTGTACGCTCAGCAGCCGGCGCCGGGTGGCTCTCAAAGAAACTCTGTGGGGGAAAAAAAAAACAAAACACACACACACACAGAGCACAGTTCATGTATCAGATAAAAGAACTTCACTATACTTGTAACAGCAACTTGCTCCATATATGATCTCTTCCTATCTTTTTATATTTATTCTATGTCACATTAGGGTTGTTATCACACTGATAATATTTATACAACCAAGGCTGAATTTCTTAGACATTATTGCACACTGAAAAATAACCAGTGTCATGTGATGCCAAATTTTGACCTAACCATCTGACACCTAAGGTAAGCACCTTCAAGTTATGGTAAATAGATTCATTTTAAGTACGGTACATAAAAATGCAAATGAACTGAGTGTGTCCTGTAATTTTCATTTTGGTCAAAATTAAAAACTGGTATTATTTAGGAACCTGTATCAGAACTAAGGAATCAACATTAACACTGATTTTTTTTTTTTTTTTCTAATGTTAGTGAGCCCTAATGAAGAACTCAGTGGATGTAAAATCTCTTTGGTAATGTATTTTAAGCTACATTTATTGTAAGAAACCCATTACAAAGTAAGTCTATTATCATCATCATCATCATAAATTTTTAAGCAAAGACATTATATGTAAATCTAATCTAACAAGGCTGATAAAAACTTCATGACAGTTGTGTGTTGTGCCCTCTAGTGGTCAAAGTGCAGCTTTAGACAGTAATGAGAGGTTGCAAATGCAACTCATTAAAGCAGAATGACTTTCATCACAAATTTTTCTTCAAATTTGTAAAACCCCAGTGATATCCTAATTATCACTAATCCATTAGTCTTTCTGTGCTTACGCAGCTAAATCACTTCCCTCACAGTGAACAACTTCAAAGATAATTCCATCACAAGCGAGGGGTGTATGATAAGCCTACACAATGACATATTCTGAAAATGCCATGAAACTGATGTCTAAGTATTGTTTCTCATGATCACAAACTCCGTATTATAAGATGACACTTGACTTACAGTGATTCCTTCCATTTCTTCTGATCCAGTAGCAGACATGGTTTCATTGCTTGTTGTTTGTTGCTGTTGGGTGGGGGCTGCGTGGAATTCCCATTCCCACAATGCACTTTGCAACAAAATTTCCAAAAAGTCCTGAGTGGCGTACTGGTTTGGTATGTAAACAAATGGACTGCTTGTGATGGAGTCAACTACGAAATTGTTCACCGTGAGGGAAGTGATTTAGGTGCATAATCATGGAAAGACAAATGGATTAGTGATAATTAGGCTATCACTGGGGTTTTCCAAAGTTGAAGAAAAATTAGTGATGAAAGTCATACGCTGCTTTAAGATAATTGTAGGGCACAATTTGAATTCCTTTGGCATGATATTTTAATGATGAATGATGTGTGGCAATTATTACAGTATTACACAACAAATATTAATGTTTCCGCAAGAACTACTTCAAGGAATAACTGTCTCTAAAAAGAAATTAAGATAATGTGTTTGTGGAGGGTCTTTACCTTGACTTCTGCAGCCATTTTGTCAATAGCAAATCCATCAACTGTGAGCTGCAGAAACACATCAACAGGAAACATGAGCAGGACAGAAGGAACAAAATCCATTCACTATCTGAGCAAAGCCTGGAAACATTTATTGTATGACAGCAACCTGAAAAGTTGAGATAATTTCCTTTTTATTTTTTGAGTAAAATGCACACAGATTTTCTGCATTTACTGTTATGTACAACAGCAGTGAATTCTTCCTACGGTGCTGGTCTGTGTATCTGGTCACTAGTCTTTGTTACAGTCTCACTGACTTGTTGTTGCACTGCACGACAGGTTTCTAAACAGATTCTGTGCTGACACACCAACACAGAACTTAACGATTCTGTGGGAGTGGTTTACCTTGATGAGCCGTGATATGAGGAAGCCGCCCTGGTAGCGGTTGTAAAGCTCCTCCCAGTTGTCTTTGACAAATTTCCAGGCAGCTTTCCGGCCTTGTTTACTGCTCCCTGCGACGCCCCCGATTGCTGCCACTGTGTCCTGAGGACGAACCTCTTCCTGTCAGGCAGAAACACAGAGGTGAGACAGGTGACCTGAACTGAACAACATTACTGTTATTAATCTTTCCAAGACTTAAATCACTGAATAGCTATATTGCAACAGAAAGCACATTTACACTTTTACTATGAATAACGATTATTTAAATTATCAGCTAATCTGTTGATTATCCTCTTTATGGATAAATTTACAGCTGCATCCATTCATCGATAACATAGTTGGAAAACAGTCTCCAGACAATGGCAGAAGGTTCACAGACTGCAGCTTCTTAAATGTCCCTGTGACATGTTTCTTTAACATCTCTCAAAGTAAAGTGAATACCTGCTGGTTAAATAAAAAAGGGGAATTTAAATATGTATTTAGATAAGAAATTATATACATGTATTACTCAATCATATACCATACAATGGATGAGGAAAAGCTACAAGCCCAGTGAAAATTCCTTGGATCAACTTTAAAGCATAAAAAAAACCTGGGCATCATTTGTTTCATTAGCACATGATTATACACATGCTGGGTAAAAGAAATGACATTTGTTTCACTTCCTCTGAGAAAACAGCCAATCTTGAGATGTGGAGTAATTGTGGTCATACGAACCGAGATGGCGAAGTTGAGGACTTTCTGGATGAGGTCAGGAGCAGAAATGGCACCCAGCACTCGTTCTATACGGTTCTTCTCCTCCTGCATGTCTGCCTGTTTGTGAAGCTGATGGGAGAGAGGCAGGCACAAAATATAACAGAGAAAGAATAGAAATAAAGTTAAGAGGAAAACCACCACACAAACATGAGATTTAATAGTTACTTCAGTCAAATAACTTCTTCTGAGATGATGAAGTGGGATTAACTTAACAGAACAAGTAGACGCTGCAGTCTTACCTTCAGCATTGTGTCCAATGTGGTACTGTCTCCATGTTTCAACACTGTTAAATACACCTGTAAAAAAGTCAAGATAATTCATTAGCTTTATAGAAAACAACAGCTTACATTTCTGCAGTGTTGTATCTATGTAGTTATGTCAAATCTGTGTTTTTACTCAGGCCTCTTTTAACCTGTAATTAGTCAGTGGACAAGTGGTAAAACTGATCAATTCTGTTGTTTTTAATGTTAATTAAAGCAAACTAAAACATATCTGGATGGGTCATGTGAGTAAGGTTTTCTGCATCTGATGGGTCAGAACACTAAAACCAAAGCCACTTAGTATATGTTGTTCTTTCTTTCCCTCACTGTGTCCCTATCAATATGCAATTAACACATTTAATCCGTACTGTATATATTGTTTGACACTATAGTGACAGAAATATAGAAACATCTGACCATTACACCTCCACCACCTTAGTTTCAGATGCATTAACATGGAGCTGCCCCCCACCCCCAACCCCCCATGGCCACAACAGTCACGAGCAGGATGAGTCTATGGGATGTTGGTACACTACTCTACTTGATTTTATGCCCCCTTCAACTTTGTTGTGCCTTTATTCCACCATGCTGTCACATGATTTTGTAAAGTGCTAGAAAGTCAGCAAGAGGGGATGAGAGGCTAAATGTTCAGGTTTAATCAAAGTCCTTCCCACAGGGAACTGAAGCACTGAAGTTCTCTTCAAACCAACCAAACAGCTATTCTGTGACCACCTTCACTGCTGGGGGGGTGAAATACATGACTGACATCTGTAACTACTGAGTGTTGTTAGGATTCAGTCAAACATAACTCTACTGCTTTACTCTGTGGCTCAATACAGATGCTTAGGTCAGGTCTTTCCATTGGTATTCTTTGGTTGGAAAAGAGGACACAGAAGCAGGAGGGAATATTTAAAAAAAAACAAAACAAAACAGGATGTGATTAAGAAGGGCTTTAGATTTGGAGGTGTGTCCCAATACTTTGGTCCATATAGTGCATCCGAGCCCAAATCCAGATCAGGGCCAACAACAAAAGGTAATTTGGAGACTCCCACCAAATATTATCTTGTAATCATTAAGGATGCAACGGTACTTGGGAAAACCGTGTACCGTTCGGTCGGCCCTGCATGGGACAATCCGCCCTTGTGGACTGTGGTTTTTTGGTTTTATAATTGATTTTGCGTTGGTGCTTTATATACTGCTTTGCAGGCCACTGAGTGAATGTGCCTGTTCAGGCAGGCGAAAGCCTGCCCCCAAAAGTTAATGTCCAATCACTGTTGTGGAGGCACAAGTCGCTCCACTGTCATGTCTCATCTGTACAGTAACTACATACGCAGTATATGGCCACGGCTTCTCTCTCTCTCTCTCTCTCTCTCGACATGCATGTGAAAATGCAGCACGAGGAAGCCCCACCCCTCAGTGAGAGACAGCAGACAGAAGTGGTTTTAGACTCAACACACATTCGAGTCCTGCACGGGTCCACTTTTCCAGACCCACACTGCCCATCCCAACCCATTGCCTGCTTTTTTTTTTTCATATCCCACGTACATTAGACCCGTAACCAGACCCATGATTAAACACATCGTCTACATGGGAACTCACTTCTAAGTACCCGTGAGTACCTGACCCAGTGGAGGACTCTGACACATACAATACCATGACACAATTTGTTCCTGTTGTGAAATCAGTGACTTCTGATGAAGACTTACTGGACTCCTGAGATCTGCAGGCAGAATCTGTTTTCCCTCCACGTGGTCCTTGAATCTCCGTCTGGCCTCCTCCAATGTGGGTTTGTGTCCCGCCTTCCCCAGCTTCCCTAAAACCAAACTTCGCAACAAAGCATCCAGGTGACCTGTCGAAAAACAGAACATCATACTCTGGTCACTGTGTGTCTTTTTACACAGGGATGAGATTGTCAACAGGCAGAGAAAACCAGACAGAAGGCAGTCAGGTGGTTCAAGTAGTTTTCAAAATATAAGACTGGTAGGCAACTATTTAAATATTTTAATACATTGGAAGGAAGTACCTACTCAATTATTTACAGCGATAAAGAATTACATATTTCGTGATTTGACAATACTACATCTACACTGATAAACTTGATTTTAATGGTCATTTTTATCCCCCTTCAGCTTCTCTTCACCTTCCCCTGGTTTGCTGTCCCATCCCAGCTCAAGGCCAACGGGGGTAAACAGGTCCCGGATGAACTCCTGAATCTCCTCATGGAAGTCGGTGTGGGACAGTAGCGAGGACAGCACCCCAAGGTTGCAACTCAGGTCGCTCCACACTGTGTAGTTTGGCTCATTGACAAATGCTTCCATCAATTTGAGCACTTCGACTGTGCTAATCATCCCTGCACGAGACTGAAATCACACATACACAAATCAGTTTTCACAAAGCTCAACAATGACTTCATATTTATATGCTCAACTGCACATCACATTATTGACCAGTTATGTGCAGCAGGAGGCTGTACTGAGTGAAGAGATGGTGCATATGTTGTTCCATCATTGTGCTTTTATAAAACCTAAGGTGGATGAAGTGTTTTGCCCAACACTTGTGCACAACGGCATGACTGGGACAGATTCAAACTGCCAACCCTCTGGTTACTGTACAACCTACTGTACCTCCTGAGCCACATGAGGATTTATGGAGATATATA
>JAPQRP010000001.1:22813988-22824722 GCA_037367295.1 Apogon hyalosoma | reverse complement strand
GGACACGGGTCTGGACCAGCACTTACACTGAACAAAAATATAAACGCGACACTTTTGTTTTTGCTCCCATTTTTCATTAGCTGAACTCAAAGATCTAAGACTTTTTCTATGTACCCAAAAGGCCTATTTCTCTTAAATACTGTTGACAAATCTGTCTAAATCTGTGTTAGTGAGTGCTTCTCCTTTGCTGGGATAATCCATCCACGTCATAAGTGTGGCATATCAAGATGCTGATTAGACAGTATGATTATTGCACAGGTGTGCCTTAGGCTGGCCACAATGAAAGGACAGTCTCAAATGTGTGTTTCTATCACACAGCACAATGCCACAGATGTTGCAAGTTTTGAGAGAGCGTGCAATTGGCATGCTGACTGCAGGAATGTCCACCAGAGCTGTTGCCTGTGAATTAAATGTTCATTTCTTTACCATAAGCTGTCTCCAAAGGTGTTTTACAGAATTTGGCAGTACATCCATCACAACTGCAGACCACATGTAACCACACCAGCCCAGGACCTCCACCTCCAAGATTGTCTGAGACCAGCCACCCAGACAATTGCTGCAACAATCGGTTTGCATAACCAAGGAATTTCTGCACAAACTGTCAGAAACTGTCTCAGGGAAGCTCATCTGCATGCTTGTCGTTCTAATCGGGGTCTTGACCTGAATGTGGTGGGGTTATGGTATATGCATTTTGAGTGAAAAGAGATACCATGACCAGATCCTGAGGCCCACTGTTGTGCCATTCATCCACAACCATCACCTCATGTTGTAGTATGATAATGCATGACCCCATGTTGCAAGGATCTGTATACACTTCCTGGAAGCTGAAAACATCCTAGTTCCTGCATGGCCAGTATACTCACTGGACATGTTGCCCATTGAGCATGTCTGGGATGCACTGGATCGACGTATACAACAGCGTGTTCCAGTTCCTGCCAATATCCAGCAACTTCGCACAACCACTGAACCAACGTTCCACAAGTCACAATCAGCAACCTGATCAACTTCATGCAAAGGAGATGAGGCAAATGGTGGTCACACCAGATACTGACTAGTTTTCTGGCCTTCTGCCACCCCCCCCAATACAGTAAAACTGCACATTTTAGAGTAGCCTTTTATTGTAGCCAGCCTAAGACACACCTGTGCAATAATAATGCTGTTTAATCAGCATGTTGATATGCCACACCTGTGAGGTGGACAGATTGTCTAGACAAAGGAGAAGTGCTCACTAACGCAGATTTAGACAGATTTGTGAACTATATTTGAGAGAAATAGGCCTTTTGGGTACATTGAAAAAGTTTTAGATCTTTGAGTTCAGCTCATGAAAAATGGGAGCAAAAACAAAAGTGTTGTATTTAAATTTTTGTTCAGTGTATTAGTGTACACTAAGACGTTCACAACATTTAGTTCCACTGATTTATACCAGCTAATGTTAGAATAATACTATACTACGTTGAGGGAAATGTCAGACAAAAATGTGATCAAAACATGTTCTGCCATGCCTAGGCAGGTCCTGAGGAAAATGTCTAAAGAGTAAAATGAACTGCTTTTTGAATTATGATACAATATTAGGATACCACATGGATAATATAGAACAAATATAGTCCTGTACATTTCTGATAAATGATAAGCCTAATACATGACATTGATATCTCTATGTTTTGTGGGTGAAACGTTTAGTTGTAAAACTAACACTTTATAAACACTTTTACTAAAACAGGAAAGATCATATTTAAACTATGCCCACATTAAATAAAAGCACACGTATCTCTTAAAAGGCTGCTACTGTTTTCAACAACAAGAAGAGTTACTAAAATACACAGCTATGTGAAAAAACAATGTAAATAGAGCAAAATCAAACTATATTGATATAAACAGCGGTGTTTCCTATGGAATTTGGGGGGGGGGGTTCTGTTGTGCATTTTTAAGGAAAGAAAATAACTACATTGCAACAGCATTAATAACAAAAATAGTATTCATTACTGAGTCAAGATACAATCAATGACAGTCATCTGCAGTGCAGAATGACTCTGAACATCTCTGGCAACACATTTGCAATGGGCAGTTGATCTGGTAGTGACAAGTAGCAGAACCAACCAATAAAGATGGAAGACGCTACCACTGAAACCACTGTTCTGTGTTATAAAACCTTAAAATTTTAAATTCAAGACTTTAAATGCATAGCCTAATGTGGAGGCCAATTATTGATTTTTTTTTGTATCAAATGTATGGTCTGGTGGCAAGGATTTTGCCATGGCACACCGCCACAGCAAAACCTTACCAGCGGAAACACTGAACAGTAATGTCTCCTCTTTAATCATATCTGATAAATATGCACCTATGACTCAGCCCTCCCTAACATATGTGCACTTTTACCATTTCAAGTAGGGTCAGGCCAGTGTAAAAATTTCAATGGTTTGATATTAAGCCAAACACTGATGAATGATGAGACTGTGGAAGTCCATGAATAAGAGTGTAGTGGCTCCAGTCCACTTGATGGCAGTAATGCACCTTTACACTGATTTACAAAATACCAATAAACAGTATATAATAAGAAGAAAGAGACGCAAGGAGTAAAACATGTTAAAATGTCTAACTTTTTTCCTCAATAGTTTCATCAGCTTTAAATCTGAAATTCTGACAAATTGGTGTATCTGTAGTGGTGGGCCAGGTTTCCTCAACACAAAAATACATGAACTTTGTGGTAAACAGACATGCACCCCTCCATCTACCTATCTCTATTGAATTTTAATTGTGGATGGCTGGTAAATCACATTAAATACTTATTACTAATGGAAAACATTTTTTTCATTACAGACATAACACCATTGTTACAGCTGTCAGATGTAGGCCAACAAAACAGAATTTACCAACTGTACTTTTAAGCTAAATTGTCCATTGTCCAAATTGTGTCCATAATAATGTGCACTCATTAAAGGACAAAGTCTTGGTGTCCTCAGAATGATCCATGAATGACACAACAGTACACCAAAAAGTATGAAAACACAGAATGTTACAGTGACAAGATGGAACCAAATTTAGCCTCATCACTGCACAGATTAACAGTATTCACCCAGAGGGTGTTATTCAAGTTAATCTAAGCCAGTGATGTTTTCTGATGCAATTTGCTGCAAGCACCTTGAAGATGGAGTGTTGTCGTGACATTTCGACAAACCATCAATGTTGCTTCTTCCACAATGATCAAGTCCACAGTACATGTACAGTAGTTACATTTCACATGTAGTTAAGGATAACATTTGCTAGGGGTAGTGTTGTGAGTCTGCCCTCTGTTATGTAAGCTGCACTAGAAGGAAGAGGAAACACACACACACACACACACAGAAGAAAGTTGGCAGCAGAGTGTGACTCAGGCTGTCTGGGTCTGCTGTTTCTCAGAGGGAGGAGTGAACATATGACACGTACCATATTTGACAAGGCTACTCGATCCTTGGGAACTATCAGAGTGATGTCAAAGGTGGCTTTGATAGCTGGCTCATCCCAACAGGGGAAAGCTCTGCGAGCGTCCGTGGCCTAAAGAGGGACAGAAAGACAAAAGGACACAAAATGAGGCCCTGTGTGTTACATCCACATGTGTCCAGACTGTGTTCAGAACCTGCTGTGGTTGCCTACAGTTCACATACGACCATTAAAACACATCTGTGATGTGCCTTGACCAGTTGTGAACAGATTTCACTGGGTATATGATTTGATCTGTGAGGAGTAGAATTCTGTAAACATAAACACATATTTGCATTGAACCACACATGGACAGAGGCCTATGGAGTTTGTTTCTCTCAGTCATAAAGGCTAAAGCAAAAATGACATGACATAATTCAAAGAAAATTTTTTAAAAAATTAGAAAGACAGTCCTCCTAAAATCAGCCAAACGAATACAATTCAAGACTGTCAAAATTTGTGTTGCAGATTCATTCTGTTTTTCACAACTGTTTACACCATCACTTAGCTGATTTGGGCAAACTTAAAAGGTTGTTTAAGGCCTTCTAAGGCCTGATTGAGGAAAGAAATTTTCCTCCTCTCCTCTCAAATTGACACAAAGAGTAACTGTGCAGTAAGAGCAGGTGGTACTACAGTTGAACAATTTTATCTTTGCTGAGTAAAGCTATGCAAGTTGTTTCTAAGCTGATATGGTGAAAGCTTCAAATTTAGCTGCAGTTTTCCCTATTGTATAAACACTACTGAGATAACAGAGAATCACCTATCTTCATCACAGCTTTGGTAGGAAGCCTTGGCTCTACATGTAATTTCTTTCCTGATGGTTCAAAACTTCTACCATTAAAGGCTCAATCTCCACAGTTATTGACTAGCTGGCACTGACCACTCATTACAACACATTCTGTAGACAAATGGTCCAGTGCCACACCACTAAACACTGGTATCGGCTGTAAAGCTGTGTAAATGAAAGCGATTTAACTTCTCTGCGTGAGATAACTTCCCTTGACTTGGTGCAGGATCTTTGTCACTCTCCAAACAAATGATTGATTTTTCTTTTATTTAGTCTGTGATTCAGGGCAATAAAAGGCTTCACAAAAGTATCAAACAGGGTAATCTACATTAATTTGCCAAATAACCATTTTTCTTTATATCTTTTTAGAGCACGCCTGTGCAGTCAATGTTTATTCATTCCTACAAAGAGAAAGAGGGAACATTAAGTCTACAGAGGGATTGTTTGTTGACAAAAAGAAGAAGTATTTTTCAAAAACTTCCTCAATATTTTCTTCATTCACAATCTCCACTGACATCAGAGGTGTGTGGGAGGAGAGTTGAGCAGCCAATCTGAACAACAGTAACTCCTCTGATGTATTCATGATGTGTGTTAATTACATTTTGGAACATCATTACCCATTTATTCACAGTTTACACAAGTGCTATTATAGTAAAAGAAATGCTTTATGAACATGTACTTAGGCTAATGCATGAGTTTTGGCTGCACTGTGCATACAGTGTTATAGACAAAACTTATACAAAGCATGTTTATTTCCTGTCAATGACACAGCTTCAATTTGGATCAAAGTGATCTGTCCAGACAATACTAACCTAGTTTTGAACTTGTTTTCCTACAAATAAACATAAACACACAGTGAAATATAAGATGTTGCATCATCTTTAGGCTAATTACAGAGGACAAAAAATGGTAGTCACAAGACCATTGTAACCTCCAAAAGCAAATGTTGCAACACCAGCAATGACTGAATTAAGCAATACCCACAACTTTCACAAAAGAAAACAGAAGATTTCCACTCAGTCTTGACCTTACCTCAAACTGTGTGACAGCCGCGTAGCGGATCTCTCCAGAAGGAGTTGTATATTTACTTCTGTAGAATCCTTTCATTTTGTCATTCAGTTCCCCAACAAAGTCTATCTTCAGTGTGCCAGAGCCTGAGGAAGTGTGCACAGAGAGTTGCATTGTTAAATCAGCCATCTATTACTTCACAACAGCAACAATAATGAAACTGCATCTTACCTTTCTGTAGAGCACTAGGAAATGACAGAGTGACTTTCTCATCTTCATTTTGATAGTTGAATCCTGTGGCATTAATTTCTAAAAAGATAAAAAGAAATAAAATAAGGAAAAGCAAAGCAAAATGATATACAACCTGATACCCAAGCATATCTATTTTCTAAAAAATCATTTGTCAAAAACCACAATAAGAAATCCCTTTTTATACAGCTACAGATTTTACGTTTTGCTTTCACTGTTGATGTAATAAAAAGGACAAACTATAAGAGCTTGGTAGTCACCTTCTCCTCCTTGTGGTGCAAAAGAAGCTGTGATGATGTCGATGTCAGCGCAGTTCATCACAATCTGATTTGTGGCTTGTGTCACCTGTAAACATTGACATACAACAGCACAATTTATGCATTGATAATCTTCTCTGTACCATGATTTCTAAAACCAATCATTCTAGGAAAGATTAAGTTACAATGACTGTACATCTCACATGATAAACAAGTCAAAGTTTTGTTTGATTTAAATGCATTGGTGTACTGACTCAAATTGCTGGGAACAAACCTTCAGAGGCTAAAAAGTAAAACTGGGCAAAAACACAACTACTGTACACAAAGAGTAAGAAAGAAAGTCACAAAAACAAAGAAAAGAGGACAAACTAACTGTGTGGCTTCTGAACTGTGCTGTGATGTGAGGGGACAGCATCTGACTGCCCAGCACAGTGGTACTTGGATGGCATGGAGGTTTTTATGCGAGGGCAGCAATAGTGACATTCACAGTTTGTGGCATTGCTGGTTGGAGGCTGATGCTGTTTGAGATCCTTGAAGGCTAACACAATGACTCAGAAACAGTAATTATCAAACATGCCAAGCTAATGGCATGCTGCCACTTTGCCTGAATTTCTTACAGACGACTGTAATTTATACAGACTTTGTACAAACCTCAGGTTCACAGGTTACACAAAACCAATGTCTCACTTTAATAAAGAATCTTCACCTCTTGGTAAATTACCAACCTCAAACACTCGAATGAAGGCATGATGTCTGAATATATTCAAACCATGTGCACCTCCTCATTTACAACAGTTTCTTGCAGCTTCAACTTGTACTACTTAGAAACTCCACTCTGCTCTATTCCTTTGTCAGTTGCGTAAAGAAAACAATTGCTGAAAGATTTTTTATATTCAACCCTTTATCAGGCAGGTGACTATTTTTGGTTATTTCCTCAGACATTAAATATGGGGCTAATCCCGTGCCTCTGTGAGGTCCAGAACCATGTTGGTTTATTTAACACTATACAGTCATTCAGAGAGATATATAACAGTTGTTTTATTGCATGTTTTTACTTTTTAGCAAGTGCTGCTCAGATGTTTTATGGCAAGAGGAGGGAGATGATAATGTCCAATAACACACTAAGGTTGAAATTTTGAATTTCACAGTATTTCAATGAGTGCCCTATGAAGGGTTAAAGCCACTGAAGGCTAAAATAAGTTACCTGTTGATTTTAGATTCCTGTTATCATTTGGTATGCTTTAGGTACATCCAGTATTCTTATTTATAGACTGACTCTTGTTATCAATGAAGTTGTCACTGTTTACATCCACCACTTACACAGTTTATCTAGTACGGTCACTGTGGCCAACTTATGAGGGTAATGTTTTCATTAATTAATGTTGGTGGCTTTTCTTTTCTTCCTATTATTATGTAGTGATTTTGTTACACACTGGGACCTGTAGATGTTGTTTTATACATTAGAGCAGGTGCAAAAACAACACCAGAGCTGAGGTATTAAAAAACAAGTCCACTGATTTAAATTGAACCATTGATGACTACACTTTAGTTCTGACAGGCTGAGAAGAGTAACCCAAAGTTACAACAGCTCTATTTTAGTTAAAAACTAGGTGTTATGCATACAGTTACGTGGATATTAAAAAATATTAGGAGCCATTATTCTGCCCATGACCACAAAGTACGTCTGGCCTCTATCATCTGTATGCTAACAACTTGGCAACACAAGTTAACAATTTGTGGGGATGTATCAGTTTATAAGATGGATTTCAGTCAATAAATACCATGAAAATGTCACCACTGATGAAATTTTTGTATGACCACACCAGCACATTAGAGAAGTATAGCAGACTGAGTAAACAGGAGCATATCCGGGGTTTTAGGAAAACTGTATTTATGAAATACAGCCTAGTTTGTGATTTACATACAAGCACTGTATTGAAAATCTAAATATTTGGCCTTAAGTTCATTTTGAAAAAAATAATGTGTTATGGGACACTGATTTCATAAGATCCTTATTACAATTATTCTTGAAAAACACAATATCATGTCGACCATATGTTTGCATAAATCCAATACGGGGTTGTTGTGGGTCCACCAAGTTGAAACTAAACCTTCGATCTTCCATCAAACTTACCAAAAACAGCTTAAATGGTACAAAAAAAGTAATAGAGCAAACTCACCCACTAGTTATTTGACATTTGAGGGGTACTAGCATTTTAGCTAGTGTAAACCTGGGCAAAATAATAAGATGAAATTATCACATCTTATTACTTTTGACAGATATGTTAAATGTTACCAGGCACAATTTCTGATAAGTTTAATCTTCTCACTGAAAACAATGGATATCTTCCACGGTAGGCAGACTGGCTTTTATCAACAAGTGCAGCTTTGTGATTTAGATATTGACCACACTGTGCTTTCGATAACATTTCGGTTACATACTCAGCCCTCGCACAAAACCTGTAACTTACGCAAAGTGGGGAGTGAAACATGAGGTGGGAGGGGGCGACACGATGTTGCCATGATTTAGCAAACATTAGTAAATGCTGGCTAGAACTATGTAGATTTATGATACTTTCGTTTACAATGACCACATTGATTGATGACAAAGTGCATTACTGTTATAAGGAGTTTGCATTGTTAGTACACAGCTGATTAAAATACAATAACATTACCGTGCTCTACTAGCAGGCTAACGTCCACGGTGTGACACAGTCGGCTAAGCTAACATGAGAGGGCAAGTGTGTAAGGCACTGTTTTGCTAGCTAGCTTGAATTAGCACAAGGCTAAAAACGGAAATAAACAACAATTAATTTTTCATTCATGAGTTAATTCGCTTCGCAGTCTGCTGAGACTGCGTCAACACTGCTGTCAGAAACGGGTAACTACCAGCTAGTGCTTCCATTAACCCAGTCTGTCAGTTAGCTGCTGAGCTAGCGGCTAACAATTAACAGTTATCGGTTGTACTAGGCAAGCGGACTGGCTAGCCGCTGGTAAATGTTAGCTGGTCGGATTACATAACAAGATCCCCACCATGCTCATACAAATCCATCCGTAAACCCAGGTTCAACTCTGGTACAACATACCTCCACCACAGCCTCCAGCTTCCCTTCGAAAGTGAAGTCGATTAGGTCAGGCTTCAGACTCAAGCCGTAGTTGACGGGGTAAACGTCAGTTGGTAACCGTACGAAGGGCCTCCTTTCGGGCATGATTCTTGTGTTTTGGCTGGCTGCGCTAACGAAGACGGTGCGGTGTGTGGTGCTAGTTAGAGATCTAATTTTTATGAGCCAAATGGGCTTCGATAGTGAGGATGGACAGCAGGTAGTGACTCTGTATACGAATGACAGCGGAACCCTGCGGCCCAGGAACAGCAACATCGACTGAAACCCTCCCTGCACTGCCAGCTACACCTCTCTGATCGTTCACTGCTAAATAACTGAACTTAACGAGCGTACGCGTACAGACACTCGACGTAATTACGTTTTACCACTACGCACTAAACGAGTGTACAATTCAAAACATGTATTTTTAACTTTTTAATTATAAGCTTTTGAAATGTATGACTGTTTTATTTATCTATTTGATTACAGTAAGAAGTTATTTATGTATGTATTTTTGAGCTATTTAGAATATTTATTGTAGCCACATTACCCCCTTTTTCATGAAAGAAGAAATGTATATAACTAAATAGATCAAATACACGAATTATTTTATCATATCTCTTGTACTGTGGTGTATAGTTTGCACAATTTAGTATCACACAAAAGTCCTCACAGGCTCACAAAAACTGATCACAAAACATATTGAGACATTTTCTTTTAACAATAGTTTTGGTAAAGCATTTATAGAATGCCTACATTCTCTATATTAATACATATTACTAAAACAATGAAAGTGCATATTTAACTAAATCGGCCATCCTTCAATCCATATTATTGTTGTGCAGGTAAATCAAACCGTGCCATTTAACAACCCTATCTTAAAATGATCAATGCATAGGTGTTGACTCTATTTATTTGAAAGTCACCCCATTGGCTTTTGTTATAGTTAACTTGGTTCTTTGAAGAGAACGTGGTAGCCATGAATTATGTGTCATTTGTGTCTATGATATGTGTACTTCGGAGCAAAATCTTTATGTCAACAAAATTTGCTATTAATGTATGGAATTACACATTATTATGTGTTGTAAATCTAGTATTACTGTAATTGTACATGTGTTGATATATCTATTCATTAATTACAGAGTAAATACTCTCATTCAAATGTGTAGCAGAGTGTTTATAGTAGTAGTAGTAGTAGTAGTAGTAGTGTTTAACTTAAAATGTTATTTTGAAAGTGTATGATAACCGGAAGTGTTTCCGTTTATTTGTTGCAAGATGGCGATGCACATGAGGAGGACGTTGGTGGCCGTTCAGCGGACAGCATGCAGCACTTTGAAGGTATTAAGACATTTAATTATGTCCTACACATTCAAAGCACATATTTATATGATATGGAGAAAGCATCGTGAATTTTACTTTGGTTGTTATTACCGGTTTCTCTTCATTTTGTCTCTGCCGGGGCTAGCAGAGCTAACGACTTTAGCATCAGCACGGACAGATAAAAATATTTATTAACTAATTTTAAGAAATAAGTGGAGGTATACCCTAATTTATATTGCACCATATAAAATAGAGCTGTAGCGAATAATTTTTAAATTGAAAAACTGATCGACCGAGAGAGACACATTTTCATAACAAGCTAGTATCAGCTTTTTACTTGTAGACATTTGCTGCCTTTCTCAACTTTCTTCAAACATTTCATTAAGAAATTTAAAGATTGTTCAAACTCAAGAATTAAGTGAAGAAATACCAGTTTCATCTTAAATGCTGGTAGTTCAATCAGCAAAGGTTGTTTACGGTTAATACGGTTAATATATTGACAATCACCAGTCACAAAACATCCAGTTGTCTATTAAAACAATACAAACCTATATAT
>JAPQRP010000001.1:22781495-22804467 GCA_037367295.1 Apogon hyalosoma | reverse complement strand
ACATGGTAAAACAGAGTATATATATTTTTTTTTTTTTTTTTTTTTTTTTTCAAGAAATAGTAAATTCATGCCACTTAAACACATAGTGACAAAGGGATATTTTCCCATGCCTTTTTGCCTTATATCCAAATGAAAACTCTGGATTAGGTCACTGAACAATTAAATGGAAATTTTGGAAAACTGCTTGTGTGTGTTCAGGGGTAAACAGATTTAGAGCCCTGAATGTCACAGTAAACAACAAAAACTACATCAATGTCATGTGGGCAACCTTTGTTTATCCTAACCCTGATTTACTCGGGTTTATGTAGACAAAAATTTGTCTGAAAGCAATCTAGTGTGTATGATGTTATCATTTAAAACCTTTTCATTTTCTTTATTATCAATCTTTATCTTGAATTAAAATTGAGTTAAAAAGTTACAAAGAGTTTCACTTTCTGTCAGTCCTTCAAAGAGTAGATACAATAAAACTATTTTGCTCTCTGTTTTTGGCTTTTTTTTTCTCAACACTATTATTTTAACACGGCAAATGTCTAAATTTTTGATGAACTGATATTCACTGTAATTAGTACCAAATTACAAGGTTCTTTAAAGAAAACTTTTGACATACTATTGGCAACTATTTAACAGAACTTTTGAATTTTGCTAAATAAATGAATAGTTGCCAATAATCATCATTTCTACTTGCCTGGCACATATTTAACTGCTAATATTTGTGGATATTGTCATGTCACAGATGACTATTTTTTCAATGGATTTTTTAAACCAAGAATTACTTTCATTACTTTCATTTCATTTGTAGTAAAATTCATTCATTGTGTGCATTCCATATTGACATTCAAGGGTAAGCTAGCTTCAAGCCTTCCAGGTGCAGATACAGCATCTAGTGTGAATTTCCCAATTCACAGTGAAAAATTAGGTTTTCAGACCATTTATCTAATGTTAATGTTATAGTCCCAGATGTGGAAAAAAAAATACAAATATGGGATCAATTTCCTGTGCACTGTATCCATATAAAATACACAACCCATTTCTTCAGACATAAAAATTATGCAGTTTCCTCTTAAATGTGACAGAGGATTTTTTTTTTTTAGCAGCGAAATGTCTGATTTTATGGTAAATGATACCATTTGCATAATTTCCGTTTTGCATTTTTCTACATGTGTTAGTAAAAAGGAAAAGTAATTTTTATTTCAATATAGTCTCAATAAAAGTGATATTAACCACTGTCATTTGGTCCAGTCGCGTGAGATAATACATATGCATAGTTTTATTGATGATTAATACTTGATTGAGATTTGGTTTGACAATCATTGTAGTCTGAGCTATACTACATAAGAGCAGAAAAGTAGTTTCAACAATTCAAGATAATTAGAATGTTAGACCGTCCAGGATTTGCCATGGGTCCAGCATACTGTACACACATAGTGGATATCTGAGTTGTCACGTAAAACATACAAGGACAAAAAAAAAAAATCAAAATGGGATAAAGAAGGAAGAAAAGGGAATTCATCTAAATGCCTTAGATGCCCTTCAGTCAACTACGAATCATCGTTGCACTGCTGGATCAACAAGGGTCTCTTGACTCTCAGATATGTGCCTCAATGTTACAAAACTTGTTTGTAGCACAACTTTTAGTGTCCAGCGCCCTCAGGCATAGCGTGGCAGTGGCGTGTTCAAAGTAGACAGTCCAGTCTTTATTACTTGACAAGTACATATCCGGTAAAAAGGCTTATCAGCTTTGCAAGCTGGAGGGAAACTATTCTGTAACTGACCCTGCACTCTGACAAAACAAAGACCTTCTTATTAACCATCAAAACGTTTACAACAAAATTGTTTAAGAGAGAACCACCCCACCAATTTAGTATGAATGGTCAAGTTAAAGTTAGTGCTGGTTCAATTTAGTTCACAGGTCAGGTGGAAATACAAGGGCTTCAGCAGCACATTCTGCATCATCCTCTTCATCTTCCTCAGGAATGTTCTCTGGTTCCCATGTAAACACATCTGAGGTATTGTCTGTGAATGAACCCGAACTGGTTCGTACCATCTCCCAAGGACACAAGGCATCACGCCGACCAAGGGCTAGGTTTGTTTTAGAATCATCTAACTCTGCAGTGGTGATTCCTGCTGGAGTCTCTTCTATACTTGATGGCCCCACGTTCTGTAAAGAATCCTCTTTGACACTGTTGGTAATATCTGTCTTACTTTCAGTTTTGGGTAGTGAACATGTCTCTGTTCCAGTACTGTCTTGCTGTTTGACTACATCTGGTCCTTCTGTCTCCCATGGGCAAACGTCTGCACGAGCACTATCTTGCTTTTGGAGAACTTTTGGTTGTTCTGTTTCCCATGGGCAGACATCAGCTCGAGCACTATCTTGCTTCTGGAGAACTTTTGGTTGTTCTGTTTCCCATGGGCAAACATCTGCTCGAGTGCTATCTTGCTTTTGGAGAACTTTTGGTTGTTCTGTTTCCCATGGGCAAACATCTGCTCGAGCGCTGTCTTGCTTTTGGAGAACTTTTGGTTGTTCTGTCTCCCATGGGCAAACATCAGTCCGATTGCTGTCTTGTTTTGTGAGAACTTTTGGTTGTTCTGTCTCCCATGGACAAACATTTGTTCGGCCGCTGTCTTGTGTTTTGACAACTTTTGGTTCTTCTGTCTCCCATGGGCAAACATTTTCTGGCAAATTACCTTGTCTTTGCAGGTTCTGTGATGTTTGTGAAACTTCAGTTTTGATTGTCTCTGCTCCCCCTGTCTCCCATGGACAAACATTTGTCCGAGCTGTATCTTGACTTTGTAATATTTTGGATGGCTCCGTCTTTCCTGAGTTTGGGCCTTCAGTGTCCCACGGACAAACATCTCCCAGTTTATCTTGTCCTAATGAAATCGTCTTTGCAGCAGCAGGTTTTTCGGGGTGCTCTGTATCCCAAGGGCATATATTTACTCTGTCTTTTCCCTCTGTTTGCACTGAAGTGGCTTCCAAGGCTGGACCACTTTTTTTGGTGGCTTCTGGTTTATCCTGATGTTCGGTTTCCCAGGGACAGATATCTGCTTTAACAGTCATTTGTGAGGTTATGTTTGTGTTTGTATTTGTTGTGGATGTCTCTGTATTCCCCTCTTCCCATGGACAAATAGTTTCCAGGATTTTGGGAGGTTCAGGGAAATCCCAAGGACAGCTTTCTGATGTCTTGGACACTTGTGATCCTGCATGAAAGGCAGATAATTTTGCTTGGTAATGTGGCTGAATACCAAAACTTTCTCTTGGAGCACCAGGATAAACAGCAGCTTTCATAACCTCTTGTTGTAATGGCACTGTTAGGGATCCTTTGGTGTTCAAAGGATTTAGATTTTCATATACAGCTTCAGCCTTGTTCTGAGTGTCCCAAGGACAAACATTGGCATATTCATTATCTTGTCTTATTAAAGGTTGTGGTGATTCTGCAGACTCCCAGGGACATATGTCTGATGAATGTTTCAGAGAGTCTTGCCTCAGTGAATCTTTGGATGGGGTTCTATAAGATATAACAGGGATATCATGAGATTCCCAAGGACACACGTCACCTCGACCACTTACTTGTCTTTTCACATGCCCTTGCTCATGTGTGTCCCATGGACAAACATTAGATCTTTCAGATACCTGGGACTCCCATGGACATACGTCTGCTTTAATACTCTGCTGTTGCTTTAGTCCTTCTCCTTGCTGGGAGGTACTAGTTAGGTCCCACGGACACACATCTGAGTGAGAAACTTTACGAGTTGGTGTAATACGGTTACTCCCTTTCCTGTGAGTTGAGGGAGTTCTTGAACTGCTAACAGTTTCCCAAGAACTTACACTGCTTCGTTTGCTGTTTTGTCGTGATAAAAACACATTTTCATATGTGCCATCTTTTTGTATATCATCCACATCTGAAGGGTAGATGACAGACCTTACTACCACAAGCCTTCTTGGGCTTCTGTCAGAAGAATCTCCAGAGGACAGTCTGACTGCGTTCTGCTTCACAAGGCATGGTTTTCCATCTACTGTTGTCAGACTTCTTTTTTGCAGTGACCTCTTTTCCATGCTTGGACGTCGACTAGATGTTCCTAATCTTGGTGTTGTGGACACGCTTTCCTGACTTTTCTGTGACACAGAATCTTCTCTGTTTAAACTGGTCTTGCTCGATCCTTCTATAGATCCCATAAATGATTTCACAGAGAGCCATCTGTTTGTGGTGGTGCGTAAAGAGAAGACACGCTGATCTTTTGTGATCATTGGTCTTGGAGAGCCTGGTGCACTGGCAGACACAGAAGCCCCTGGTTTTGGGGATTCACTTTCACTTTTATCCTCAGATGGTTTCTTTTCCACAGGTGGTGCATAGTCCCAAGGACAAATGAGTGTCTGTGGGGATTTTGGTTCATTTTGTACACTACCCTCAGAGTTTGCATAGGTCACATGTTTGTGGCTCTTGTCTGTTGATGGTTCCTGTTCTACATCCCAAGGACAGATTTCAGCCTTATCAAAGGACTCTGACTGAAGAGCACTCCTGGTCTGCTCACCAATGGACATGCTTTCCCTTGACTTTGCCATTACTGTGCTGGATCTGTTCACTTTGGGTATGTTTTCCATAGAATGGGTGGTCGTGGAGGTCAGACTCCAGGACTTATGAAGCTTTGTGTGGTCAGGATGCAGGAGATTGGTATCTATGGTCAGGTTTTGAGCACTGGCTGACTTACAGACTCCTGGTGGAATGTCCAAAGAATCTGTCTCAGATCGCTGAGAGCATCTTTTCACAGTGTCTGTCCTTAATGTGGAGTCTCGCAAAGAAGATTCTCTCTCCCTGACGTAGTGGTGATCACTTATAGATTTCCGTAGACATGGTGATGGTGTTCTTATTGAACTTCTGTAACTGATACTGACAGTATCTGGGGTCCTCCTAAATGAATCAGACTGATTACTTCTACTGTGAAAGGATCCATCTCTCTCCTCACGACTATACTGCCGACTCATGGATTCTGGGATCTCAGCGATGCGTCTTATAATGGATCTTCCTATTGCACATGCAGAACTTCGCTTCTTTTGTAGATGGGGGTTGTTTGCTGCCATCTTCTTGGTCTTGTGGACTTCTAACTGGGCATATAGCTTCTTCAATTCCTCCTGGTATATATAAAGAAGGGAAGGAGTTGAAGAAGGGTTTGTTTGGAATGATTGGGAAAAGGAAAAGACATTAAGAGTAACAAGTCAGAGGAAAGTAAAAGACACATTTCAATTAAGATCACAGGTCCGAGTAAGGAAGGGATAAAGGGTGGAGAAAAAAGGTCATACAAGATATGTTTATTCTACCATTGACTGGATTAACTGTTTATGTTATAATTATAATCATTTAAAATTGTGATTTAACACATGTTTAAGTGTGTGTGGCCAAGGCTGAAATTAAGGGACATTTATTTTCCTTATTTAAATGTGACTTTTGGAATTTCTTCTGCTTTTGGTAAGTTATGTCCTAATGAAAAGTGGTAACATCTTTCTGAGGGGACAAGAGGGTTTACCCTAAAGTCATCCGGATCCACACTGTGTTCACTCCAAGCAGAATGAAAACTGCTGTTGAGGTATGAACAAGAGCGCCGCAAGTCCACTTCATCTTCATACACCTCTGCTGCAATCTCTGCCCTCCCAGGCTTCGACACATAGATAAACTGTGGAGGAAGCACAAGCAAACAATACATATCTTAAAAATCAGGAGGGTTAGTGCATTGAAGTGTTATTATCAGAAAGACTAAAACTGGTAATGAAAGAAAAAAAATGTTAACAGAGAAAAACAATGACCAATGCAACGTAGATTAAAATATATTAAAACTGTAGTTAGAACCAGCTTTGTTTTCCACCATTGCACAAGAATAAAATTGAGAAAATATATGTGGAAAAAATAGATGAGAACTTTATGATATCGATAAACTATGGATTTGTAAACTTCGGTGCAAAATTAAGTGTCTTCATAACCACAAGATGAATTTCAGAGTCTGTACAGGTATTCTTCAAATAAGTTCTACATGCACATCTCAGCATGGCAACATAGTAGTTATCTGTATATTACACTAACACATATATGCTTATTGTCAGCTTTACATACAATTATTTTTTTGCATTCAATTGGTTAAATGCTAACTGAAGTAAATGCTTTGCAGCTTAGATGGACACATTTCTGTTGCTCGTAAGATGTTATAAACACAGCACTGTACAAAAAATTAACCTTTTATATGATGTCTTCTTGCCAGTTTATTGCATATATACAGTGTATCGTTGCATTAGTAGTCTTTGTATTTAATCTAAAATTAAACTATACTAAGAGATACAAAATACTAACATCTTGGAACAAGAACAATCTCCATACTGCACCATTTCCTGACTGATCGCATTTGATTTTTTTGAGATTTTTACTCTTGAACAGAGTGAACATGACACATAACAACACTGATTACCTTAGGGATGAAGAGCAGGGCGAGTGTCACGGTGATGGTGACATGGGTGTGTGTGAAGGAAAGCAGCAACATCCAATCAGGATGCAGAGAGGGAAAGGTAAACCTGAGGGAAGCAGAGAACACATCCTCCCACATCAGTGAGCTCAGTTTGAACCAGGAAGTACAAACACACCTCCTATAAGTGACATTTACCTGAGCAGGTGGAACATGGAGGAGAAAAGCAGCTCATTGTGGATGGCGATGCCCATGTAGCGAGGCTCGTGGAAGGCTGAGGGGACGGGCCTGACAGCGGTCCACAGGGAGCTACCCCAGCACAGGAACAGAAGCTCAGCTGGATCAGGGGCATGAAGACCAGAAGGTGATGTTTGATGTGAAGGACAAAGACTAATAACTACAGATGTAATCACTTCTTATTAGCCTCATACATTTGTGTGCAAACACTGACTCTAATCTGTGTGGTGGAACGCTCCTGGACATTCCAGGACTCAAGATTGATTTCCCGAAATTTCTCTGCACTTCATTATCAGTTATTTTTTTTCTTTGAAGACATTGCATTGTGTTTATTGTATTATATTACTTTTTATTGTATTATATTATCACATATGTAGCCATTTTCTTGAAATTTGTCTGTTTTTTTGTTCTGTGTATGCTGTAATCAACAATTTCTCCCTCCTGGAATTAATAAAGTATTTCTCATTAAATATATGAACACCAATGAAAAGTTAAATTACAGGTCATGTCAGCAATAAAAATATTATTTATACAGGACAAATATGGCTTTATTTTGTTTTGATTTGATTTAGTTTTACAACTATTACAAGGCTCAACATTTAACACACTTTTCATGTGGAAGCTTTTGTGCTAATATTCCAGGTGCTTCAGATAAAGGTGTTAAGATAATCTACATCCAGTCAAACTGATATTTTGTTGACAGTCTCTCTGATTTCACCCCTTTAGATTTGCCTTTTCAGACACAGCTGTATCAGTATCTGTGTTCTCAGATCTCAGTAATAACATATGCTGATGAGTAGAGTATTATTGTTCCTAACAGGATTTATGGTCAAATCAAACCAAATATGAAAAGTAGAAATACTTTTCTCCTGCAGACCTTCAGAATATCTGTTTATTGTTTTGCTGTGTGATTTCACAAAGGCCTCCAGAGAAAATCTACACCTGCAAATTTTATTGTTTTGCCATTTTGATGAATTGATTGACTAATCACTGCAGCTGTAATTTTCAAGTGTTCCTTTTTTAACATTAAATTGTGCTGTAATAAATTAATATTTACTGAAGCATAATTCAAACCAAGACTTACAATGCATTTTAAATGTTCAAAAAAAAGTTTAACTTTTTTATGGATTATTATAACCTGGGTAAAACAAAAGTCTGCGATCAGACCAGTATAATTGTAGTCTGTCTGAAGAGGAGTGATCATGCTCAAAACATCATGACTTTAATAACTAGAAAAGCACTCAAGAGAGCACAGACCTCCGCCAAGGCAGATCAGAACGCCTGATACTCACCCACTGCCATCATGTAGTCCCAGCGGTCCAGGTAACACAGATTGAACCCCTGGCCATCTGATGTGGTGGTTGTGACAAAAACAGGGATGTTTCTGTCCCGGTTCTGCAGGACGCCGACTGTCCACGCACACAGAAACCAGAAGACAGTCATCAGCATCACTCCCAAAATCTTCATCAGGCGGAGGCTGGACATGTAGGGCACCCTCTGGGCTGTGCGAGACAGAAACACCTTCAGCACCCTGTGGAGACACAAGAATACAAATATTTATCTACATTTTTAACAGTATAGATGTGACAATTAAGGAGGAGACAAGAGTGAGTTAATTCAGTGCTTTAGTTTATTCTGTAAACATAGTCTCAAATTTCCAAAATGTTGAAACAGCAAATGTGTAGCCATTACAAAATTCATGAAGTACCTAGTGAGAATGTTCAATAACACAAGTAAGGCTTATTTTTAGGATCCTTGATTTAATATAAGGTTTTTAAAGTGAAATGTATTGCTATAGACACTGATGAAGCTTTGTCCTCACAGTTCTTCAAATAATAAACTACTGATGCAACAGAGAAAGTCACAAGAGGTTATTACAGGATGCAATAATGAAGTATACTATATGGACAAGAGTATTGGGACATGTTGAATTCAGGTGTTTCTGTTCTAACAGGGGTCTGGGATACAAAACAATAACGACAAATGTCAGTTTCATATTGTGATAAATGTTATTGCATTGGTTAGTTTAGTTTAAATTGTTATCTTTGCTTCCAAAATGCCTCAGAAATGGTTTTTGGTTATTTTATTTCAACATTGTATTTTATTTTTTTTTTTTTTTTTTTTTTTTTTTTTTTAATCTATGACTATGATTTTAAATGTTCTACCTCGAAATTTCCAAAATATTTTTTGTGCTCTGTCTGTAAATAATTTTTTGTTTGTTTTTTTAACCACAACTAACCATCTACCTTCTCCACATCTCTCTTAGGAAGAAAAATCTTATTAAACTTTAAGGAAATATTGACATTTCTATCTCAAATCAACATGAACAGGACATCTTACAGCTGTAACCATGATGTGTCCTAATATTTTTGTCCATTTAGTTTATAAACATCAATATTTCCTTAAGTTTAATGGGATATTTTTCTTCTTAAGTAAGATGTGAAGAAAGTAGATGGTTAGTTGTGGTAGAAAGTTATTATTTAAAATTATTATTATTATTGTAGTCCAGACCTGTTAGAAAAGAAACACCTGAATTCAACGTGTCCGAAAACTTTTGTCCATTTGTTGCATGTTTATGACTAAAGCACATGCACTCCATTAATTTTGTATATGGCAATCAAGGTATTGAATTTTTACCTTTTTCACATTATTCCAATTTCCAAGATGCATTTGTACTTTGTTTTGCTGCAGTAACATGATGGTTGTAAGTTAAAACACTCACTGACCGGTACATTTTCAGTGTCACTGTGCCATAGACAATGGAGAAGCCCAGCATCCGGACCCAGCGGAGCAGGATGCACCTGAAAGTGCTGGGCCTGAAGTAGAGGATGAAGACCTGCAAAGAGGGGTCAGTGCACAGCATGAAAAGATCTACTGCATCTGGGACTGTTGCTATTATTAGTGGTGACTCCAGGTGCTGTAATGTCATTACTGCTAATATTTTTACCACTGCCACCATTGCTATTACTAATGCTTATCCAGCTGCTAATTTTACACTTTACTTACTTATCTATGTTATATGTACAACAATAATGTAATAAAATCAGGAAATATGAAAAACATCCAAAATAATCAATCAAAAGGAAGTATAGGGTGTCCCAAAAAAATTTACATCATTTGAGATGTCCTTATCGGAGTGACTACATGATCAGGAGAAATGATACTTAATAAGATTTATTTTGGGCACAAAATGATTTATTCTACAAATTTCAAATGAAAAATTCTGGGGGATGGTAATTTTATAATGTTCCGAAGTTATTACAAATGTTCAATGTGTGCGCTGCTTGTGACGTTGCACACATCAAGTCGGTAGTGGAGTTCCTGCCACACTCGCTGCAGCATGTCATGTGTAACAGTTTCCAGAACCTCAGTGATTCTCGCACACACTGAACATTTGTAATAACTTTGGAACATTATAAAATTAGAATTTTTCATTTGAAATTTGTAGAATACAACATTTTATGTCCCAAATAAATCCTATTAAGTATCATTTCTCTAGACCATGTAGTCACTCTGTTATGGATATCTCAAATGATGTCAATTTTTTTGGGACACCTTGTATAATACTTCATGATAAGGCAACAGCTTCTATCGTTATGTAATGCTTCATGCTTCACCCTCAGGACAAGGGCTTCAAACCTTCTTATTTACACTTTATAATTTCGTATTTTTCATTTTTTACATTTTGCATACATTTGTGTCGTTTCCTCCTGATCATTAACTTGTACAGTAACATATAAATATGTGTTTCTGATGACCTTTTGAAAAAAAGCTTTATATGTTTTAGTATAAGTATCAAAATATGTACGGGTCATCATGCACAAGCTGATCAAATGCCTTGATCTAAAAAGAGTTTTCAAGTAATTTAGTAACTAATGTATGAAGAAACTGAGTTAAAATTATTTAACCATTGTTCAACAACAAAAAATAAATCAAATGGCAACTTGACCATTTGTTGACAGGAGAAGCAGGAGGTCATGACACATATTATATATATTACATTATAATATTATATCTATTGAAGAATTACATCATTATGAATACAATGTCCAGAAAAGTTATTTACTCCCTTGAATGTTTTACCTTTTCCTTGTGTTTATAAATGAAATCATAGTCAATATAATTTGGGTTTTTAGTTTACTCTTTAATGTCAAAATTAAAACAAATTCCCATACAATATTGTCAATTAATCAAACATATATAATGTAAAATAAATGTTGGATAAATACTCAACCACTTGAAAGTGACTGACCATCTAACCCAATGATGCTAGTGGTCTCACAACTGGTAAAGACACCTGTGTCCGGAAGGTCCAGTAAGTCACAGTATTACTGGCTGTAACTACACCATGTAGACAAACAAACACTCCAAACAGCTGAGAGAACAGGTTTTTGGAAAATATAAGTCAGGGGAAAGACATAAAACTTTCCAAGCCACTGAATATCTCCTTGAGTTCAGTTCAATCCATCCTTAAGATGTGGAAGGAATGTAACACGTGTAAATCTGCCAAGAGCAGGATGTTATCACAAACTGACACACCATGAAGAAGGGGACTAGTGGACAGAGACACCAAGACCCCCTATGTAAAAGCTTCATCAGCTGAAATGGAGAGGTTATACCTGTTGTCCAGGTTCTTCACCAGACAAAGCTTTATGGAAAGAGGAAGACACTGTTGAAGAAATCTCAACCAGAGTTCAACCAACGGCATGTGGTTGACTGTGAGATCAACTGGAAGAAAGGTCTGTGGTGTAATGAGGTCAAAATGAAGCAGCTCAGAGGATGGATGGGCAGATGGATGGAGATGCTATGTGTAGAGTACGCCAAACACTGCATATCACTACAAACACACCATTTGCCCTGTGAAGCATGATGGTATAACATCATGCTGTGGAGATGCCACTGGAAGCCTTGTAAAAGTAAAATGAATGTGGAAAAATACAAGGAAATTCTCAACCAAGCTGCAAGAGAACTGTGACTCTGGAAAACAATTATTTTCCGGCAAGACCATGATCTGAATTGTACAGCAAAAACTACACAGAAATGGAATTACATGTCACTGACTTCTTCCCTGGAGTCTCTGTGCTTTACGCCCTCACAGGTTTTCCCTGGATCTTCTGTGGACCTGCTGCTGCGGTCCTCCTCCTCTCCTGCCTCCATCGTCATCATTCATTTATCCACATATTTGTGATAGTGTTTATCATATATAATTACATGGATGGTAGAGGTTTCTGTTTTTGGTCCTAACAAGTCCAGTAGGAGTTTATACACTGTTAGTGCTTGTATTTATAGTAGCAGTGTTAGCAGCTATGGGTAGTTGTACTAGTTATTGATAGCTATACTAGTAACAACATAGTTTTTAACAGTTGTAGTTCAGTTAGCTGTGCATTCATGTGCCCCCCAATCTCTTTCTCTCTCTCTCTCTCTCTCTCTCTCTCTCTTTTTCTCTTCCTTTAAACCTTTCTCTTCAACCCCAACTGGTTTTTCCTCACCACTGTCACCCAGTGTTTGCTCCTGTAGGATATCTGTTGGTGTCTGTGAACTGGCTTATTAAGAGTCTGGTTTAGACCACCTCTAAATGTAAAGTGTCATGAGATAACTTTTGTTATGATTTGGCGCTGTAAATCAAATTTGATTAATTGAATTTGATTTAAATGTTTTAAAGACAACAAGGTGTTGTTATGGAGGGGCCGAGTCAAACCCTGACCTCAATCCAATGGGGAATCTGTAACCGGATTGAAAAAATTGCAGTTCACACTCAATCCCCATGCTACCTGACAACCTCCTGAGCAGTTTTGCAAAGAAAATTGAATCATATTGCAGTAACCAGATGTGTAACCTGACTGAGCCTTATCCAGAAAGATTCACTGCTGTGTTAGCATCTGGCTGCTTCTCTGAAAACAGTCCCTAAAAACAGGACAGAGGGGCTAAAAATGCAAACCAGATGTAGACTAATGATATGAAGTAAGTTTGGAAGCACTTTGGGTCTATTTTAAAAATAAAGATTTACTGAGAAAAAAGAGAAACTGTTTTTCTGATAAAACACATTTTTATATTATTTTAGGTAGGGTAGGGTAGGTAGACACTTCACCCTCCTTGTCTCCAGTGCTGCTGCTCACACTGGTGTATGAATGCGTATAAATGTTCGGTGGTGGTCGGAGGGGCCATTTGGAGTGAATTGGCAGCCACAGTTCTGTCAGTCTAACCCAGGGCAGCCGTGGCTACATATATAGTTTACCACCACCTGAGTGTGAATGTGAAAGCGAATGAATAATGGATCTACTGTATGCACTTTGAGCATGTGTTCATAGAAAAGTGCTATATAAATCGAATCCATTATCATTATTATTATTATTATATATTATTATTATTATTATTTTATATTCTTATTTTCATACAAAAATCCACATGTAACACGATAAACAGGATACGAAAATTACATGCTACTATTTTTTCAAATATGTTTTCATTCTCTCACAGACATTTTGGGAATTGAACATTTTGAGAACAAGGCAGAGTGCTTCACAAAATCGTTGCAAAATCACTCATGATTTACATGTGTTTAATTGGGTAGGTTCCACATGTAACGTGAGTGGACACGATGGGTTATGCGTAAAATCTGGAATGAGACTGCCGATTCATGAAAAACCCACATGTCTAGATTACAAAAACCACTAGGATCGTCAAATTTAACACAGTGTCTTTATTTATAGCGGTATATAAGAGCATTTCCAGCCATGTTTTCCAGATCAAATGCACTGACACCTAGGTAGCTTTTCCTGTCCCAGTTTTGGTCCTATTTTTGGCCTCAATATTTTATTGAAAATTCATTAATTTTGGGATGGCTCAGAGCAAGAGTGTAATTTTTTTTGCATTTATCTGAGGTCATCAGCAGGTACATCCTAGGGGGAAATATGCCTAAATTTCTCTTTTATTATTAGGTCTAAAAAGCTGACAAAGTGGCAGGTACCAAAATGAACCCTGTTTCATAGAAGCACCCATCTACTTAATAGTGACTTGCAGGGGGGTGAATGTTTATGCAGTCACTTATTTTATTGACATTCGTTTAATGAAATTTGTTTTCATCTGGAATTTTTTCCTCTGTTTTTGCAAATTTTTTTGTCAAAAAGACCACATTATATTGACCATGTTTCCATTTTTGTAAAGTAAACCGGGAGAAAACATCCACGTGGGGTAAATAATTTTAACAGACACTGCATGGTTTGAACCCTTATTGTAAAGTGGTGCTTATACTATAATTGTTTCTAGCTTTATTCCATCACATCCAACTGTAGGTTCGTCTGTCTCTGTGAACTATGTAACAGTGATTGAAGAGTGGATGACTGTAATCCAGGAATTAAAGCTCATCAGTCAGTGTCAGTCACTCTGGATAAGAGCATCAGCTAAATTTACATCAGTGTGCTCAGACCACTCATACAGGATAAACTACTCAAAGTAAATACATATACAGTAGAATCAGAGACAATGCACTGTAAACATTGGAGGACAGCAGTTTTAATCAACAGAAATGGACTCGAGCTGGTGAGAGTTTACTGAGTGGGTGGAGCCTAAATACAGGTTGTCTTAAAGCAAATGGTACTTATTCAGTTAATACAAAAGACAACTGTGTGGCTGTGTTACGTAAAAATCTCAGTAATCAACATCCTGGTTTAATGAGGAAAATAGTTGATGTCATAAACGACAAAAACTAAAATATTGGCTACAACAACAAAAGCAATGAAATGTCCAATTCTGCCTAAACGTAAAGAAATGAATTTTAACCTGTAAATAAAGTTTATTTTTCCAGTTAATTAATCACTTCAAGACTCGGAATAGATGTAGATAATTGAGTCCTATACATCACTAACAGAAACAACAGTGCATCTATTTTACAACTGTGATCCGAAATGTTTTGCCACGAATCCATAAATAAGGATTTTGTCTCTATCAACAATATCCAATTGGTTGTGATACTAAAGAACATGTCCTAATTAAGACCCTAATTAATAATATAATCATCTTAACAGGAACTGCCGTAGAATGTGTTAACAATGAACATTATATTTTACAAATCTGTTTACAATGTCAAAAGAGCATGAGAATCTGTACACAGCTGTGTCATGTAAATGATATTTGCACAATTTCTTAGAACTTATTTACTTGCTTTTTGTGTATGTCTTAACTCACTTATGTTCCTTTTTTTGCATCTACATCCTACTGAGTTATTCATGTTTTTGTTTTTTACTGTGCCAGGTGTCTTGATAAATTAATAATGCACTTGTTGTGAGGTGTGTTTGTAATTTTAATATCTGGTTCACAGGATACACTCTGCTGGAGTAATTCTACCACCAGGCATTTTCCTCTATTCCTCTATCTGTGTATGAAGTTGCAATAATCTGCAGTTTCATGTTAAAAATGGTAACTTTTGACAAAGATGTGCACATTTTTATAGGGATTTATTCATTTTAATACAACATCCTTCTCCGTGTGCAAATGTTCAGCTGTGACAACTTCTCACTGACACTTGAATATGGGCATCGGTCTGACATGAAACACCAGGTGAAACATGAAAATATGGACTTTGTCAGTAAGCGTTGAAACAAAAATGTTAGTGTTGCTGCATATTTTTACATTTTTGCAGAGTCTGTGCAGTTCTCTGTTAGAAAATATCCAGCTTTGATTCTGTTAGTCAATACTTTGAACGTTCTTGATTTAACAAACAGTGCACATGGCAGGTGTTTCAGTGCTGTGATCGCCATCCATGTGCACATCAAACGGTGAGCCCTGTGGCAGGTGGCATTTTGTAGATCAAACAGATACTAAGATGAGAAGGTGACCAGTGACCTTTTATCAGAAGTACAGTCAGGCAGTCAACCTTTGGATTGCACCAAACAAAACTTTTAAGTCCTTCAGAAAAGCTCTTCTTAGAAGTGGAATCGCATCATAGCTACATAGCTATAATTTAAGGATGTATCCCTTTGTGAAATATAGTTTTAAACATACAAAGGCTACAGAGATGCTGGTTGAATTCAATTCAATTTTCATTTCAGTTTTTTTTTTGACACAGTGCTAAACAGAATATATGATTATCTGAAGACGCTTTAGGTCAAGACTTGATATAGCTTTATTTAAACATATCCTCCTGATAATTATGGGTGTAAATAGTGAAAGATTAATAATGTTGGTAGATTAATTAATGCTAATATGCATAGCTGTGGGAACCCACTTCAAATGGGAGGTGCTGTGAGGATCATGCCAATAGTGACGCAAAATCAATTAGCCTTTTCAATTGATGAAAATACATTATTTGACTATTAATGCAATATTACTTGTGTAAGATACATAAATAATAATAATAACAAAAAAACACAAACTACACAAAATATAAGACAAATGAGTGACTGACTGAGCACTGACTCACAGAAAAGCCAGATTTACACAATACTGCATCAAGTACCAGCAAATGTTCACTCGCAAAGTAGACAACACACAACTGGCGGGTGTATAGGCTATACTGGCTGCTCAGAAAGCAAGATTTACAAAACAGACTACTTTAAGAGCATGGACAACTGATAAACAATATTCAAGGAAAAGAACAGACAAACGTTTCCTCAAACTAAGATGATGATGAGCAGGCCTAGGCCTATTTATGCCCAGTCTGAGTGTGATCTGATGTGGGACAGGAAATGAATTGTCTCACCTCATTAAAAGTCCTTTGCGGATTGACAATAAAAACACTAGAATTTTTTTTTTTGTTTGTTTTTTGTTAACGAAAACAGCAATCAAATTAGACACTGATGGTTGAGCCCGCAACAGGTGACAGGAGTGTGAGCGGTGCTATCCGTGGTTCTGAAAGGGTTACTGTGTGTCACATTTTATTACGTTCTAAACAACGGTGTCTTTCCACAATTTACAATTTATATGTATGTTTTTTTCATTAGGTCAAAAGGAGGCTCTTCACATACTGCTTGCCTACTGTCATTTATTTTCATAAACTTTTCAGAAGCATTTCCACTTTTATGTTTTTCACAAATCACACTCCAGGTTTGCTAATATGCCATTTTCGGTATAATATATATAATAATAGTGTTAAAGAAATTCTAATAGAACTTGTGGGTTTATCCATCTCAGGCTGCAGGTCATGGTGTGCTTCTGTCTGAACACTTATGGTCTGTCCTCCTTCTGGATCTGAAGATGAGCTATCTAAAGCCTAAGATTCATATGTACATACATGTGTTAGTTACTGTGTTTTCCTTAAGGTTTGGCATAAAATTAGATTATATGTGTATCTACATTACATGGTCAATAATGGAGATCTGATATTTGTACTTGAACTAGATTATTCAATTTCCTGTATTGAACAATCTGTTCTCTTAAGCTTGTTCCAATAAATGTTTCATGCCTAACACATCCAGAGAATCTTTGCAGTGTTTCTTTAGTGTCTTTCTACAGCACATCACAGAAAAATTCCCTGACATTTATTGATTAGATTAGATTAGACTTTATTGACCCCCCAGTGGGGAAAGTCACTGGTCAAGGCAGTAACAGATTAAAGTGCAAGAAAAAATTATAAACAATTTAATAATAATAATAATGAAAATAATAATAAGTATTGAATAACAGGCTTAAACTGGAATTGTTAACTTTATGGGAGAATAATAGCCAAAAACATGTACAAATTTTACAAAGAATCACTTAGATTTTTGACAGATAGTTTGATGTTTAATTCTAAATTGATTAATCAATTCATTTGAGTTTGATGTTTAATGATTGAGATTTATTGCTTCCCGGAGGGCACTGGTCAGTTCGTATGTCTGTCTGTTTGTCTGGATGTGCGCTGGCGGTCACATTTCAAGTATTATTGATACCAAACCAAGGCCAAATAATTTGTCATGGTCTCTAGTTGACTTGATTAGTTTTTGGCAATAGCAGGCCAAAGCACAGCTGAGATATAGGCCAAAGTTAAGCACCTAATTTACATGTTCAGAAAACAGCTTATACCTTGAAAATTAAGACAAATATTGACTAACTTTGTATTTTCAACTTATAGGAAGTTGGATATGACCTTTCATTTGGTACCAATTTTGTTGACCTTGGATGAGTAGGCCAAAGTACAGCTGGGATATAGGCCAAAGTTCTCTTTCAAAGGCCCCCGGCAAGCACACTGCCTATGGCAGTTTAATTCTTTGATTGATTGAATTATTTACTGTTATTTGATAGAATCTATTGGCTGTTCCTGTGAACGGCTATCATTACTGTATCATCAGTTAAAAATCCACTCCAGTCAACTTCTACTACATATAGATTCCCGTTCTTTCCTGTGTTTGAACTTCAACTTCAACGTTCCACATCAAACCATCAAAGTATTCTAATAGATCCCACTGTGATGTGTTAGACAGCATTAGTCTGAGTTTATATCTGACTGATGCTTCACATTCAGCTCACCTCAGATGGCATCCTTCCTAATTTTAATCCTAAAAAATCCTAATTCAGGCAAATGAGTTACGACTGTCTGATGTAACAGCTAAAGAAGCAAGGCAGCAAAATAAAAAACTGGATCCAAGCCTCAAACAGTCAGAATATGGATGTCTGACATGGTGGAGTACACTAGAGGGCATATTTCTACATTTAATAAAAGTAAAAAGTGGTGTTTAATTATATGATGTTACTTGATATTAAATATTTGTATATATTCATGCAGATTAAAGATAAGGGAGTATAAAGAGATGATTTATACACGGCATAAAATTGTATAAATCATCTGAGTATGACCAGATGCGTTACTGTGTTTTTGCTTCCTGGAGGGCAAGCATATTGGTCAGTTCATATGTCTGTCTGTCTGTCTGTCTGTCTGTCTGTCTGTCTGTATGCATTACTGATATCAGACCATGACCAAATGATCTGCCATATTCTCTAATCAACTTGATAAGTGTTTGGCACAAGGAAGTTGACCTTTCATTTGGTACCAATTTTATTGACCTTGGATGGAAGGTCAGGATTTTCAAGATACTCAATTTTCGCCCATAAGTCTTAGTTTTGCAGATAAGGAAAAACAACTAGTACTACATTATAAAGTGTGAAAAAGTGGAAAATGACATATTTTTTTGTTTTTCTGTATCATTTCAGAGCCATGGCAGAAAATATGACTTTTTCCGACACTTTTTTTTTTGCTATTTCCATTCACTTTTGACTTCAAAACTGTTTAAGATAGAAGAATATGACTTCTACCACAATGCTCAGCTTGAAATAATAGGAAAAAGCATCCTTTTAGTTTTCCTCTATCACTTCCAGTTTCTGAGTTATAACGGTTGAAAGTTTGCATGTCACTTGTGTGTAAATTCACAAAAAGGCAAATATCTGTGAAATGATGGCAAATATCTAATAACATAGTATTATCGACTAATCAGAAGTCACGTATGGCCTTTCATTTGATATAAATTTTGTTGACCTTCGATGACCTTGAAAGGTCAAACTCAAGATTATGATTTTCAAAATACCCAATTTTTGATTCTAAGTCCCTCAGTTCTGCAGATAGAGAAAAACGACTGGTATCAGATTATAAAGCGTGAAAATATAGGCCAAAGTTCTCTTTCAAAGGCCTCCAGCAATCAGACTGCCAATGGCAGTTTCATTTGTTTGTTTGTTGTTTTGTTTTTGATTACTGTTTTTGTTCACTTTATTGAATTATTTATTTTGCTCTTTATTCATTTTGTGTTGCCTTCAACGATGTATGCATGTATTTATTAATTTTTTTTGTATGTCAATATGGTAGATATTAGGGGTGTACAGAAAGATTTCGGTTCGGTACAGGGGTCTTTGGTTCAATACATTTTCGATACATTTTCAGTACAGTCAAGTAGACCAGCGAAGGGGGGTGTATGTATATGTATGTATCTATATATATATCCTGAAAATAACAATTGGGGTTAACAATTTACAAACAGATCAGAGGGAAGTGATTTTCCCTGCAGCCTTATGCTGATAGGAAACTAAATGATAGACTCTTGTGCGGAGAGAAGGGGTGGGATTAAATAAATTACATTTTCTCCCACTCCTTTTCAAACATGTGAATGAAGTCATTATATGTTATTTTCATGTATATGTATAAGTTTTCATGTTTTCCTGAAATCTGTTTTATTTCTAGGCGCTAAAGGGTGATTATATTGTTTGTTTTATTGCACATTCGAAAAAAAAAAAATCAAAAACTGAATAATGTTATGCAGTGGTGGATCCAGAAAAATGGAAATATGGATATATATACTGTATATGTGTGTATATGTGATATCCCTCTCAGAATTGTCATATTCCTACTCAGTGGGACTGCTTACTTTGTTTACAGAACATCCTATACATTGCAGTCATATTTCACAACACAATATTCACTTTAATTTAACTAACCCTGAGGCTTTTTCTGCTTCGTAGTTGGCCTACTAGTAGTTCATACAGGAAAATGTGTAACACCACCTGCAGGAGCAAATGTCACAACCGAAAAAGAATCAAGACAATCAGATAACAAACAGGTCAGAGCAGAGCATAACTGACACGTAGCTCAATAGGTAAGGCTTTGGACTGCAACATGGAAGACTGGGATTCAGTTCCTGGCCAGAGTGGCAAATTTTTTTCTGCACGTTTTCGAACGGGGGGGCGCCAGTAGGTAAATCCGCCATTGTTATGAAATCATGCTGTCAGGGTGCAGAAAGAGAAGCAGAGCAGCCATAAGACGAACCCATTAACATGTTCATACATCACATTTAGCTGAATTAATGATCAGTGACCTACAGAACAATGAATCACACTCGACGTCAGCAGGGACATATTGATCAGCGCTTTCACATGGATGGATAAAAAGTCATGGCTGCCTTCAGTTAATGGCTCTGTAATTGGTAAAATGAATCTACAGATTGATCGATAATCTGTCACTAGGGAGGAGAGACGTTATGAAAACCTTCCTGCCCACCTCATTTCCAGTTAACACACCCTCACCCCATTCCACCCTACCACAAATCGTCCATTATGATATAATCCGCGCGCAGTGATCTGTAAAGAGCTCTAATCTGCGATGCTGTCAGACTCACCGGGAAGTAGAGGAGCAGGGAGCCGAACAGGATGGTCTCCAGTAGCAGGAGGCCCGACGCCCGGATCCTCTGAGGGGGAGGAGACGGACAAAACAGCGTAAACACCACAGAGCATCTTAACTTTTGTATTTTAACTCATAAAGACCCCAGTGCTTCTTTTGTGGCAGCTCCAGAATGGATTTTTCTCTCTATTTAACCTTTCTCAAGTAATTTATCACAATTTATTACAATTTTATCCTCTGTATTTAGCATTTTTTGGTGTAAATCATATATTTCTCTCTACATTTCATTCACTGATCACGTAGAAGTTCATTAAAGCTCAGAGTAAATTCAAAGGTTATTTAATCAAAATACAAACCCTACAGAAAATGTGATATTTTCACTAAAATGTATCATTAAAGGAACCTGAAAACAAGTCTCTACAGCCTTATTTTGTTCATGGCACTTATGTTGTTAGTTTTTATTCATTTTATTCATTATCTTTATTTGTTTTCATTGATTTTGTTGCTCATTTTCCCATGTTATTTATTATTTTGTAGATCGTCTTATTCATTTTTGTTAATTTTATTATAAAATTTGGCTTGTTTTGTTTGTTTGTTTTCTACATTTTCATATTTGTGACTTTTTTTATTTGTCAGACTCCATGGGTTTTACTGGTGTAGAAGATGACGTTCACTACGGAGCCTCTGAACGTCCAAATGGATCATATCTGATGACCATGAAAAGATGACAAGCTGCATTTGACACCAGTTATTCACATATATTGATAGGAATAACGGATCAACAGGTATTAAACATTATAGATGCTTTGTAGATGCTTTTGGTCAACAGTGGCTGTTTGGATCTTTATGGGTTAAAACACCATGGAAACTAACAAGGGGTCTTTTCAACCTTGAAATATTTTAATAAAGACTGATATGTTGAAAACTCTCCACACCTACTACCTTTTATAGAGAGTAAGTAAACTATACAACAATATGGTATGTAAATATATTTTTCTGTTTAAAATACACAAATATTCTCTGGAAGATGTGAAAAAAACGGCAAAAGACTAAACAAGATGAAAACAACAAAAATAAATGCATTGTAATACTGTTTCCTGTGTCTACTGGTGACAGTTTTTGTTGGTTAACTAACATTATCCCACCCCCATGTATCTTTCTTGTGCTTCTACAAACCACTACTATATGGAGGACGAAACCTGCCATACTGAAAAATATATACAGAAATATAAAAAAAAGGCTTGGTAAATTCATTCATGTGCCAATACATGATACAAAAATTTAATGTAATAGCACAGCACCCTAATACAAACTGACCAATAGATGAAGAGATGACCCTAGGACATGCCTTTAACCCCCCCTCCCATCTACTTAATGAAGCAGAAATGCATACAGAAATATAAAAAGGACACAGAAATGTAAAATAGAGATGCAGGAATAAAAACTTGGAGAACTAAATAGAGCAAAACAATGCAAGAGGGGGAATACTGGGGAGATAAATATGACTATGAATTTTAAAGAATGGCAATACATTAAAAAGATGTAAGATGAAATTGAAATATAGAAATAAATAAGAAAAAAGATAAAGAAAATGTAAACAGAAAACAACTCAAACATAAATGCAGGGATAAAAATTAAAGAAGGACAAAACAAATAAAAAAAAAAAAAGTACGGAAAATGAAATGTTAAAGTAAATAAATACCTTTTAATTTTTGTGTCATGTATTGGCACATGAATTAATTTATCCAGCCATCATTTTATTTTTGTATATATATTTTTCAATATGGCAGGTTCAGTCCTCCATACTACTGTGGCTACAAATATCTCAAAACATTGAAACAGATAATAAATTGACCAAAAGTGTTTTATTCTACTACTTCAATACATCTTTGAGGCAATTATTGTCATTTTTTTACAGAACAGAACTTCTGCTTGCAGTGGAACATTTTCATTTCACCATTAATACGTTTAGGATCTGCACAGTTTTGTTTTGTTTGAACATTGATTTTGTTCCTGTACATTAAGAACACTTGGCTAGTGTGTTGACACGATATTAAATGACAATAAATTGGTTTCTTGTGGATCTTTTGTTGCATCCTTTTACATATACACTGCGTTCCAAATTATTATGCAAATGATATTTTTGTTTGATTTTCCAAAATACTTGATGCAAATGACGATCAGCATCATTTTCAAGTCATTAGCTGTCAAATTGTA
>JAPQRP010000001.1:22700700-22721153 GCA_037367295.1 Apogon hyalosoma | reverse complement strand
ACTCACTCACTCACTCACTCACTCACTCACTCACTCACTCACTCACTCACTCACTCACTCACTCACTCACTCAATCAATATTATACAAATGCCAATTTTTAACATGACAAAAGTGGCATAAAAACACATTGACTTCATGCATCTAAGGGTTAAGACTCTGGATTATGATTCTTTATGGTTTATTTGCTTAAAACACATTATTTTTGTCTACTCTTGTGATTTAGACAACTTTCTAAACAAGCTAAATTATGTTTACATGCAGAACCATTACATGTGTCTGCCCTTATTGCAAAAAAAAATGTTCTAGTCAGATACTTGCATGTCTAATGAAATTGATATTCCACTAAAATTCATGTTTATGTGCAGTTGTGTATACTCTGATTAATGTAAAAATGTTATGGGAGAGATAACATTTGTCCTACAGCTCTTTACATATCATATGACAATGAGATTCTTAAGAAGGTTTTCCAGACTTGTTAATCAATGCAAGTACAGCCTCCTTATATATCCCAGTACTTTGGGTTGAGGTATTTGCATAAATACAAACATTTTCATCATGTTTAACATTTGGTGTGTTTCATATTAGAGTTCATAATATAAAATGCATATTCTGAACTAGCTTTATACATGTCAAAAGACTGCAAAACTAAACTAAAGCTATGAACAGTAATATGTCCGCATTAAAATATCCCCAAAAAATATCTGATTGCCTATCAATAGCATCACGTCATTACTAACAGAAACAGAGTATAGGAGCCAAAATCAGAGGGAAAAATGTGCACTCCGTCCTTCTGCAGTGCTTTCCTCTCTGTCCAAGTATAAATCAACAAAGTTTTATGTGAACATAGATGAACCTGACACTTTTTTCAAGCTTCTGTATAATAATTATAATATAATCATTTATTTAACCCCCCTACCCATCTAAAAACCCCTGTGAGTGGCCAAAACCTCCCATCATGACATGAGGCCAGAGAAGCAGATGGAAGTCGTGTTTTCACTTTATTTATTTATTTATTATTGGCTGAATCCCAATTCACCCCTTGGCCCTCCCCCTTACCCTTACCCCTACCCCTCCATTTTGTGCGTACACGTGAAGGGGTAGTGTTGTCCTGATTATTGATTAGACAGAGGGGAAGGGCTTAGGCGGAGGCGTATAACCCTCGAAACTGAGATTTTCCAGGACCACACTACAAACTGAGGGGTGCAGAAATTTCCCATAATTCTGTTCGAATCATCGACAAGACGGAGGTAAACACAGCAAAAAAGTGCAGCAGTGTGATGAAAGAAACACACACATGTACAGGTTTTCTTCATAAACAACTTTATTAGTAGAGCGACCATTTAATGCCATTTCAATGTGCTATAGATCATATTTCTGTAGTTTATAGTTGATAGCCGCAAAAAGATGACCAAAGCCCATGGAACAGACAGTTTCAGCTGCTGATGACATGGTGAATACTTTTAGAAACAAAGTTTTCACATCTGTTTATAGCTGCATCGATGACTGCTGATGACGTAACAGGTCGTGAAGTGCTGTCCCATTTCATAGGGGATTGTTCCATCCCCTATCCCTCGCAGCTCAGTTTCAAGGGGTAGTGTCAAGTGCATGGGGCAGGGGTAAGGGGGAGGGACAAGGGGTGAATTGGGATTGGGCCATTATTTCTTTTATTATTTACCACTTAATGGATTTTTTTTGCCTGCGATGCCAAAAGAAGGTTTAACATTTAGTAGTTCGTGACTTCACAATTTTTCCTCCTTCTTCTTCTTTCTTCTTCTCCTTCTATTCTTTTTTCTATTCTTCTTCTTCTTCTATTTCCAGCTGATTAGATTCTTCCCATAAGATGAGAGCACTTTGCTAATGTCAAAAAATTCATGAAATCCTTTAGACAGAATGATTTCTGTCCAATTATTGATCTATTATCCATGTAACTGCAACCAATGACTCTGAGCTTCCATCCTCTGCAGGTTTCTGTATGGAGGACTGATCTCTAGTGGTCTACCAGGCCTCCAGCATCAGCTAATCAGAGTCCCTGGAAATCTCTATGTCCAGTTGGATTGGGATGGACCTGCTTCCTGTTGATTTGGACTAATAAACGAGGAATATATGAAGTTGGATGAAACTATCAAACAAGACGAGGTGCAGATGCAGAGGACTCAGCCTGGTCTGAGGGGGGTCTGCAGAGATACTGCACCTGCAGATGTGGATTACAATGTGAACTCATTTGGAGAGTTTCCCAAACCTGCTGATCTGGACTTTTAAAACACAATGCACTGGTTGATTTGTACAACTTATGTCATTTGCTGCCGTCTCCTTGTTTTTCCTCCCATTCTGTCAAAATGAGGGTTGTTGATTAAAAGACATTGTCGGGGTAGATAAACTCACGGAGGCAGTGCGACAGTGGTCATTGTGGTGTTTTTCTCACTTGTTAGGTTGGTTGTCCTAGCTCTGGTTTCCCAGTATCACAAAGCTGGCTCAGCTGTAACAGAGGAAATCAATACTCGACTCATTTCTAACTTCGGTGACTCAGCAGAACTGAAAAAACAGTCATCCTCAATTAATGGAGTGACGGTTTACAACGTTATATACAAAATAGAGGGTATACCTGCCATTTAATGCTGTCATCAATATCTGACCATTTTTATTTGCTTCTTTGATTGCTGTAAAACAACATAAAGCAATTTATGATGACAAATGGAAGTGAAAAATCAGTACTTGGTTGTTTTCATCAGAAAAATAATCCATGCAGTTTCATTTTGCCCATGAGCATAAAGGCAATGTTTAAGCTCAGACTCTCCTCCTCTGTTGTCTGGCAACAGAAATAGTCTGACTATCATTTGTTACACTATAGATTGCTGTTTCATCAGTACTGGCTGCAACTGTAGCAAGTATCTAACTCTCTCTGTCCTCATTCATATTTTATTGTAAAAAATATTGTTTTTTTTTTTTTTTTTAAATCCTAACCAGCAACAAAAAGGCTTGAAAAGCTAATTGTATACAGAGGTGATGTCCTGCCCTTCCTCAAGCAACCCAGTGGGACGTTACCTTGAAAAAATATGTGCATTAGTCAAAGAGAACAATAGTGAATCATGTCAGCAAATTACACATATGTTTTTCAATTTAAAACATAATTTAGTTGCAGTTTATTTTAAAACTGTCACTAATTAGAAATACTACACAGCCAAAAGCCTCATAAACAATGCTGTCTTAACATTGTGTCTCCATAAGCTGTTCAGTGTTGCTAAATATGTTTCTGGAGCTTCAACATGAACAGACTTGTAGGGATTTTCACCCTTTCTATACTTTTTTAGTGTTGAAGAAGGAGGTGATGGTTGTTTTGGTGAAAATGTAGTTCATTGAGTTGTCACACAGAAGTAAATGATACAAAAGGCATCTTTCTTGCTCTCATAAAATGATCTTTTCAAGTGACAGGAGCTAAAATCAGTAGGGGAAAAATACATAAAACACCATATTTTGAGAGTAGACATCTTTTGTCTGCAGCTCTCTCCTCTTAGTCCAAATCCAAAGAACTAAATATAAATGCAGATGAACCTGACGTTTCCTGCTGTTGTGATAAAGTGAATCTTCTTTGCATCTGACAGAATCTGATCAGTGATTGTTGATTACAGCTGTCAATCAATAGACCCTTTTCCACCAACATTCCCAGGAGTTTTCATTACCTGGAATTTATTTACCTGGTAAATTAAGTCCTGATAATCTGTGTGGTTTGCATTTCTATTGTAAGTCATTTCAATTCGCCAACTCGAACTCTCTGACTCTATTTCTTTTGAGTGTATTCGGCAAATATGTTTGACAAGGTCCAAGTTTATTATCCAGAGGGTATTCGGATGGACAGACAGATTATTGAAACATTCTTGTAGGAGTGAGCTCAATATGCTCAAAATTCGAAGTGAAGAAATGGGATAAACAAGTTTGCAGCCGTCACTGGATTCAACATTGTGGATGAATGTAAGTGCAGAACGCTGCAAATGTGTTCCACCAATCGGTGTTCTTCAGCACAGAGCCCCGCCCCTCAAGAATTCCAAGGAATTTGAAAAGTCCTATCCCCCTACCAGGAACTTTTTTCAGGGAATGTTTGGGGTCGAAGGAAATTTTTTGATGGAAACACACCGAGGTTTTTCAAAATCCCATGTAAATTACACTTCCTGGTGAAGTTCCCGTGGTGGAAAAGAGGATAGTCATGTATTGAATCTCCCTACCTGCCTAAAAAGGTCTGTGATTGGACAAAATTATATGGTTACAGCAGGAGTCTCATGTTGTCTCTGACCACTTGAATTCCAAAATGGTAATATGTCAACATTACATCACAGAAACATAATAAGTCTAACTAATGGAATTCTTTCAATTGGATCAAAAAATTATTTCTGTCATAACTGAGGTCATACAATGTTTTTCTCAAAGTCAAGAGTCTCTCTGGGGTGGGACTTTACCTTTCTATTGGTGTAAACTGACTAACATTCAGGACTTTTGTCTGACATTTTAGACTGGTGCATTCCAGGTACACGAAAGTACCACCTTGTTTCTTGTGAATCTTTTGACAGGGCTTATGAGATCCTTTCTAGAACCTCAGGTTGGGTTGTCTGGTGTAGGCTACTGTAGAAATAAGTTTCTGCATAATGGTGGGAAGTGTGAATGTGTGAGCGAATGAATAATGGATCCACTGTACGCGCTTTGAGTATGCGTTCATAGAAAAGCGCAATATAAATCTAATCCATTATTATTATTAGATATGATCAGAATATTTTATTAATCCCAGGGGGAAATTGTATGTTGCAGTTGCTCCATTCTGGTATAATAAAAAGTAGCAGGAAAAGAACAGCAATTTGTACAATATATAGTAGATAATATATTATCAATATGATAATTAAAAGATCTAAGATTTTTTTTAAAAAGCAGTGGTTTGTTGTTATGGGATATTATACACTAATGAAAACATAATTATGATTTTCTACTTCTGCTTATAGATCTGGTCATGGTACTTTTAGATGCAATTTGGTAAAATTTCAGGAATAATCTGAGAACATTCTAAGATCCCTGAGGCACGTATCACATGAATACAGAGGAGCTGAGAGCTGACAGTTTGCCTTCCCCAAATGTAGACAGTAGTATCATAAAATGCAGAATTTACTTGCTAACAAAGACAGAATCGCCCATAATTCTGAATACAAGTTCATTTAACAGCTGGTTGTAAAGGTTGACATCTTGTTTTTTTTCTGTAAATGGTCAGATGATAGGGGTTAGACAAAGCAGGAAGGAGTGCACAGTGACTGAATGCAGATGTGTACATTATCATTTCCAAACATCTGTATTTTTCTCAGTTGACTTTGACAACACAACCCAGAGGTTTGCAAAATAATACATGGTCGGCTGTGTTTCCAGAAGGTTAAAACACCACTCTGTAGGTGTGAACGTAAGTGTGTGGACAAGGCCTGGATCTTATACAGTAGCCCTTTAAATCTAGTCATGTGGGTATTTTATTTATCTATTTATTTATTTTTACACTTGTAATCTCTATAAGCAAATTTCAGCTGCTGGTATCACCATTTTATTCCAACTCTCAATATTGACTTAACTCTTGATTCTGATGATGTCTTTTTCATGTGAACACACCCTGAGCTGAGTATTTGTCCAGCTTTGTGATACTGTTTGTCCAGAATGGCTAATATTAGTCTCAATGGGATAAAGACACCAAATAGAAAATACATGTTGCTTTCAATCAGAGGTAAAAAAAACAAAAAAAGTTCATGAACTTTACAAGACTGGAGGGATGTGTATGATCAAAGTGGCATTTCTCACACATACAATAGCACAAATGATCCTGGTCTATTACGGCTCATGTTGGTATAATCCAGTATTTGTGGCTGCCATTTGATAGATTTCACCACAAATAGTTGTTTACATCAGGCCAAATATTCACAGGAAAAATGCAAACACACCAAAGAAAAACTAATCCTCATTGACTTTTGGTTAAAACAGATGATTTTCCAGTTTTTACACTGATGGAAGGGAATTTTTCTTTGAACATTGAGGTCTTAAAGCTGAAAATGAAAAGGTCTGATCTTCATGGTGTCTGAGATGAATGCGTTCACATTATGCCGACTGGTCGCAGAAGAGTAACGATATCGGATTATTATTCTTAAATTTGCCTGAATGAACTAAAGCTTTTCTCTGGATTCCAGCTGGTTATGAGATCCCACATATTTCCCATCATGCCCTGCCTTCCAGTGTGTATATCTACCGTGACTGATCTCTGCCTGTCAGTTTTATTTGTTGAACGTCCAGGTGTATTTTGCTCATTTGGATTCTCTGTACCCTGAGGCTGGCTATGGCTCAGCACTTTCAGTAAAAGAGAAGAAAAATAAATTCTGTTGCTGTTGTCATTTTTCACAAATTGTATATATGTTTCTTTTAAGTCACTCAAAGTCCAAAAGTATTTCAGTGCACAACTGCAAACATGCAAATGGCAAGAAACAGAAATATGTAGTTTTAAGTTAAATAGAGTTGAATAGACTAAGCAAATGGGTAAGAACTTTCCACTGGATTATTATTGCAGTAATAAACATGTTTAAGCTGCAAAAAGTTCTTTAACCCTTTGACTCATGGATGTCAAACTCATTTTAGTTCAGGGGCCACAAACATCCCAATATGATCCCAAACGGGCCAGACCAGCAAAATAATAACAACATAATAATCTATAAATTATGATTTTTTTCAATTTATCCAGGTTAATTTCTTTCCTTTAGTGCGGAAAAAATATGAAAATGTTTCCATTTACAAACTACCTTCTTGCAAAAAAAAATGCGAATAACATGAGCAATCATGAACAACCTGAAATTTCATCAGAAAAATAAGTGAATTTTAACAATATTATGCCTCAGCTTATTGTTTACACATCACAGTGGATCTACAAAGACACAACATATTTGGCAACAAGCATCTGAAACTGAAATATATAATATTTAAATTGTAATCTTTGTAATTTTTTCACATCACAAATTCATCCCATGGTACAGACTGGACCCATTAGTGGGCCATTTTTGGCCAACAGGCCGTATGTTTGACATCTCTGCTTTAACTGATGCATTGAGAAGCTTTTTATTTCTTAAACACTCATCAGATGGTAGTGAGCGTAAAAATTAGATTGTGTTTCAATGGATAAAGGTCATGTGGTCTGATGAGTCCACATTGACCCTGTTCCAGAGTGATGGGTGCATCAGGGTGAGAAGAGAAGGGGATGAAGTGATTACCCATCATGCCTAGTGCCTACGGTACAAGCCTGTGGGGGCAGTGTTATGATCTGGGGTTGATTGAGTTGGTCAGGTCTAGGTTCAACAACGGTACGTGTCCATAAAAGGAGGTCAACTGAACTTGAATATATTGAATGACCAGGTCTGAACAGCAGTTGAGTTTCTCTTCGCTGATGACACAGACATGTTCTGAGACGATAACACCAGGATTCATCAGGATCAGGTTTTTAAAGAGTAGTTCAGGGAACACGAGACATCATTTTTACACTTGGACCTGAACCCAATTGAGAATCTTTTGGCTGTAATGGAGAAGATTTAACACGGTGGTCTGACTCTTCATTATCAATAAATGATTTTGGCCGGATTAAATTAATAAAACTAAGAACAGAAATATTATGCCATTTGTTGTGTTATCACATAAGCACTGTGTGACTTTTTTGGCTGGGCAGTGTGCTTCTTCACATAGCCCAACAGCAGGAGCCACGAAAAGCAACAGTGCTTGGATAATTTCAGATACTCAGAGGAGATTATTTAGCCTAGAATTAACACATAAACGATCAAAATCTATACAGGACAAAGGCTGCACATGTACCACATAAGTATTTTCAGTAGTAAAAGAAGTGGAAAGTACATTTATTGGCCTAATGATGCAAGTTATTTTACTCACATGTTGTACTTAAGTACATATCTGAGGTTTTTGGACTTGACTTTGATATTTCCATTTTATGCAGCTTTAAACATATACTTTACTACCAATCAGAGGATGTTTTACTGCTTAGCATTTGTCTGGCTGCTTCAATTTCAGCTTCAGATAGTTTTTCATTCCCGTCATGTTCCAGTGAAAATAGTGCATCTCAGATTTGTTGATTTTGTGACAAACTGAAGGATGAAGTGTTTCCTTTATGGGCTGAGATTAAAATTCTTCTCCTCAACCTACATAAACTCTTTGAAACCCTTTGTGGAATGGCTGGAAAATGCATTGTCACAAAAGCTGAAAACAGTTTTAGTTACACGATCCTCACAGAACTTAGATCTTATAAACATGTGATGATCTTATACTCCGTAGTGAAGTTCTGTAGATTGTGCAGATTTGTGTAGAATTTTAAACATGTAACTAGTAAAATAAATCAAAGATACCATACATAATGAGGACCCTAATGCTGCCCAGTTACAATATTGACTTTTCATACTTTAAACACATTTTGTTGATAACTCTTACACATTTTTACTGACACAAAGCTTTAAATGCAGAGGCTTTACTTAATTAATTAAAAATCTTTTTTTCCTCCCATTTACTTATGACGGGTGAAATTTCAAATGTCTACAAAAACATCAATTTTGTTTCAATTTACTTCAAACTTGGCACATATATAGAGGCAGTTGATATGCTGACATCCCTACATGCAGACATGATGACATCAGCTGGATCAATACCAAAATAAGCAGCAATACATGCAAGGGGTGGGGTTTGTTGTACCTGGCACCACTTGTTTAACCTTTATTTTACCAGGTAGGGCAACTGAGAACCAGTTCTTGTGTACAATGGCGACCTGGCCAAGAGGCAGCATAGTAGGCAGATAAAACAGAAAACAGATGGTGTACGGTGATGTATTCCTAGGGTGATAGTCCGTTAATTTAAGGATCTGAATATGTTCTTCCATATTTCCAGAGCATACATTTTAAGTGACCAATAACTTAATTGTACTAAAAGTTACCAGTATCTAAATATTGATTTAGATAGTTGATCAGACGATAAAATATCAAGTTGTTTATTTTAGGCGCACCCACAATAAGACACACACAAACACACACACTTACAGCTACATTAGCCACCAATATGTTTGGAACTGAAGTGTGTTAAATGAGCTGGTATAAACACTGTTATTATTTCGTGCAACAGCTCGTGAATTGACATTATGGACTCTCCCTGCAGCCCATGAATGCAGCTTTGTCATCCATCTTTTTAAATGAACACCACCAAGTTACAAAACAGCTTCAGTGTAAAAGTGATTCATTTTTTAACTTCAACCTATTCCCTTTGAAATGTTTAGGGCTGAGAACTCTCTTGCTAATGCTCTGGCTCGCTCACCAAGCCTGTTAAGTGGAGAAAAAGTGAGATATCCTGGTTAAATTATGCAGCTCTTACTCTTTGAGGCTCTCCACAGAGGTGCCTGGGGAGGGGGCGATAGACAGTATCTGCATCTCCAACGCCAACTGCAGCACACTCGAGGTGAAGAGGGAGAAAGTACTTCAGCTAAAAGCAGGACTCTTGTTTTCTAAGCACTTTAATAACCCATGCTGCGGAGCAAAGAGGAGACGTGCACTGGAGATACAGGCCACTGTATGTGAATAAGGTCAAGTGCACTCTTTGGGAGAAACCTATGTGAAAAGGAGTGCATTGTGGCGGTGAATAGAGTCATACAGAGTGATCCAATAGGAAAGAGGGGCTGCTCATCATGGTCTGAAAGTGCTGGAGGCCAACTCAACCGATGCTGACGACAGATGGGACTGACAGCACTGACTGGGACATTTTCTCCACAGGGTGAAAGGCCGCAGTGGCAGAACTGGGATCTTGTCAGCGTTTTTCTCAGTGGTTTGTGACTAACACCAAACCAAAAAGTCCCAAATCCTCACAGTTCAAACCCCAGAGTCCATGTCCCATCACTTTGCATCCAAAAACATCGCGGCTCTGTTGCGAAGAAGAGTTTCAATGTGAATAACAGCACATACTCACTGCCTTCATTGGCCATGTTTATGAAATGACAGGAGGCGAGGGGAATGACAGATGGAAATACTTACATTATGCTCAGGCCAAAGTTCACCTTGCTATCACATTGATCACTAGACTAATCTGATAACTCCAGAAATCGGACAATGATTGGAGTATTAGTGTGCATGTAGTATGTAAATGGACTCCAATCATTATCCGATTTCTGGAGTTACCAGATTATTCAAGTGATCATATAAACACCATAATGTGACATGTTTTATCAGATAATGACAGATAATGGCAGTAATCTGACTGCGAGAAATCAGATTTACACACCTGGATTTCTCCCCAATATTCTGTCTTCATGTGTGTACACCTGTTAATCTGATTCGTTTCAATCTCGTGCGTCTGTGCATGCATAAAAAAATTTTAAATGTACAGAACAGAAGTGACGTGGTAGAAGACAGTAATGGGAAGTTTGAGTCTACAACCTGGACATGTTTTTTTATTACCCCACCCCCCAAAGGGGAGGCAAGGGGTATTATTTTTGGTTTGGTTTGTTTGTTTGTTAACACTCTAGCAGCAAAACTATTGGTTGAATTCATACCAGATTGGGTTTATATATTGCCAGTGACCCAGAATAGATCTGATTACATTTTGGGAAAAGTAGGTCAAAGTTCAATTTTTTTAATGAATTTTTAAAATCTTTTTTTACCCCATTTACTTATAATGGGCAACATTTCAAATGTTTGCAGCAGCAAAACTATTGATTGAATTCATACCAAATTAGGTTTATAGATTACCAGTGACCCAGAATAGATGTCATTACATCTTGGGAAAAGTAAGTCAAAGTTTCAATTTATAAAGAATTTTTAAAATCTTTTTTTCCCCTCCCACTTACTAATGATGGGCGAAATTTCAAATGTCTTTAAAAACATCGATTTTGTTTCAATTTACTTCAAACTTGACACATTTATAGAGGTAATTGATATGTTGGCATCACCACAAGCATAGAAATGATGACACCAGCTGGATCGATGTCAAAATAAGCTACAATATGTGTGAGAGGTGGGGTTTGTTGGGCCTGGGACCACTTGTTTTTTCTTATTAACAATAGACAAAAAAAAAAAAAAATTAATAATAATAATTTGCTTTTGTTTTGAAACACTAAAAATATTTTCCTACAAATATTTCATGATATTTTTGTTTCCAATTTACAATATCAATACCGTTGATATTTCAATATTTTTTTTTTAAGTGAATTAAGTTTTCAGCTGTAAGATGAATTTATAGTGGGAGCAAAACACATTCCACAAATTTCTGTGAGTTACAATGCACTAATAAAACATTTAAAGTGCTAGCAACCTCTAAAGAGAATCATTACAAGCACACTTATGCACACTTACTGCTCTAGCAATATTAATGCTACAAAAAACCAATATTGCAACATTTTGTGTAAGGAGTAAAGGTAAAGTATTCACTTGGTACTTGGATTATTTAAAATGTATGTCTGAGGGGGAATGAGTAAAAACAGCAAGAAATGCAAAATATCAAGTCACATCCTGCTGTTATTAAAAAAAAAAAAAAAAAAAAAAAGTGACAATTTGTACTTAGAATCCATTCACTAAATTCCATTATACATCGAGTACATCAAGTACATGACCCAGCGCTTCTGTGTTGTACACAGTGCACATAATACGGTTACTTGAATGATATATATTTCATGGGGTAGATTTATTCTAAATTGAACTCATCTGCTGAATTGAATTCCATCCAGGAGAAGCATTATCACCAACATTTGACTCTGAATGTTGCCACTAATGGATCAGCTGCCTTGTTTTCTCAATTAGCTTCAATTCAACATCATTAAACTTTGATTGATATGAACGTGCTTTTCATTTTTTTTCTTGTGTCGTACCATTGCTGTTGCAGTTTAGTAATAACAGAGGTAAGGATGACTATGCTGCAGCTTCCTCTGTGGCGCTTCCTCTATACTTCACTCAGGGTGAGAAGTTCATTTCCATAGTACACATCATTTTACCATAAACTCCCACGTGAATGTGCTTATTCACTCAAAACGGCACATCTAAGCTCTTAATTATTATAACAATTTGGCTTGACATGACTATGTAAAGGTGCATCCCTTATCTTTCAGTTGCAGATGGAGGTGGTTTTATCTCACCAAACACCTGACACCCATTGATGTCTCTCACTGGGTTAAATCAGACCGAATGCACGTGTACACTGGTGTTTTCCTTCTTTTGTTCTGTGCTCTAATTAAAACAATCACACAAGTGACGCACAGTCAAGAGCATGCCAAGCCAGTAAGCATGGAGGTCATCTATCATCTATCATCTGCTCCCATTCCAAGGCTTTTGAAAAGATTCAGCATGCTTTCAATAGAATACAGGAACAACTTGATCATCTACAACTTGTTCTAAATGCAGAGAAAACAAGTGGTGCCAGGCACAACAAACCCTATACCCTTGCGCATATTTCGCCCATTATAAGTAAATGAGAAGATTTTTAAAATTCATAAAAAATTTGTACTTTGACCAACATTTCCCAAAATGTATTGAGATCTATTCTGGGTCACTGGCAAGCTATAAACCAAAGTTGGTATGAGTTCAACCAACTGTTTTGCTGCTAGAGTGTTAACAAAGAAACAAATAAACTGAACCAAAAACAATACCTCTTGCCTCCTCCTTTTTTTTTTTTTTTTTTTTTGGGGGGGGTACTGTTTTCCCCATCTCAAACACATTAAGATCAGCTCAATCAGGCATTATAGTAACATAAACAGGTCCTCCAATAGAGCTGGTGTTTCCTTTTAAATATCTAGGGTTCCTAATTGATGACACTTGTCTCTTAAGGACCACAGTCTGTATGTTGTCAAAAATCTGATGCTGCTCTAGGGATTTTAGTATAGAATATGTGTTTCCCTGTTAATGTAAAACAGAAATTGGCGGGCTCAACATTTTTACCTCTATTGGACTATGGAGATGTACTGAACATGAATGCACCTGCCCATTCTCTTCACCTGTTGGACAGTGTTTATCACTGGGCTCTAACATTCATTATAATCTGTGCTTCTCTCACTCATCACTGTGTTTCTACAGAAAAGTAAACTGCTCATCGTTATCTGCTTGTCGGCTCAGTCACTGGTATATTTTAATTTACAAAGCAGTTTTGGTTAGACTTTCTTCTTATCTATGTTCACTATTACCCTGGAATCATGGAGGTCACAATCACCACTCAATGGACACTTTGAAACTGTTTGTTCCAAAGATAAACACTGAATTCTGAAAAAAAAAAAAAAAATCTTTCAGGTTTTCAGCTCCTGATGCCTGGAACAAGCCTCAGTCTGAGCTCCTTCTACAAACACTGATTCTTTTGACTGATTTTAAAGAGAGTATTAAAACTCAGGAATCAAGGCTGTTGGTCTGTAAATGTTTTGACTGATTGTATATGTTTTTCTGTGTTTGCAAATACTTTTATTTTTGTAAATTGTAATTATGTGACTGTATTGCTACTATCTTGGCCAGGTCTTCCTTAAAAAAAGAAATCCTGCATCTCAATGGGACCAAGGTGATAAAATAAAAGTTAAATGAAAAAAAAAAAAAAAAGATGGAGGTAAGGGCACGTGTTATGACACTAGAAACTAAAGACTCTCTTTTCTCTAAAAAAAAGTAAAAAAAAAAAAAAAAGAAAATAAATAAAACTTACAGAAAAGAGGAAACTTTCACAAATCCTTATACTGTAATTTCATTAAATATAAAAACAACATGAACTTGAATAGTAATCTATGGAATATTACTTTAGCAGCAAATATAATTGTGATGTTGATTACTGCTAAATCAAACTAAACCATTCCAAAGCTATTCCAAAGCCTCTGGGTTTAACTACTTCCACAAGATGCAAACAGGGTTTTGAAGGCCAGGCTGTGACTGTTGTGCAGTTTTCAGCAGATACAATAGGACTCAGTACAACACCACACATACCATGCATATTTGAGCTAGGTGTCTATGAAATGATGCTTTTAAAAAGCAGCCTCGTGAGTCTATCTGAAACACACAGCTAAAACTATTCAAGCAACAAAAAAACCCCCAAAAAACTATGGATGGAATTTATCCCTTTATAATAGCTCATAGTAGACTGTGTTCTTCCACATATCTATATGTAGTTTCTTTGTCATTGGATATTCAATCAACAAAGACAATGGCAGCCAATGTGCTGTCACTCTCAACATTGAACACTTTACAATTGTTTTTAATAACAGTTAAACTGAAATTTCTTGTCATTATTCTCTAATCCACATGACCTACACACCTCTTGGTACATTAGCCCAATACTTTGGCAGTTTATTATTAACATTAGCTTGAAAGCTATTTACTGTATATATATATATATATATATATATGCATATTTATAAGGAAATATTACTAATACATTGATAAAATATTAATATCCCATATAAAGAGGGATGTTATCTACAGGGTTAGGGTTATATGGGATTCAGACTACATGGTATTTTAATCCAATGGTTACTGTGTCAGATTATCTGATAACAGAGTCATACATTCTCACTCTGAGGTTAGAAACATGACACACTGCATGTTCATCTCTGACCAGTTACATTGTACAGCATCTGGAAGGAGACTGATTTCAAGGAAGAAGAATGTAAGCGATGGCTATGTCTGCATGCACAAATCTGGTTTTTGCCTTTATTATAAAAAAAAAAATCCCAAAAAACTGTGTACATGATTAATGAAAATGAACATTGCGCATACCCAATTAAAGATAATGTTTTGTTTTCTTATTATTTTTTCACTGGTGGCAGATTTTGCAGTGTGAACTAAGCCTTGCCCTTTTGTTCCTTCAAACACCTTCTGGAAAAGGTCAGCTTTTCATGTTTTGCTGATGCTATCTTCTGTCATAATGCAGAATAGCAGCTATGTTTTTCTTTTTGACCAGAAATGTAGATTGTTCTTTGGACTGGATCCATCTTCACCCAAGAGGATCTTTGTCTTTACTCCAGTGTAAACAGGGATGGTGGATCATAACCTGCTGTAAAACACGCAAACTAGATTAATTTTCTGAATATAAATTCTCACAAAACCAGAATAATATTAGCATATGCCACATGGTTTACTGGAAAATACTCCATTTAGAGAAAAGGCTGAAGGCAGAATATCAAAACAGATTGTGCTGTTTTGTTGTAAATATGTACATAGTCTATAGCATTTTATTACTTATTACTATTATTATTATTTTTTTAATGTTTGTCTTTTGCACTATCTTTATGCATGCACATTTTTTCAAGCACTTTATTCTGTTGCTGAGGTTGCTGTTGTTTCATGTAGCTACATAGACTTTAAAGCAATAACAATCAGACTACAAAAGAGGAGGAAATTGAAATAATCAGCTAGTAACAGGCTTATTCACAGCTTCAGCTAATCAATAGTCAACAATGTCCTGTTTCTGCTGGATCAGGACATAAACAGGGCGATTAGTGTTATCAGAACCCAGCACTACATTTTCCAGAGTAGATTTTTTCTTTAAACCAGTTAAGTCACATAGATTATAAGATATGGCCAAAAGACTGCAATATTTCTGAAAAATTATTATAGTAAACTGACAGTGTTAATATCACATATATGAGCCTGATATTTTTGCACAGTTTCAACATTCATTTTCATCATTTTGGCCACTTTAGATCACCATACCCACTTTTGCACATAGTAGTATTTTGTATTTTATATTAACATATTCTCATGTATCATACTTTAGATTGTTGGCTATATTTTTTCATGCTATTTTTTAAAATTTATGTTCATGGTTCTATGTACACAGTATATAGAGTTTTATAGTTTTATTTTTGCCCTTTGCTGTGTTTTACCTTTTTTCTATTCTACCCCTAATGTCAGAGGTGTCAAACTCATTTTTAGTTCAGGGGCCACATTCAGCCCAATATGATTTCAAGCGGACCAGACCAATAAAATAACATAATAGCCTGTAAATAATGAGAACTCCATTTTTTCTTTGTTTAAGTTCAGAAAAGTAAAATTCAATCCTGAAAATGTTTACAAACTATCCTTTTGCAAAATAAATAAATAAATAAATAAATAAATAATAATAACATGAACAACCTGAACTTTCTTCATAAAAATAAATGCAAATTCAATAATATTATGCCTCAACTTATTATACATGTTTATTACTCATCACAGTGGATCTACAAGGGGACAAAACATTTAGTAACAGACATAATATTGTTAAAATTTTAGAGTTGGGAGTTTTCATTACTAATAAGTTATTATGCCGGTGGTCCAATGAAATTAGTCTGTACGTAGCCCCAGACCAAAACTCGGTTTAGCACTCTTGACTGTTAATTTCTTCAGTGTAATTTTTGCATTTCGCACATTCATCCTGCGAGCCAGATTGAAACCTTTGGCAGGCCAGTTTTGGCCCACATGCCATATGTTTGACACCCCTGCTCTATATCATTCTGCTGCTTATCTTATCTTATCTTATCTTATCTTATCTTATCTTATCTTATCTTATCTTATCTTATCTTAAGAGGTGTGACCCTTAGAAGACATGAAGTTTAATGTTTTTAAAATAGATTTTGAGCCAATAAATAACGTAGATTGGATTCTGCTTTCAAAGTAGCTTAATATGTAGGCTGATTTGTCATTTAAAAAGTAAAAAAAGAGACTTAAATGCCTACATTCAATATAAAGGTAAGGGATCACACTACAGTGAGACGACTTTCATGTGAGTATCTGTGGAGTATTCAGCGTCAGGTTAACTCCTCTGCGGTCATCACGGTCTGATACAACACGGCGCAATTTAAACAGGTCAGACTGCACTGACTTAAACCTCATTGATCAGCAGAGATGTCATTCTTATTTTGACCGAACTGCCCCTAAAACATCACATTGGCCGCGAGGGACGTCAGTGAAACCTTATTCCTGTTGTAATAGGGCAAACGCCTGTCCGGGGTTTATCCATTAGACCCGCCTCCTTTGCCAGTATTCTCGACATCCCATTGGCTAAACCGTCATCCATCGAGCTACTTCAGGAAATGTCATGTCCCGATTGGTTTTCTTGAATTTCAATCACCAAGACAGCTCATACTGATTAGCTGTCTTGGCCGTCCTTCAACACTCTTTTGTCCGTGGATTGGTGCAGCAGCGCGGGCGGACTCCTCCATGGGCTCGGTCTTGAAGGCGAGCGGAGAGCGAATGTCGTCATGAGCGGTGGGTAGGAATTAAAACATTGGTGTTTATATTACTATCTACTTCGTAAAACATTTTATTTACTATGGCCAGAAACGCACTGCACATTATGTGGTAATATAAAGATGTTTTAATAGGACTCGGGCTATTGTGTGACCCAAAAAAAGCAATGCACTTCCGGAAAAGGGCTGCCTTTTTCTGTAACGTTATCAAAGAGAGTTTGACTTGCTAGCTACGCGTCAGCTAGCCAAATGTGCTAGTATAAGCTGCCAATAATGTGTTAACTTTTTAATATCATTCAGTTTTTCCATCACTCGTTTGCCCCACGTAAAAAATAAAGTTATGTAGTCGTAGCAAGTAACGCATTGATTGTTTATGAGTGTGAATTAAGCTCCACAAATCAGCTTAAGATACCCGCTAGCTGCTCCAGTCTGCCCGGTTATTCAGGGTTGCTTTTAGCTAACAGCTAGCTGGTTGTCCACAAACCAAACCAACAGTGAATGTTTGATGGCGGCGCTATTTTTGAGGCCGCATTGCTTTTTTTTTTCCCTATTTGTGCATTACAAACAGAGCTCAAAGACACACTCGTGTAAATGATTGTGCTGAAACAATGTTGAGTAATGTGGAAGCTGATGTCAATACAACAGCCTCAGCCAGCACAGATGAGCGGCTCAGCAGGATGAGGTGAAATTTAATTGATCCACAGCTGCATTTGTAGAACTGTCACTTGATGACACAGCAACAGAGTAGTTCCTGTTTGTCACAACACTGAGTTCAAGTGTTTTCTGATAATGTAACACTGATTGTGGACAAATGAGTGACAGAAGTAAATAGTTCTTGTTGTGGAAAGACACTTCATAATATAATTGTTATCATATGGGTTACTGCACACCAACACACCTAGGAGGCCCTAAGTCAGGGGTCACCAACCCTGGTTCTTGAGAGCTACTATCCTGCATGTTTTAGGTGTCTCCCTCTTCCAACACACCTGATTCAAATGATAAGCCTATCATCAAGCTCTGCAGAAGCCTGATGACGACTGTCAGGTGTGCTGGAAGAGGGCAACATCTAAAATATGCAGGATAGTTGCTCTCAACGACCAGGGTTGGTGACCCCTGCCCTCAGTAATGTCATGGATTTGCTGGAAAAAAATTCATGTAAAAACTTCTATTAAGTTCATTGGACCCCTCAAAAGCTTAAAGTTCTACTCAAATCATCTCCAAAGTCTCAGTTGTTTGAAGTTTGACTGATTTTGTTAATATAGTTCTGTAATAGTTTCTAGTGATGTTTTCCTCAGTAAAAATTTACTACAATAGATCTTAAATAAATCATTGTTGAACACCCACTTTTCTATTACTTTAAAACTTTCTAGAAAGGTATGTTAATATTCATTGTATATATACAAATATAAATTTGCAATACAATCAATGCAAATTTCTTGGATGTTCAGTACACATTCGGGTCAGTCCAGTGGGAAATGAGCAATTACTGAAGCTTGGAATACACGTAGCAATGATGAAATGTTTTTCTGTGGGTGAAAAAAATAAACAGCTAAAATATATTTGGAGTAAAGCTTTTTGAATTTTCCAGTCCAATGAACTTAATACAAGTTTTACATTAATTGTTTTGAGAAAATCCGTGACATAAACTGGGAAATGTCCTTAGTGACTTGGCATGGAATGAACCTTTGGGGCTTGAATTATCCATAATAGAGCTGAAGTTTGCTGCAGTGTTGCTGAAAAAGAAATGATGGCCATCATTTATCAACACTCACAATATTTAACACTGTTCTGTTGGAATTTCCATCCTCTAAAGTTATTTACTGGACAGTAAAACTATGCAAACCACATCCAAAAGAAAGAGTGATATTCATTTTCAACTATCTATACTGGCTTACTGCATTGGCATATTATCATATGAATGACATTCTATGTTTTTGTCATATGTAATCAGAAAGCATAATTTTCATTTACATCTCAATGGAAAAAATGTTTCGGAACTGCTGAAAATGTTTCTTCTAAAGACTGTGATTTATTTAACAGACTGGGATACATAATGTGCATGCACTGGCTTTGCTTTCTTTAGTGCCTGTCTTTTCAGGCATGAAATCAGCATCTTTAGCTAGAGTAGAGTAGTTCTTTCCCAGCAGCTTGTGCACTTCTCTCCAGTTTTCCTAGTTGCTATGACACAGCTCTGTGGTTGTCATGTGGTTATGTGTCACCTGCTGTTTAGTTGTAAGTGGTTTGTTTACCAGCTAAGTACATTGAGCTGATGTACACAGATACTATCGACACCATGAATGCAGTGTTTTGTCCATGATAAGTGGTGGTAGATGCAGAGGCATAAGACTGTCCCACATGCTTTTCTTCTACACACAACCAGAAATAAAATCTGTTAGAGATAGGGCCAGTACAGATTTCTAAAGCAACGGTTTAGTTGGCAGCTGTTGGTGATGGCGATGTTATTTTCTGTTTGTTTAGTTTTGCTGTTATGTATTCACCCTTTGGTGTCATGAAAATATTACGTCTTCATTATTTAAAAATTACTGAATTTTTCTAGTCTTTTAGGCTTTAATAACTCTATTTTTGAATAAACATTCAAATACACAAATGTATGCAACAACCTTCAATAAAGCAGCAGATAAACAGCAGCCAGTGCCATTGGTGAAATGCAATTTTATTTGCTTATTGGCTGTTTCTGATGTTTCCTTGATAAATCTGTGCATCTGTTAGAGATGCTGCAGGTGGCATCGCAAAAACAGATGCACCTGATCTTTATTTTTCAGTGAAGTTGTTTAAGATATATGTTTATTAAACTGTGGCCAGATGTTAAAGTGCACCTCTTCAGTTGCAGCCGGTCTGTTTGGCAATAACAGTGTCACTGGTTTTGGCCATTAGGCAGCTGCTGCTTAGATGTACTTTGCTCTTTAATCTATTGGGCAGCCTGCCCTAAATGTACTTATGCTCCTCGTCTATATAGAAATATAAGGTTCACTATAAATTTGGTTTGGTTAATGTTTTTGATTGCAGCCCAAAAGTGTATTTCTGTGCTCACACAATGTTTGCCAGTTGCTGGATATTTGTGAAAGATGTGTGTGTTTTTATTTCTCGAGAGCCAGGCATTGCTTCCCAATAGGCAGTCAATGAGCTTCATACAAACCACCAGCTGCCTTAAAACTTTGTGTAAAGGCTGCTTGATGCTTGATATACTTTGTAAATGTTTGTCATACAGTTTACCAT
>JAPQRP010000001.1:22681901-22695447 GCA_037367295.1 Apogon hyalosoma | reverse complement strand
ATCGTCATTTGCATCAAGTATTTTGGAAAATCAAACAAAAACATCATTTGCATAATAATTTGGAACGCAGTGTAGGCTTATCACCAGGGGTCTGCAACCTTAAACACTCAAAGAGCCATTCAGACCCGTTTCCCACAGAAAAGAAAACACCGAGAGACACAAACCCTTTTGACAACTAAAATGAACATAAGACTGCATAAATCATTTTTTACCTTAACGCTATGTATCAGAGTTGATAAAAAAAAAAAGAAAAATAATTTTTGTGGGCATGGGTAAAATTAAACAACATGCAGGCGGGTAGTGGCAAGGAAGTGAAAAAATAAAAGAAGATTCTTGGATGAAAATAATAATAATCATCATTTAATAATGATGATCCTCTAATTTCAGTGGTTGATCCACAGCTGGTTTGTTTTATTTTGAAGTGCGCTTCACCTCTGTTTACGTCCGGCCACTGACGTCATTGAGCAGCACATATTAGAGATTTGTTGATGGTGTGTGGTTTAGCCAAAAATAAAGCCCTTAAAAGTGAGTTACTGTGTAGACAATGTGTTTAATCACGGGTTGGGTCTGGTTGTGGGTCTATTGTATGCAGGTACGGACGGGTGCAGATTGGACATGAAAAAAAATGTGGATAGCAAGTCGGGTTGCAGTACTCAGCTTTGCGGTTATGGGTGGGTGCAGGTTTGGAAAAGTGGACCTGTGTAGGACTCTGCTATGTATGAAAAAAAAAAAAACTATCTCTGTTAGGTTCGGCATAGGACAACGCTATGGTTACCTGTGCCTTTTGAACAGATTCAGCACTGGACAGCGCCAAGACTGCTCTGTTCAATGCAGTAGAGCATATATGTGCAGCCTGAAAAGAAAGAAAATAGACAAAAAAGTCGCTCCGGCTCCTACCGTTCACTTGACAGAGCTGGCTCTAAGAGCTGTTACATTCGCGACCAACACATCACTAATCAGAATACAGGCTTTAACGTCGTCCACTAACAAATAAAATTGATGGTTTAAACCTTTTGTCATTTTTATATTGAGCGACAAAAAATTAAGCACATTTTATTTTAATGTTACAAGATCGCCATAATCTTCAAATTTAGAATGACATCTAAAAAAAAAACTAATGAACTAAAATAAAATTAATTTAAATTAAATACTCATTATTCATGTTCCCAAAGCCACAGGGAGCTGCATCAGAGGGATGAAAGAGCCACATGTAGCTCCGGAGCTGTGGGTTGTCGACCCCTGCTTTATGCAGTTAGAGTCTGTAATATCTGAATGAGTCCATGTATAAAAAGAGCAGGCCACTGTCCCAAGAACGAGTATGTTAATGAGGTTTTTTTTAAATTATGTGATTGGTATGAAGGACACACATCTGAGGGTGAAGACCTGTCATTTACACAAACAACCAAAGTATTGAAGAGAAATGACAAAATATATAAACATCTCTTGGTAGCAGGCACTAAAGTCATTATCGGTTCTCTAGTCTTTTTTTTTTTAATCCATAATGTTATTAAAACAGGCGCTTCCTTTCCACAGATTTTTTTCAAAACACCATCAGGTGAGTGGCAGACTGTCCAGCTCCAGGAGACAGTCTCATCAACAGCTCCCCCCACGCCTTCAGTAACAACCACCACCACCACAGCCTCCTCACCTGCGGCCAGTACCAAAAAGACACTAGCTGGGGGACGGAAGGAGCGGACCTTAGCCAAAATCGCTCCTGCAGGGGGAATGATTGCTCTGAATACGTCACAGATGTCCTCAGCAGCACAGGCAGTCCAGACGATCAGCATCAATGGGGTCCAAGTTCAGGGAGTTCCTGTCACCATCACCAATGCCGGGGGTGAGTGGATCAGGATAAACATTCTTGTGGGGAATCTATGGGAAATTTGTTTTGGATAACAATACTACACATTTCTGCATTCGCTTTTGGGCACATATAGTAAACAAAACACACTTAGTCACAAGATTTTGGAGTCAGCATTATTATAGTTACGTATTCCACTTAATCTATGTATTGTACCTTCCTCTCCAAGGTAAAATAAATAGAATAAATACAATTAATTAATACAACATATTCATTTAAAAATATGAGAGTAATTCCATTCTTACAAAAAAAAAAAATCCTTCATTTTCAATGCCAAGGAAAAAAATATTCATGATGATGTCTGTATTTCCAGGGTTTGTTTGATAATTTGACTTGGTCCCGAAAGGATGGTGGGTCACATTTGGCATTTATTCATTTCTCTGTCGCTCAGCTGTTTACAGTAGAACCTCACAGTACGATTTTAATTCCTTCCATGACTGCGCTCGTTTTGCAATTTACTCGTTTTTACAAACCAGTTTTCCCTATTGAAATTAATTGAAATATATTTAATGGATTCCAGCCCCCCAAAATCACCCAAAATCAGTTTATAAGGGCTAGTAAAACAGAAAAAGTGCAGGTAGAAAGAAAATAATTTTTAAAACATAATAAAAGAGAATGCCAAAGAAATGAAATGGTTTTATTAACTTACTTACCTTAAAGATGAGACAATGTACGAGCTCAGTGCAGACTAGAGTTGGCTAGTGTGAAGCTTGCTCGTACTCCGGATTTCTACTTGCTTTTCAAGATAAAACCACTCAAATTACTCGTATGAATTACTGCAAGGTTCTGTTGTATTGTCAGCTTTTTAGTTGAATTTTTGGAGTAACTTACCCATTGCTCCAGAAGGTATATTGTATCTTCTACAGTGTATTGGTTTGTTTTCCAGGCCAACAGCACCTAACAGTGCAAACCATGCAGGGTGGAGGGCTCCAACTTGCAGCGCTACAGGGCCAACCAGCTGTCCAGGTAGACCAGACCCTCACACTCGAGCTGCCTGGTCAGCCAGGAGAGAAGAAGAGGCGCATGGCTTGCACCTGCCCCAACTGTAAAGATGCTGATAAGAGGTGAGTGTGTTACTGTCGAAGCTCGGCTCTGCTCTGCTGGCTGTCTGTCATAATGCATGTGTCACATTCTGCAGGCCTGGGGAGGTGGGGAAGAGGAAGCACATCTGCCATGTCCCCGGCTGCGAGAAGACATTCAGGAAAACATCACTGCTCAGAGCTCACGTCCGACTGCACACTGGTGAGAGGCCCTTCGCCTGCAGCTGGGTCTTCTGTGGGAAACGCTTCACACGCAGTGACGAGCTGCAGCGGCACGCCAGGACGCACACGGGTACGTCTATGGCAGACTCCTAGAAACACTCATAAACACACGCGTCAATAATTACTTTTAAAGTTGAACCAGTTTTACCAGTTTTGTTTAGAGTCAAACGAGATAATTGAAATTTACTAAATTATGTTTGAACCAGACAGTAGAACAGCCTTTTCAATGCTGTCCTGACAGTCAAGGGAGTGGGTCTGCAGTGCACCAGGGTTTTATAACAGCAGAATACAAAGACTTTTTATACGTAGATCAAGTGGTGGAATGTTATTAAGTACCTTTAATGCAATAATGTACACTTTAAAGGTCCTTGGTATTGATTTGAATGTTACTGTTTTCTGCAGCTTTATACTTCAGATCCATTAGATCTCATAGAATGCATTTTATTAATTTTTAACCTTTATTTTACCAGGTAGGTCAACTGAGATCCAGTTCTCATTTACAATGTCAACCTGGCCAAGAGGCACTGTTGTAGGCAGACTGAATATGTATAGAATGTATATGTATAGAATATGATGGATTGTTGTAAATGAAACTACAACAGTATATCAAGTAGTTCAAATGAGCTCAACCTGAACCATGTACAGCAGTGAAATACAGCACATGAAAGCTGCCGTAAAATGAATTAAAAACATCAAATGAAATGCTAAAACACTTTCAGGGACTATTTTACTGTGCTTTGAGTTTTCATACTGGACTCTAAGTACATTTTGTTCATAATACTACCATACTTCTATGAAAAACTTGCTTGGTACTGGAGAATTTTCACACTGGTAGTAATTTCATTGAAAGAACCAAAATGTCTGAGTGTTGGAGGTAAAAGAATTTGCTGTTTAAGAAGGTTTGTGTGGACTGGCAGCTCTATAGGGGTACTGTGAACTGCAGTGTAACTTGATGAAGGACTAGAAATAGATAGCTCAAGTGTATCTGAGGGGGAAACATCAGTATCAGTAAAGAATGAAGAGCAGGAAACACAAGTACCTGATATTACTCACCTCCCTGCTGTCTTCATGTTTCGTTATCCCACGTCTTTTTCCTCCCTGTATGATGTAACATATTTGTTTTATTTCTCCCACAGGAGACAAACGCTTTGAGTGCAGCCAGTGTCAAAAACGTTTCATGCGGAGTGACCACCTGACGAAGCATTACAAGACTCACATAAACACCAAGAACCTGTGAGCAGACTGTACTGAGTGTATACGCAGACAAACTCTCATGAACTGTGTTTGAGGAAGAAGAGCAGAGGAAGGGAGTGTCTGACTTGTCCCATAATGGGAAATACTCCAAAAAAGGCCTTTTGTCCCCTCTCACTCCTCTAGGACACTGTGTAGCGTCATGTACAAAGAAAACCTTCCTGACCAGCTTCAAATTGATCCAGCAAATTTATTAATAATAGTTTATTTTTTGTTTTTATCTGGTCTGAGCAGGGGCTATCGCCAGCTCCAACTGAACGAATAAGATAATGAGTTGGCGAAGCTTCAGACGCTTGACTTGGTTTGCTTATTTATGAGTTTCTCTTGGGAAGAAACATATTCAGACACCAACTCCCAATACCGCAGGACTACAGTCACATGTTCCTCTTTGTGTTTGGCTTTTTCTTCTCCCAACTCCTGATTGGTTTTACTTGCACACACTTTTCTTTGTTGTGGAACAGGAGCTCCCAGAAATAGGCCATCAAAAATCCCCTGTAAGGGAAAAAAAAATGAATGCAATTTTTTTTTTTTTTTTTTTGAAGGAATTTTCTTTTACTTTTAGTGAAATGGCAATTTTGTTTGAGTTTCATATGGACACTGCTGTTGTAAAGTCTGTTTACCCAAAAAACGGGGACCATTACACAAACCTCCCCTTGCAAAACTTTAGAAGTTTACAGCTCTTTTAAAACTGTGTATATGCTTAGGATTATACTTACTGTTATTAAAAATAAACTATAATAATTTTCATTATAATTGTTCCTAAAGTGGAATTAATCAGATTTACAGTATAGACTCAAAGAGGGTACAAAACATTTTAAAATCAGCAGCAACAAAAATCCTTAAAATAACCAGGTTGCCTGCAGGACCATAAAGTGATATAATTTTTTAAAGAAGTTTGATGCCAGAATTTACTAAACGTTAAAGCCTCTTGTCAGTTTTCATAAAATTTCACGTGACCTGACAGGACACAAGACTTCTGCACTTCCTCTTGGCTCTTTTTGCAGGCTGTAGAAAATCTCCTCTCCTTGAGTTTGTCCAATCACAGATACGTTCAGAGAAAGAAGTTAAAAATGTGATTGTGAGCTTTAATTTCTGTCAGACACAACACTGCTGCTCTTTCTTCAGTGACATGAAATGGCCTCAGGTCGTCTGTCATTATATTCAGTCTTTTGAATTCGGCTGAACAGAGAGCTGCAGAAGAAAGGTGTGCATGTACACATTCTAATGGTTTTTTTTTTTTTATTCCCTCATTCTTAATTTTTTTTCTTTCCTTAGCTTTAAATAGGAGCCTTTTGTACAGTGGTCTGAATACTGCAAAGCGTGGTCAAATGTAAACAATTTTTTTTAGGTATACTGTGGGAAACAAAACTGAAAACCCCTTAAAATTTAAATCTAAAACCAGTTACACTCAAACTGGATCTCAAAGTCTCTAATGTATAAAGTTCAATGACAGCAGAGTATTAGAGAGCACATCCTTAAGTCAAAAAGTGCAAGGAGCAATTGGCAAATAAGAGAGGCCCCAAGGATGAACCTTGTGGGTTGCCAGAAGCAACCTGGTCAAAAATGGAGAAAGTTTAAGTTTGTTGAATATTGTAAACTGTGCAAATTTGTCAGGATTACATCCAATATGGGCAGACATATTCCAGAGTGTTTTCTCTGTGGATAAAACCAATTTTTTTTCTGTTGCCAGGAGTGGAACAATTGCATTTTGTCCATCTTAGGATAAAAGAGGTGTTGAGCACCTTATTCATAAATCATCCCATGACTCCTTTTGGGATTCTGCAGAATTTATTCTTGGATATTATGACAGGTACGCTGACCAGACCAGATCTTTGGTACTGAAAAGTGATATTGAGCATACAAATTCATTGTGGTTAGAGTTAGTTTGGAATGTTTTATCAGGTTCATACTCTTGGTTACTTGTTCTCTGATCACAAAATTGGAAAAGCTGAAATGTCAAATCAGTTTTGAGACTTTTTTCTTTCACCCTACATCTGTGGAAAGTGTTTTGGTAGTGGCATTCTAAGTCCAACCATTTCAGAAAATAACCAGCCCTATTAATTTTTTGATAATAAACAGACAAGATTAATTTCCGGGGTAACTGTTATTCTTTAGAGTTTTGATTTGGTGCTTTGCAGCCTATGCACTGCTGTATATATGACTGATTAGTAAGTTTTGGCCTGACTTGACAATCAATGTCATGAGATGCAAAAAAGAGCTTTCTCTGGCCTTTTTTCAGTTACATTGAACATTCATCCTTCCAACTCTGTGATGGCTTTAATTTCAATTAAACACTTGAGAAAGTTTTGGTTTTCTTGCTATTCAGATGACTTGCATTAGGCCTGTTGTACAGTCAACGCTCTTAGTATCCTCATATTGTTGCTCTCTGAAGATGTACACGGATTTATTTGGTCAAATTTGGGAAGTGCCATGTTGAAGGCTTTCACTGTGGCATGTTTTAAAAGGTTTTTAAATTCTTATGTGAGAGCTTTGTTATAAGCACTTTGAGATTGTTTTCCTCACAGTGCTTCACAGGAGGGACAAATGACGTTTATCTTAGGTGGCCAATATTTGGTGTATTTTTCAAGAACCTGTCTAAGGACGTACAATGCCATTGGGGTGAAATGAAAGAACCTGCTCATATTTATGTTTGTATTTCATGTCTGAAAATGTACATACAGTGTGTGTCTGGTAGGCACAGTAAATGTAGGATATTAAAAAAGTTAAGCTGCCTAGTGCTGTGGTTGGCCTCGCCAGCCCTGAAGGAAATGGACTCTGTACAGTGTGTAAGTAATAAAATATAATGTGACATTGTATAGCTTCACTCTTGCTTTGTATAAGACTTCTAGATCTTTTTTCTATTGAATTAAAGATGCCTTAGACAGCTGCACCCAGTATTTAAAGATGTTTTTTTTCTGTCTAATTCCAGGTAACAACATTTGTAAAATTAATTTTGTGTTTTAACTTATGTTACATGCTAATGTCATGTGCACTGATGAAGTTCCCAGGTTCCAAATTTGTAAATTTTATCTTCATGGTAATTAAATATAATGAGCCTTTCTGAAATAGCACTCCTCTATTACTTGGTTTCTGTGAATTTAATGCTTCGCTTTCCCCAAAACTCAGATGTCATTTAATGTTCTGTATCCAGTTATTGTATTTATCAGGAGAACCCACAGAACCAGCAATTAATTTTATAACTTGTATGAAGGTGCTAAAAGATAGTTTGCTCCTTTTCTACAGTCTCCCCCCTCAATAAAGAAGTCAAACTATTTTGAATGTGTAGTTCATTTTTAACTACTTTCACTCTTGATGAATTAAACTCAGAACTTTTTTTTTTCCATTTTGCTGTAATTCTATAAAACATTTCATCCATATACAGTATATTTGTTTTAGAACATTTTTTCATGTTGACAGTACTAATGCTAATCAAGAAATAAATGCTATAATGAATAAATGAGTGACATTAACTTAGATGGTATTTTGAATTAATGCAGCCATGTTACTCAAGTTACTTAAAGCATCAAAGCAATAAGAGTTGAGACAAAAGTTAAATCCCGTTTTCCACCTGTGAAATCTTTTTGTGTTAGAAATTGAATTAAAACTGCTGCCTTACCTGTGGTACAAATATGAAACTTGCCTTCATTTTGGATTGATTTGTTTAATCTTTATATTGTCTTTGCTTTAACCATATTTTTGAGTGTCTGTCTTTGTTTTCTCCTGACACTAAAAAAATAGCAATGAACCCACTCATAGTCAGAGATAACAAGAACCCCTAACATGAATAAAACAATAAATACATATGTATAAATTAAATATTGGTTTTTGTTTTTTGTATAATGGAAAATAATAAAGATTTTACTGTACTTGCATGGATGGCAAAAATTTGAAGGTTACCCCGGTTACATGTGACCCTCTCTCTGGCCAAGATCGTGACAGTTTCGTCTTCCTAATACAATATTTGTGACGTGTCTTTTCGAGTTTTCGTACGTCTCTCCGTGTTTGCACTTTTATTTTGAAAGTCTGGTCCGTCATCAAAGGTCGACAGCCTCATCTCTTTGCAACGTTAAAACCGGTAAGTTTTGGAGACGTTTCTCTTAATTTCACTAAATTTGTGATGTCACTTCAATACAACTGGCATTGGAACATCTTAGTGGTGTTTTAAGGATTCAGTGTTTGCGTTTTCAGGACTGTCGCAACATAAGCTAGTTAGCTAGCTGCGTTTGTTTACATTGTTTTGGTCATGTCTGACGTTACATAGATTTTTTCCAGTGCTGTTTTTAGTCAGTTAAGTGACAGAGGTTAACAAGTAAGCCTTGAATACTGGTATCTACAAACTGTATATTCTGAGGTTGTTGTTCAAGTTGGTAACCTTGTATTTGAGCTTTTACTAAGTACCTGAGTGTGGCAGAAATTAAACTCCCCAAACACCTTAAACGGGAAAAATGAAAGAAACATCACAAGGAGAGAAACAAAGAATCTATCCATCTTTCAGATTGTAGAAAAAAATAAATGACAGTAGAAATATAGAGGGGAAACAACTAGAAACATCAACTAAAATAAGATTGCATTTATTACTTTCTCAATAAAGAAGTAAGGTTGGAACTTAGTGCTCATCTTGAGTTGAGGGCATTAAGAACTAATGAACATGTTAAGAAATCTGCTTTTCTTATCAACACCACTGGAAATTAAAAGTGGAAATGCCAGGTAAAATAGATGGATGTGATGAGATAAACTAAACCTATTTATGCTTTTATTTTAGAAGGATGGCAGTAAAATAGGTGGTGTGATGAGGGACTTTAGGCCAGTGGAACTGGTCACTGGCCTCTGTCACACAGATGAGCTGGACCCGTTTCCTGTGTGGCAGAATGGGCACATCAGTCTCTGTTTCAACCAGCTCGTACTTGGAGCACTGCCACATGCTGGGATGGCTGTTTTCAGTGCCTGCTACCTCGGCATGGCAAGGTAGGTCACAGATAATCATATTTTTGAAGGGGTCATATTTTGCTAAACCCACTTTTATTAGTCTTTGGTTCATTTATTTGTGTATTTGTGGACACTAATAGTTCAAAAAGTTTGAATTTGAACCCTCCAGGTGCTACAAAGCTATCTTTATATTCATTCCGGCAAAAATTGAGTAGATTTCTACAACTCGTCTCAATTCCTTCTTAATTAGTTATGTCTTTAACTAATTACGTCATGACATTTGCACACATAAGGTCAAGACTTCCAACGAACATTTCTCTGAGTAAGACATAATTGTTTGTCAGAAGCAGTTGTGCTGAATTCTACTCCCTGCCGAAAACTTCTCCCCCCTCCTAAGTCAGCCATGAAAAGGACAATATGCCCCGAAAAAAATTAATTTGACACCCCTGGTCTAAACTTAACGTCTTACATTTTCTTGCTTGTGCTTTTAGCATACTCTTACCACTTTCCTGGCTGCAGCTGCTCATTGTTTCTCTTCTGCAGGTTCAGTCACTTCCACTCATCTCCTCCCTGTGGTTGGACGCTCCGGCTGGTGTCGGCTCTGCTGGCAGGGCTGTTCTTCACCGCAGACGTCATTGTGGTGAGCCTCCTCCAGCAGGCTGACATGTACCTGGACATCCTGGCTGACAGCTGTGCCATTCTGGCCTGGATAGTTCACTTTAGTGCCCTCGCTGTGTTGCAGAGGACAGCGTTCAGGAGGACCAGAGGGCCTCTGCTGCTGCTGCTGCTGGTTCTCCTGTCTGTTCCAAACCTGGTCATCACCCTTATGGTTTACTGTAACACTGAAGGATATTTGGACCTTACGGAGCCTCTCAAAGTCACGCGGTTTGCACTCGCTTCCGCTAGGACCCTCCCTCTTCTAGTTTACCTTTTTGCATTTATATTTCCTTGTATCAGTGATGCTGGGTACACCTTGTATGTAAATGCTGTGGATGGATCTTCACTCATTCCAGGGAGCTCACAGCCTGATACAGGTGAGCAAAGGTCTGCATTTTTGTTATTTGTACATTTTGTTTTCAAATACAGTCCAGTTTTACTTAGCTTTTAAAACTGGTTTAATACTTAAGCTTTTATTTGTGTAGTTTGTTTTTGTTTAGTTTTTATTTGTTTTCATGGTAATCTTTTTATTTGTGGATGTTGTGGTACATGTCAGGGGTATGATTCACAAACAGTAACATCACACAGTTCACACAAAAACAACAGCATGTGCAGATAAAAATGTAGATATAGTTACAAATGCTGTATGTAAACATTTGGCACCAGATTTTGGCTGCTTATTCTCAGTTCCCTGGCCAAGGTCAGCTTGGTTAGCCAAGCATATGTTTGATTTTTCTACATATGCTCTACAAATGTTGACACCTGCTGTCATATTCAAAGTAATGACACTCCTGACTTGATTCCAAACATTAACAGACTTAACACAGATGCATTAAATGCTGCCACCTGCTGGTGTAAACTTTTGGAGGACACATTTTCTGTCAGTTTCGTATGACATAATAACAGCAGAGTTACTGTGTAATTTTAGTTTAGAGTATCAGTTATGTTTGACACAATGCAGTTTCAGTTTGGTACAGGTTGTCTGCATGTCTTTTCAAAATCTTGAAATCAGTTTTCCAATACTATGGATTCATTATTTGTTTATTTATTTTTCTTGTTATTTCTGTTTCATTTCGATTTCAGTGTATTCATTATTTCATTTATCTTTTTAATTTATTAAGAGTCAACCACTTAACATGTTTAAGTACACATCTCTTGTCCTTTCATTTACCTGTTGACAAAAGGTAGATTACTGTCTGTCCCTCCAGTAACCCTATTCATACATTAAACTTATCTCTGTATTAAACCACAAATAACACAGCCTGGTATAAAAGAACCCCCACCTGTGTTTAACTAAACACATAACAGCTCTCCATTGGATTATTACTGCAGTGATTAATATGTTTCGGCCACAACAAATTCTTTAACCCTTTAATTGATGCAGTGAGTAGCTTTTAATTTCTTAAACAACCATACAGTTTGATAGAAGCATAAACATTGGATTGTGTTTCAATGGATAAAGGTCATGTGGTCTGTTGAGTCCAGATTGACCCTGTTCCAGAGTGGTGGTCCATCATGGTAAGAAAAGAGGTGGATGAAGTGATTACCCATTATGCCTAGTGCCTACAGTACAAGCCTGTGGAGGCAGCACTATGATCTGGGGTTCATTCAGTTGGTCAGGTCTAGGTTCAGCAACATTATGTGTCCAAAAATGACACAGATAAATTCTGTGATGTTACATAAGACTCAGAGAAAAGGTGACACATGATGCGCGTCGTAATCAAAGGTAAAGGTGGTTCAATAATGGGCAGGTGGTGAACTATTTACCTGTTTATAGGTATGAAAAAAATTTGCCCAAGAAGTTGATTATAGATTTTTTTTCACAGATCTTAGAAAGTATTATGATACCTGTGTATGCCTTTAGTCATTATTTTTATTGTAGATAAAGACAATGTTTTTTTTATTTTTTATTTTATAGTTTTTTCCACTGATAATAATGTTGCAGGTGAGATGGTGGCTGAAGACGGCAGCAGCTGCTTTTCTCGTCTTTTCTACCTGTGGTTGACTCCTCTGCTCAGACGAGGGCAGCGGGGAGAGCTCGACAAACCAGGCGACGTTTATCATCTTCCCTGGAAACTGCGCACCAGTGTCGTCTGCCGGTACTTCAGCCAGTGCTGGGAATCATGTCGAGGTGGATCAGGGGTCAGAACTGAGGAGGATCAGTGGCCCAGGCCGGTCAGTAGAAACCTCCTGAATGGCACGTGGAGCTCACACTATCAGGAGGAAACGCTGGAACTGGAGGGTGACGTGGGTCTGCTGAGGGTCCTGCACAAGGCCTTCGGGTTATGGTATTATATGCTCGGCCTGTTGAAAGTGTCGGTCAACCTGTTGAGCTTTGTGGGTCCACTCCTTCTTAGCAGTCTGGTGAACTTTATGGAGGAGGAGGGGGCTCCCGTCAGCAGGGGGGCGTGGTGCGCCTTTGGACTGTTCGCCACCACCCTTCTCACTTCTGTCCTCAGGAACATCTTCGTCTTCCAGGTAGAACTGTGATTCAGGGGTTAAGACTAGATACGAGGAAGAGTCAAAAAGTTCTTAGACAAAGGTAATAAAAATTGTATTTATCAAAATAACAAAATAATTTTTCTATGTAGGTAAGTGCTGTTAGAGTCTAAACACTTTTGCAGTCTGTTTCCATCAGTAGATTTCTTCTTTATAGAATTGCTGGGACTGTCTTTAGTATTGAGTGTTTATTTATTTATTTAGTTACAGGACAGTGTGTATTGGCATTAGTTATAAAGAACAAGATGCGTGCACCAGATTTAGCAGACGAACTAATATCCATCTGTTGTCCTGACACAGTCTTTGTCTTTGACATTTGTCTGAGAACTTTTTGACTCTTCCTCGAATAGTCTTTCTATTTTTTAATCAAATACTAGAAGAAATTGTTCTGATTTAAAACCAGGGTTATCAATTCTTTTCAACTAAGAATCCCTTTCAAGAGAGTGCACTAATCAAAATCCTCTAATAAGCATTAGTCAGTCACAGCAGTTTGTTATCACAGCTTTTACTCACAGATGTTATTAGAACAATTTATATTCCAAAACTTCGCAACCTTAATACTTCAGACCTGTTTTTTGGTTCAATTTGAATCATGTTAACACCACTTTAAAATTTAAAAGAGGGTGATTTTGACTTTCCATTTGTATTTGAACTCAACGTGATAGATGATGTAGTCATACATGAACAGAAGACAATAATGCAAATTTTAAGTCTACCATCACTATGTACGTACTCCAAAAGAAATCCGACAATGGACTGAAACGTGTAAACAAGGGTTTATTAATCACCAGATTTCTGAAGTCCATGTAACACATTAGATCTAGTTATTACAATTATCTGATTACTCTGAGTTATTGGAATTTTATGGTTATGTAAACAGGCTCATTGGCAGAAACTAATCGAATCGTAGAAGATATTGGTTCAAAGATAATATTTGTGGAATAATGGGCACAACATGCTTGATTTATTGGTGAAAACCATTCTTACTGTTGAGGGTTTTACCTTTTAGTGCTACTGTCTTATCTTATCTTATCTTATCTTATCTTATCTTATCTTATCTTATCTTATCTTATCTTATCTTATCTTATCT
>JAPQRP010000001.1:22666177-22680913 GCA_037367295.1 Apogon hyalosoma | reverse complement strand
TTAAGTATATTTACTGCACTTGTATGTTTTTCAGATACCTACTTGTGTTATTTTGAAAGTGTAGTGTTCAGAATTCAGTTTGATTTTTCCTCTTATGGTTTTTACCTTAACTTTGAGCTTTTTTCCTAATTTTACTGTCCTTTCTATAAAATGTTTGTAGGTGTCACTTTAAGATTCCTTTGGGATTTTTTTAGACAGGCAGATTAGTCAGTGATGTGTACTGTGGATGGATGGAGGGATGGATAGATGGATGGATAGATGGATGGATCACAAATGTCATTGTAGTAACTGAAATGTTCTTGCCTTGACAGAATGTTCTATGGGACAAAGACTAACTGTGCCTTTTTTTATATGAACACTAATCTTCCAATTAATAAGTGTACATTTAAAAGACTGGTACAAAGCCCATTGTTCAGATTCAAATGGCCTCTGTACCTCTTGTCTCACAGCTCATGACAGAGATTCTTTTCGGTATCCGCGTCATCAAATTCTACAACTGGGAGTCTCACTTCAGTCAGAAAGTCACTGACTGCCGAAAACAAGAGCTGTCTCACCTCAAAGCCATCAAGTACCTGGATGCCCTGTGTGTGTACACCTGGGCGGCTCTGCCTGTGGTCATCTCCATCCTCACCTTCGTTACATATGTGCTGCTGGGACATCAGCTGACTGCAGCCAAGGTAGCCATTTCTTCTCTCCTGAACAGCGCTGGAGCTCTCCTAAGAACAAATGATTGATTTATTTTCATAGTACATGTCATGACTCAGTTAAATTCATCCTCCTCCTCTGCAGGTTTTCACCACACTGGCTCTAGTGGGAATGTTGATTATCCCACTTAATGCTTTCCCTTGGGTCCTCAACGGCATCCTGGAGGCCAAAGTATCTCTGGAACGAATCCAGCGCTTCTTCAAACTAAGCAACCAGGATCTGCAGTCATACTACGCCCTGGGTAGGCTGACTGTTGGATGATTCTGTACACATATAAAGTTGAAGACAAGAAAGCATGATGTCTCTGTCCATTCAACGACATAATCACATTATCTGCAGAATGCATTGAGTTATCTGCACCAAATTTACACTGTGGCTGTATCTTGGCATGGAGCAGAAGCCTATTGAAAATAGGTGACCTTCACCTACTTTTTCAAGGTCAAACCTTGTGCCTTGTGCAGTTGTAACATCTGAGTACTTTCAAATATAAATATGTATGTAATAAGTTTTACACAAAGACAGTCTAATCTAAATTATAGGGCAGTAACTGTCAACAGAATCTTACGCTATATTTGGATGAGGGGTATTAAAAGTGCGCAGCACGTTATGTTTATCCACTTTTTATCAGAATTTTCAGATGAGAGTTGGGATTTAATTTTACCACACTAATGCAGTCTTAATGAAACAATATTTCAAACATAAGTAGGAATAAAATATAAAGGTGAAATAAGGCAAGAAGAAATTACAAATTTAAATGGAACACTCCAGAATATTAAAGGTAATAGGTTAATCAAAAAGAAAAAAAAGTTGTCACACAGTATACAACTATTTCATTGTGGCTTTTCAACAACACTTTATATCTGAAATAAAACAGGAAGAAGCCGAGTTTATATTGTTCGACTCCAAATTTATATGACTTAAGTACACAGTCCATAAAAAAAGAATAGGTCAGTTATTAAATTATTGAAAAAGAGAACAAATGATAACATTATTACTGTTGTACTCCCGTTCATTGTTACTATATCTGTGGAAAATAAGGTTTTTATGCATCATCTTAAATTTTGTGATGTTTTCACACTTTGATATTTAGTTCCATTTTGTTCCACACTCCATAAAATGAAATGCACATCTTTTTAAGATTTGTTCTCGTGAAATTATTATTAAATTATTTAATCTCTGTCTGTACTCATTCCCCCTCTCTATCTGTGAATAATTTCTGTATGTTACTTGGAAGTAATTTATTTCTTTGTATAATACTTGTGGTCTTAAATCCACCAGATCCCTTAATTTGGTTTTCTGTGAGAGTAAGAATAGTTTATTGGTATGTTCCAGATATCTTGTATTGTTTATTATTCTTATAGCTCTCTTTTGAAGTGTGCATACTAGACTCTTATGGGAATAAGGGAATAGTTATAGATTACTGGATGTCTAGTTTCCAATAAAATAATGAAATGAGTAGAAACTTACAATATAATGAAATATTTTAATTGTTCATACTTAAACCTTAAAAACAGACGCCAAGACACTTTCTCCATTCAAGTGAAGAAGGCTGTGTTAATGTCACATGTTTGGTTCATAGAATTGATCCCTGATCTCCATCTACAGTGTCTCCTGAAGACAGTCAAACATCCGTCCTATTGAACCAGGCAACGTTTTCCTGGCAGAGACCCGACCAATGCAAAGGCAGAGAAACTGAAAGAGGAGAGGTCAAAGGCAGTCTGCTCATCCACAGTCTGAATCTACACGTAACAAAGGTATAAACCAGGTTATTTTTATTACATTATTATTACTACTTTGTTATTTGTTATTTATTATTTCTACTAGTACTTTCCAATGTACAGTCACCAGTTTTTCACCACTGTTTTTATAGTTATTATGACTTTTTTGTTGTAATATTTCTTATACATGTACATTCGGTGTTACTGGAACCTTAATTTTCTGAAGGCTTTGCTCAAGGAATCATAAAGTCTAGTCTAATCTCATCTCATCTCATTTAATCTAATAATTAATGTTACACCAAGTTACACAAAGACTGAGATCAGAACATTTAGAGTTTAAATATTATAGACAGACATGTCACATGCATAATGTAATTTACAGATTTAGATTTATAAGTTGATATATGAATAAAGTCTTAAAACGTAGTTATTAAAATATTTTTTGACAACACAGTGAATTTCTAAATATTCTGTTTTGAGTTAGCTTTTACTAATTACCTTAAGGATATTTAAGTAGCCACTAAACATTTAGATATATTGTTTACAGACATGATACTGAGAATTGTATGAAGTGACTGATGAATAAAAGCTAGATTTATCAGTACATTATGATGTAGTGAAGTAAAGTATGGACACATTTTACTGTAAACAAAAACATGATGGTAAATCTGGATTTGGGGTTGGTTTGAACAGGGCTCCCTCGTTGTCATAGTGGGTAAGGTCGGCTGTGGAAAGAGCTCTTTACTGGCTGCTCTCACCGGAGAACTCAACAGGTACTGCACCTCAGTGACATAACAAATACTGGGATTAATGTAAATATTACTTTCATGAATAGTTAGTGTTTCTGTCCCCTTATAGTTTTTAGCAATTTCTTCAAACCTCTTCTCTGACGAAACTACTGGTCAGATTCATTTCACGTATCTACATATGTGGCTTCACAGTTTTGAGAAATTTAGATTTTTTAATTTTTGACTTTTTTTATATTAAAAATTTGCCGTATAATAGGCCATATTTGAGAGATATTTTTAGAGAAATCAATATAGTTACTATTGAGCACTGATAGGAAGTCATATATGGGCTTTCTTTTTTCTACGTTTATTTAACCAGGAGAACTTCATTTAATTAGTTGAGTTCTCCTCCAGTGAAAGTACCACCTACTTCTATTGGAAGATTGATCTCCTGCATCAAGACCACAGGACTCTTAACATAAAGGCAGAACCTGACAACCTCACAAATTCAACTTGTTATTGATTCTTGATAGAACATGCCAGTGAGATACAGGGACACTGGTCCTATTTTTAACGGAGGTCATGAACACTTAAAATGATGTTTTGTGTTGTATTTGGGTATCATGACAGTCACATAAACACTAATTCTTATTCCTCCTGTTCCTCTGCAGACAGAGTGGGCTTGTGTACATTGCAAACAGAGAAGCCGGTTTTGGTCTGGCCTCTCAAGAGTCATGGATCCAACATGCCTCAGTACGGGACAACATCCTGTTTGGCAAAGACTACGATCCCACCTTCTACCAGGCCGTGATTGAAGCCTGTGCTCTACTAGATGATCTAAATGTAAGTTTTTCACAACCTCTATGCCTGAGTTGTGTCTTTTGATGTCCCTCTATTTCAGATGGACATATTTAGATCAACATTTCCAGGTTTAGTGAAATAACCTATGTTTCACATTGTTCTCAGTGTGGTTTGGATACTTGGAGAAATTTTCTCCTCAGCTGATCTCGGGATGATGAAAATGTTAAATTAGCACAGCAACAGAAAATTGCATTTAATAGCAGAGGAATATGTGATGTGTACAGTGTATTTGATAACATTTGTAATACATCTGCAGGTTTTACCAAATGGTGATAAGACAGAAGTGGGAGAGAATGGAGTGACTCTGAGTGGAGGTCAGAAGGCTCGGCTCGCTCTGGCCAGAGCTGTTTACATGGTCAGTACTCTATCTGCAATAACATCAGCAGACAAACATGGATAAAAGCATCTCAGAGTTTGAGACCAATATGCAGACACATCCTTTTCTGTGCTTTTGTTAATGTGGACATACACAAATTGGTGAGATATTGAAGAAATAAACATCATAGTGTCTTATGTTGTCTTCACATGCTGTTAGAAAGATGATCCTTTCCAGGAGTGAATTCAAAACTATGAGTGCTTTTTTTGTTGTAGCGAAATGGAAATGGTTGACACAATTTGTCGTGACCTGCTACTTAGGTAAAAGAGTTTTGGATGTGTTAATTCTAGTGCTGTCAAATGATTAAAGATTTTAATCAGATTAATCATAGGGTTGCTATGGATTAATTTCGATTAATCAAGATTAAATATCATTCATTTTTAATCTATATTATTTGTGTTGCATTTTGCATGAGCAAACAGACTCAAAAAAGGGAATATATATGCACTTAATGTGTTTAATAAACACCTTCAACAGTTTCAACAAAACAACTTGAAACAACTGTTCCGTCTTGGGTTGTTTTGTCCTATTTCTGTCCAGAGGCCAACATGCTGTTTAGCGTCTTCCATCTTTATGGGTTGGTTCTGCTGCCTGTCACTACTGGATCAATTGCCCATTTGCACATGTGTGACGGTAACTCTACTTGGACAAACTGCCCCAAATGCATTGGCAGAGACGTTCAGAGTCATTCTGTGCGGCAGATGGGTTAATTGCATTAAAATTTTTCATCAGATTAATCCGCATTAACATGTTACTTTTGACAGCCCTAGTTAATTCATCTGTTGCAGCGTTTTTTGTTTGCTTTTATTTTTTATTTTTTTGCAAATTGTGTATGCTATAAATGTGCAAAATCAACAACTAACAGCAGTAGAACATTAATAAAAGCATCACTTATCATTCGTGATTAATTGCTTGTGTATCTCTGCCATGTTAAAAAGTTTCAAGGTTATTTTCATCTCAGCAGCTTGTGTATGAACATTTTTTTGAAGTTCTCAAGTGGAAAACACGACAATAGTTCAGTTCAGTAAAGTTCATGTGCAATTTTCAATTTCATAACTAGTATTTACCATAATTCCCATAGTACGTAAAGGCAGCGTAAGTGTTTGTCTCCCACCAGAACAACTGAGTTAATCATTTGGAGGCCTGGGGAAGCTCATTGCACTGCAGTGTAACAAAACATTATCATGTGACAAAATGTGCTACAAAAACTCACAACGCAAATTAATAGACAAGTGTGCTGCAACAGAGATTTGTGATTCTTTTTCCAATCACATAATGATTCAGTTTTGCATTTCTAACCTGACATCTCTTTATACCCTCCAAACTAAATCACCTCAGGACAAAGACATCTACCTCCTCGATGACCCACTGGCAGCTGTTGATACTGACGTGGCTGAACACCTCATGCAGAAATGCATTATGGAACTCCTCAGGGAAAAGACCAGAATCCTTTGCACACACCGCATAGAGTTTGTGAACAAAGCGGACGTGGTCGTGCTCATGGAGAACGGGACAATCATCAAAACAGGTAGAAATTTACAATTGTGTAAAATCTGTGAATAATATTTCAGGTTTTATTTATATGGTCATCTCATCAGAGGGTAAGTTTTTAAACATAAATACCGCATTCATCTGCACAAACAACAGAATTTAAAGGAGATCACATACTTGCACGGTGTTTCTGAAATTAGATGATGGACTCTGCATTCACAGTGAAGCTTTGTGGATGTTTCCATGTACTTGTAGGGTAACTGTGCTCTCATTGTATTGTTAACAGGCACACCAACAGAAATCCTTCCTTTGGTAGAAGTATCACCGAAGAAACGGAAGAATGACGACAACAGGAGAGAGAAAGGTGAAACCTCTATGGGTTTGACTATAAAGTATTGATATTCTAAACTGTCAACATCAGTGTAAACTCTGGTACCAGAACACACTTAGGATTACCAAAATCATCAAATCAATGCTATGCATCCACAGACTGTATCAGTCTCTGGATAAAGGATAAAGCTCATTGTTTACACACATCTGTATTATGATATCATCAAGTTTTCCTCTTCAAACTAAAACTCATAGAAGCTTATTTTAACATTTGGTCTAAATAACACTGTCTTAAAATCTTCTTGTACTGCATCAGCTGATAGTTTACATTATAGCTCTGTTAGCTTAGCTCTGTTTTTAGACAGAAAACAGCCACAGTAAAACCACAGATCACCTCTGTTTACGGTTTGTGTTGTCAGTAGCTAAACTAAAGATCAATAAAGTCGGAACTGTCATAGTTTAGTCTGAACTGTGGATCAACAAATGGCAACTTAGCAAAGATAAGGACATCCCATAATAACTTTATACCTTCATAAGCCTCAGAATCAAACTCACCCGTGTAGAAGAAACGCTGACATTTCTGCATCGAACTCTTTATTGTTTTCTTTTCATTTACAGCTGTGTCCAGTGGAGAAAATAACAAGTGTTTCTAGTTTTTATCACTTCTTTTCTTTGAATAGTTTCTAAATGGTTCTCATCCCAATTGGTCATTTTCTGATGCTTTACTCAAAGGCTCTGTGGTGTTGGTTTTCCTCACCATGGGAGACCGACAGTGTGACTCACTACTCCCTCTAGTGGTCATATAAATCCCTCGGCCTGTCGGTTGAAATAAATTCAGTTCATATCTCCACAGTTCAATACATAGGCATCTTTGGCAGAACTCCAGAGCTCTTTATTCTAAACACCTTTATGATCATTTTAGGGTTTTTTTTAATATTTGGTGCTACATATGGCCCCTGTAAAAAAAATGCAGAGTGGGATGTTTGTCACTTTTCTTTCCTGTTTCCTTCAATCTGCCCAGTTTTCTTAATAATACAGTCAAATATGGTAAAACATCAAACCAAAGATGCTTTTGTACTGAGTCCTAGAAATGGCAGGTCCACAAATAACTGTGATACATTGTGTTCTAAAATCAGTTCTCCTTACTCTTCAGGGTAAAGTGTAAACATTTTGTTGTTTTTAAACAGATGGTGTGGAGCTGGAGGAAGCGGCTGAGCAGGGATCACTGACAGACCTGTATGTGAATGAGGATGGTGGCCCTTCAGGGGCAGAGCAGAAGCAGGTGGGCGGGTTGGCGTGGAAAGTTTACCAGACCTACTGGGTTTCTGTGGGTCGAGTGCTGGCTGCCTCCATCCTGATGTCTCTGCTCCTCATGCAAGGTTTGGATCAACCACTGATGATACGAGTTATAATCCAAATGATCAAGGCTTTGTTCCCATTGAATGAAAATATTCAGATTGTCATGTGTAACAGTACAAAGATAAGAACACATTCTTTAGAAGGCAGTAAGTATCAAATCACATACCCATATAATGATTGAAAAAAGCATTGAAAGGCTACTTTATTTGGTAATTTTTATTTTTTAATGCAGTTAAAAAAAATCATAGAACATAGTAGTAGCATCAAAAAGATACAAAGAGCAAATAAAAAACAGAAGATAAGTGATGATGATGACTTTGATTTTAAAAATACATTATAAGAACCCTGTTTCTGGTTGGTTTGTATCCGGAAAATACAACTTCAGCAAGAATGACAGAATACTCATAAACCTCAATTTCCTCAGTGCCAAGAAAAGTATTGCAATACTGGGGAAAAAAGACTCAAAGACCAGATGTGACTCATTCATTGGGACAGATCTTAACAAACCTTCCTCTCAAAAGAATAACGTCTATACTGAAATAAAAAAAAAAAAAAAAAACAACAAAGTTTGTAAAGATACCGAGATCTTTCATTGATGTTTACAGACCATTAATTTTTTTTGTTGTATTATTAATAAATTTTTTTTTACTTTATTCTATTATTCTTGTAAAATTTTTTACTTTATTTTTTATTTTATTTTTGAGTTGTTTTTTTTTTTTTTAATCTTGCTGTCTGTCCATCTGTCCATTTTGTCAAAATAATTCCATAATTTAAATCTTGATATTTTATTTCATTTTACTTGTTGTAATACATTACTTATTGTTTTTATACATTGTAAGAGAGAAGCTATGTTGCTGATATTATTTTGTATCTTATCTGTAAAACTTACATTAAAAAAAACTATTTTGGGGGAATAAAATTACAATAGAGTTGATGCTCTATAGTCAGAAAACTCAGTCAGTGTTGTATTTATATAAATGTATATATATATATATTAATGCAGTGTATATGTATTTTTTTCCATCAGCCTCTAAGAACTTGTCCGACTGGTGGCTGTCCCACTGGATTTCCGAGCTTAAAAACAACGGATCCTCCGTCACCAATGGTTCTTCATCAGGGGTCTTCGGTTCACCTCACCTGCTTCTCTTCTCACCTGGCGGACTGATGTGAGTGGAAGAATCAGTGAAATGTATTACTGACACATAACAAGTTACATTCAGGCTGATGGTCTCAAAAAGTGAGCAGGACATGTTCACAATACAAGTAAACGACACAGTAAAATTGTGTAGAAAGTGTTTGACTGATTCCGATGGCAATGAAAGCCACATACTTGAATTAAACTTTATTACATAGTATAAAAGCCAGAAAGAGTACAAAGAATAAATGCAATACAAAAAGCAAAAGGTAAGAATATAAATGAGCTCCCTATGAATCCAAGATGATTTAATATGTGACATGATATTTGTTGCTGCACTTGACCTACATCTAGTCTTTACTGGTACTCATGGCACAGTTATACCCTAGTTGAAGACTGTGTAAACTTCTTTTTCTGTCATTTGAGGGTGAAGTATAGAGTGATGTATAATACGCTGTCATTGGAGACATAACTCATCTGTACATGAACTGAGCTTGTGTAAGTGAATGTTTGCTTGTTTTATCTAATCTAATCTTAATAGTCCGATTAGGTTCACACTGTCTACTAGAGCTTATAACGATTTCTTTTTCTTTTTTGTCACAGATGGGTAAGGTAAAAGAATGAACTTTTTTCCATCTGTCTGACAAAAAAGAAAAAGAAATCTTGATCATCTAATCTTAAACAACATGCAGCACTGTCTAGAAATATGTGTTCTGCAATAAAATGTCCAGGAGGTTTTATTCTGAAAATAATAGTATATATTATGCTATATTAAATAACTGAAATATTTATGTACTATTTTATAATATGATTATAATGATGTGGTAAAATGTACAGCTTGTCAGGTGATAAGAGTATAGTTTAACAAATGAGTTAGAATAAAACAATAAAGATGCACTATATTATGATGTACTATTTGTCATCTTGTATTGTCTTACCTGTTACTAAGCCTGGAAAGAAAGTTATAAAAAATGATTTCAATCATAAAAGGAAAAAGGCAGAAACCCTCATTGTGTCTCTTATCGAATTAGTTGCTTTACAAATTGTAGTACACTAAATATTTAATTGCTTTCGTGCATGAATTTCTCATCGTCTCTATTTAAATAAGTGCGGATGAATTCAAACTGAAACACAATGCATGACTTGAAGTCTGAAAGTACATCAAAACAGAAAAAAGTATTTTAACCTTGAAATTTGAATCCTTTTTTATAATGTTATGGAAACTGTCTGTCCAGGTCTCCTCTGTCCTCTCTGCAAACGTCTCCATTAAACAACATGAGTTCAGATGTCAGGTTTTACCTGATGGTGTACGGCCTCATCGCTGCCGCGAACACCGTCTTCACCGCGCTCCGAGCCTTCCTCTTTGCCTACGGGACCATCTGCGCTGCCACCACCATCCACAGCAGACTTCTGGACCGAGTCTTCAAGGTGTGTCATCTGAGCTCTGAGCCCTGAAACAACTGTGGGTTCCTTAGACCGGCTGTCGGATCTGAGCCGAGCCGAGCTGAGCAGACTGAGTATTTGTCATGTGCAGAAGCAGCTGACGGTTCGAGAAGCAGACTGGTGTCAGAAAGACTGATGACTCATCTCAGCATCAAAAGATATTTTCATTCAATGTGAACAAAGTCTTTTTATTGATAGGCAGTTGGCAAACCAGAATAAAAGTGCATTACAAACATATTTACTGAACAAACTACTGGACGTCTTCTGTTCCTAAAAAACAAAACACCCTGCCAGCTTTAAAATCCTCTGATGGATACCTGACCACTGAAATTATGAACAGTGTTGTAAAGAGCAGAACTGTCATCAGCAGTTGGTTTTATTATCCATTACTATGGAGTTTGTTTCAATTACTGATTAAGGATTTCACACACATGTTCTTTACATGTGCCTTTCTCTCAGTTTCAGCTTTAAAAAAAAAAAACAAAACAAAAATTTTTTGCCCAAATTTGGAAAAGTTTGTGAAAAGATTGAGATTTAAGACTGAAAATGAATCCCTGGGTAGGCAGGGTATCAGTGAGCAGGAGGGGCAAAGTGTTGTGTGACTGTGCTGGGTTTTAGTAAGGTCCGCTTACTTTTTCACATGCTAACTTTTGATTTTATCTCTAATGTCAGAAGAAAGAGTAAAATGTTAAAGATGTGATAATAGCCCAATTTTAGAGAATTTATTTTTGCTTTTTACATGAAGCCATGTCAAACCAAGATGTATTCAAACAGTTAAAGGAACATCTAAAGATATTGAGAAATATACTGCAGATCACAATTCAGCCTAAAAAGACAGATACATTTTGGTCCACATTGCCCTAGAACTTAGCACTAGTACTACAACAGCTGCATCCTTTAGGGATCACCACATCAAATCATCTGCTTCCATCTGATCCTGTCCCTTACATTTTCTTCTTTCACACCAAATTCCTCCATGTCCTCCTTCACCACATCCATCAATCTTGTCTTTGTTCTTCCTCTTTGCCTCCTGTCTGGTGGCTCCATCTTCATCATCCTTCTACTAATGTATTCACTATCCCTCCCCTGCACATATCTGAACCATCTCAATCCGACCTTTCTCACTTTGTCTCCAAAATGTCCAACCTTCGCTTTTCCTCTGTTGAGCTCATTCCTAATCCCGTCCATCCTTGTCACAAAGAAACTCTCATTTGCAATTTCTTCAAACATCATCTTCTCTGAAACTATTGGTTGTATTCATTTCAAATTTCTTTTGTAGCTGCCTTGGGACAATGTCTACAAAGTTTGTTCACAGTTTTGAGAAATTTAGATTTTTGAATATTTGACAAATTTTTGAAGTATTACAAATATGCCTTTACTTATAATGGTCCATATTTTGATGGCTTATAACATGGAAATGGTTACAGATATCAATGTAGTTACCATTGAGCACTGATAGGAAGTCATATATGGACTTTGATTTAATTAGTTGAGTTCTCCTCCAGTGAAAGCACCACCCACTTCTACTTGGAGATTGATCTCCTGCATCAAGACCACAGGACTCTAATATAGCGGCAGAACCTGACAACCTCACAAATTCAAGTTGTTACTGATTCTTGACAGAATATGCTGGTGAGAAACAGGGCCACTGCTCCTATTTTTTTTCTTTTTGCTTTGGGACAGTGGTTCACACCAGTTTGGTAGAATGGCTCTTTATCGGACAGTACAGGGACAGTCACAGTACAATACATTAGCTACAACTTCTCAAATCATTTAATTCCAAGTGGGAAAAAAATCAGCAGCTGTAAAATAGAAACTGCATTCAGTCCCAACCTTGACCTCTTGTTTAGTTTAAATAAAGACTAGATTAATAATAATAATAATAAAGTCAGTGATTCTTTTTCTGTTTATTCCTTAGGCCACAGTGAGTTTCTTCGACACCACGCCACTGGGTCGGATCCTCAACCGTTTTTCCTCAGACCTGTACAGCGTGGATGACAGCCTGCCATTCATCCTGAACATCCTGCTGGCCAACATTTTTGGCCTCCTGGGAATGCTGGTGGTGATCAGTTACGGCTTGCCCTGGGTCCTAGTGCCCCTACTTCCTCTGGCTGTGCTCTACTACAGGATTCAGCACTTCTACAGACACACCTCCAGGGAACTGAAGCGCCTGTGCAGCCTCACCCTGTCTCCAGTTTACTCACACTTCTCTGAAACACTGACTGGACTGGGAACCATCCGGGCCAGTGGCAACTCCACCAGGTGACAGACATCTTTACTATCTCTGCAGCAAACTATTATTATCAATCAGTCAAATTGTATTTATATAGCGCCAAATCATAACAAAAGTTATGTCATGACACTTTACATATAGAGCTGGTCAAAACCAGACTTAAATTTTCACCTTTTCCATTTTTTCAATTTGGTAAATTCAATCAATTACGGTAATTTTCTCCATAAAATACAAATTTATCATCATAGTTTTCTAAAGCCTGAGTAGGGTGTTCACATTGCTTACAAAGTCAAAAATAATATTTTATATTACACTTAAAGTCTGCCTTTTTCCAGCAAATCTTAAAAAAGCAATCACACCAGGCTTTAAGGATATTCTCCTTTTACCGCTCCTATTAAAAATTAAAGTGGTAAATACTGATAACAAAAGAAGGGAAAAGAGAAAACAAATATCTATCACTTCTTACTTTAAAATCCTTTTTTCTATATTATTACACTATCAACCACAGCTAAATTCTCAGATTCTCAAACATGATTTTTTATTCTTCAGATTTATAAATGATTCTTTGATCCAATGAAAAAACTAAATTTATTTGTCTTTTTATATTACAGTAAAATAAACCCCAAAGTCCTGTAGTTATCATGCAAATTCTATTTATTATAGTGTTAGACTAGCATAAAAGCACCAGTATTTTTTTGTGCTGCAGGTGATCATTCTGTATTAATGTGCAGATTGTTTTCTGGTTGAGTGGTTTCTTGTATAAAAGTTAGAAGTTAACTACTCTCCAAAATCTAAAGATGTTTTAATTAATTTCTCTGATGTTAAAAGACACTAGAGAATTGCATAACTTGATACATTTGAGATTTTAGAAAAAAACAATCACTGAAATTATTAATTGTTTATTAAAGTATTGCAGCCATGTGATCTCAGTAGATTCACTACAAGGTGAGAAAAGTGACAGATGTTTGTTTGTAAAATGTTTTCTTCTCACTTTTAGGTTTAAGGAGGAGAGTGCCCGGCGACTGGAGCAGAACCAGCGCTGCTTGTTTCTTAGTAACGCTGCCGGTCAATGGCTGGACATCCGCCTTCAGATGATTGGTGTTGCCATAGTGACAGGCCTCGGGGTGATCGCCGTCATCCAGCACCAGTTTAACTCTGTCAATCCAGGTGCGTGTGTTGACTTGAGGTCCATCTTGAGCTGTGTTACTGTCCATATCAGCTCAACACAACTTTATTCATAAAGCACTTTAAAAACAACACAGTCAGCCAAAGTGCCCTACACAGACATAAGAACAAATAAAATGCATAAACGAATGAATAAAAATAATGAAACTTTAAACCTATAAAAGCCAACCTCTCAAACTGAGTTAAAAGAAAAAAATATGTTTGAAGAGAGGATTTAAAAACAGACATTGAGTCTGTCTGATGTGCAAAGGTGTTTCTTTCCACTGTTTGGGGCAGCTACTGAAAAGGCCTTGTCATCTCTCAGCTTCCTCTTTGTCTTTGCGATGAATAACATTGACTGATCTGTATATCTGCAGCAGCTCAGTCAGATACTGTGGGACGAGGCCATTAAAGCATTTAAAACTGATAAAAGAATTTTAAAGTCATTTCATAAACTAGCCCAGAGCCAATGAATTGACGCTGAATTTGGGGTGATATGGTCTTGTTTTCTGGCACCAGTTAAAAGTCGAGCAGCAGCGTTTTGAACCATCTACAGTCGAATAAGAGACATGTGGCCAAGCCCAACATAAAGCGCATCGCAGTAGTCTAAGCCAGTTGTGGTAAAAGTATGGATTAAAATCTCCAAATGATACAGAGAAAGAAATAGTTTAACTTTGGCAGCTGTCTCAGTTGAAGAAAGCTGGACTTCACCACTGATTTAATCTGTGGATCAAGTTTAAAGGGGTCATATTTTGCTAAACTCACTTTTATTAGTCTTTGGTTTATTTATTTGTGTATTTGGACCCTAATAGTTCATAAAGTTTGAATTTGAACCCTCCGGGGGCTGCAAAGCTATCTTTATATTCATTTTGGCAAAAATTGAGTGAATTTCTGCAACCCATTTTAATTTTTGCTTAATTTGTTACGTCTATAACTGGTTATGTCACAACATTTGCACATATAAGGTCAAGACTTCTGACAAACATTTCTCTGAATATGCCATAATTGTTTGTCAGCAGCAGCGGTTGTAGTCCATACTAAAAATATGTCCAAACTTCGAGTCGATTACCTAAAATGTTCAGTTGTTGATTGAACGGGACAGAGCAGCACAGCCAGCAACCTGGAGGGGGTGGGGCATGAAGTGGCTCATTTGCATTTAAAGGGCCAGCGCTCAAAACAACCTTTCTGGTGTC
>JAPQRP010000001.1:22650514-22666077 GCA_037367295.1 Apogon hyalosoma | reverse complement strand
CCAAGCAGAGCATTTACAGTTTATGTAGAGCACAGGGAAATGTTTTAAAATGCATAATTCCATTTAAAAAAGCAAAACTATCACTCCTTTAAGCTCACTGCCCAGCCTTACACCCAGATTTGCCGCTGTATGCTGTTTGTATCTGTTAAATGCTAGTTTGTCCGTGTCATCCTTGTCAGGTCTGGTGGGTTTGTCCCTGTCCTATGCTCTCTCCATCACCATGCTGCTGTCTGGCCTCATATTCAGCTTCACTCAGACAGAGATGCAGCTGGTGAGTGTGGAGCGAACTGAGGAGTACTCGACAGATCTGCCCACTGAGCCTCAGCACCACAACGCACAGGTCAGACCAGCTACAGCCTGATCTGCACACTCCCACCCAGAACTATCACTGCCCCAACCCATCTGGTAGATTTAACAATTACATTTTTGATGCAAATTGATTCTTGATTCTTAAAAACCCAAACTTCCATTAACTAATATTTAGTCGGAACAGATTACATTAGTATTTGTTTAATTTAATTGTACATTTTAGTGCTGCACAGTAATGATTCAGCATTATTATCGTGATGTTTATTCAACATCCACACCACAGGAAATGTGTCAAGTAAAAAGCACTATGCTACAACTTTTTTGCTGCTTCATACAAAACAACCACAAATACAGTTCATACATTTGTGTAATTTAATGTCTTACCGCCTTTTGCACTTGATGCACTCTCCTACAAAACCCCCAAAATCATTCTACTAATATTTGTGGATTCTAAAGAGAGCTGTTAAATTAACAGGTAGAAATTCTTGTACACTGAGCAAAAATATAAACACACCATGTGACACTTTAAATTTGAATAGCATTAGGTGTTGCACAATATATTAAATCACACACATTTTATTTTGTTGATCAATGTGGTACAGATTACTGTCCGTTAAAACACGATGGTGGCGTCTGGTATTCAGGGACATTCATGCGGACACGGTGGGGGCCGGTTGAAACAAATCACAACTCCATATCTTGTGTGTCCATCATTGGCTTCCCGTAGAGCGACACATCGTCTACTCATTGAGTTGACCATATTGTCAATTGTGGCCCATGGAATGTTATTCCACTCGTCTTTGAGGGCTAGACAGAACTATGGGATGTTATCCGGAACTGTTCCCGCTTGATTTGCGGCATTTGTGGCATGGTGACATCTGAGTAAATGTGATATTTTGAGGTGTCCTTTTATTGTCCCCAGTATAAGGAGTGCCTGAATACTGTTAACGCTGTTTGAGCAGCATCTGGACAGGCCACAGCTGTGTTGTGGGTGGAATCACTGGATCACTGAGCAAGTGCTCAATCGCAGTGATGGACACAAAGTTTGTTTACAAAGCAAGAGAATTAACCATGTTTTACAATTATAAGACATCACAAGCTCATTTTGGGCCGCGCATCTCATGTTACATAAACATTGTACATGGCACGTTTATATTTTTGCTCAGTGTACTTGCTGGCAGAAAAAATATTTTAGTGTCAGTTTATTCAGTATAATGGAGCCCTAATACAGAGATCCAAAAGTCCAATTTCTGAAAATCAACTTTTTCAGGCATTTTTTTTACGTAAGTTACTTTGTTGACATTTACAGAATATTTTCTGTACTTACGTGTGTTTCCTTCCCATCCTCTCTGTTTTGGTATCAGCTGTCCTCTGTGTGGCCTGAGCAGGGCTGGCTGGAGTTCAGAGATGTGGTTTTGGCGTACAGGGCCAGTCTTCCTAATGCCCTGGACGGGGTGAGTCTGGTAGTGCGGCCTGGGGAGAAGATAGGCATCGTGGGACGCACAGGCTCCGGGAAGTCCACCCTGTTTCTGGCCTTGTTCCGTATGGTGGAGCTGAACCAGGGTCAGATTCTCCTGGATGGGTTGGATGTCAGCACCGTGGGCCTGGCTCAGCTCCGGTAGGGGCTCAGATGTTCAGATCATCAATTCTGAACTGACACGACTAAACAACCACAGTTTAAGAGTAATGGCTTCTGATGTTTTGAAGCTCTTATAATTGCGCAACAAAATATGTTCAGCTTGTATCTATATTTATTTTATTCTATTGTCATTAAGCTACAGAAGGAGATCATCTTTTCTTCATTCACATTTCTCGTCACAGTTTAGATTTTTTTCATCCATCCAAGTTTTCTGGCTAACTGGTAACACCTTATGGATGCAGTTATTATAAGTAAATGCTGCAATGGCTTAAAGAAATATTTATAGAAAACTCAATGTAGAGAAGAGCGTCAAGGCTGACTGACTTTTCCAAGATCTCATGGATACAGTTGGTCTTCTATGGATTTCGGTAACAAGTTTTGTGTGTAATCTTTTTGGGTACTGCACCAGCTTTCAAAACAATAACATACACCATCAGATAAACGGATAAAGTGACAGAAAACAAAAGCAATTTTAAAACTATAGGTCTTTACTTTGGATTTAAAAGTGATCAGTACTGATTCAAGTTTTGGTTCTTGTTGCAGTTTGTTTTACATTTGAGCAACAAATCAGGAATGAAAATGGAAACTATCAGCCCCTAAGCAAAACTCATGATGCTTAAAAAAAAGTCAGTTTAGTAATTAGCTGCCACTAATGTGTCCATGTTGATGGCACCCTCTGTAGGTCCAGGTTGGCAATTATTCCTCAGGACCCTTTCCTGTTCAGCGGGACCATCAGGGAGAATTTGGACCCCTGTGGGCGACACCAAGACCAGGAGCTGCTGGAAGTCCTGGACCAGTGCCATCTGCGCTCAGTGGTCAACAGGATGGGTGAGGAACCAGGGTGGGGGTGTATCTCACCCATGTTAGATACATGATCTGTAGCTGAAGAACAAGATTTCCAATAATGATTAAAAAAAAAAAAAAAAGATTTTTAGCATTTTTTCTTTCAAAATGCAAATATATGGTACTGTGTATAAGTCTTAGTCCAACATTCTGTTTCTTAGTTTATTAAAGTTCTAATGTCCCCACATATACTTTTGTCAGTCTGTGTATTTAGATCCAATCTGGATATATGTTTGTATGTAAGTATGTGCAGCAGGAAAAACAAAAGTTTCAGTGGAAAAACAGCTTCTATAAACCACAGTGGTCATATTTAGTATGACCTTTTTTCATTTAACATGTCTTTAACCCTTTTATTCAGACAATATGAGATTTATTGCATTAAATTTCTGATGTTTTATACCTGGTTCCATTCAACACATCAGATGTTTCTAATTGTTTGTGCTGTTTCTTGTCATGGGGTCAGAGGTCACACTAAATAGTGTGAACCCGTTTAGTTATGTTTTGTGTGTGTCTTTTAAGGCTTTGTACATATTCCCCGTATTTACTTCTTGTAGCTGAAGAAAAGACAATGATAAATGATATGTATGAACATTTCAACCCTGAAAAAACAACAAAACTCACAGTGGCCTAAGACTTTTGCACAGTACTGTATGTGCACAGACCAGGCTCCATTTGTGCAGAGCTTGGACATTTCACAGCCTTAACTCCACACAGATCCACAAATACACACTGCATTTAAGTCCTGGTGGAAAACTGAGACATCTGTGCTTTCAGTGGATTCATGTGTAATCTCAAAGTCGTACAAGACATTTTTCTAAACAGAAAGAAAACTTCTCATTCCTTGATTAGATAACATACATAAACCAACAACCAATATTTTTTAGGAATATCACACTGATGCTAAGAATGTTTAGGTTAAGTATTTTTATTAAGTCACAACTTCTGATGTGTGCACTTAAATTATTGTATGCGTGTTCAGATTGTTTGTTATTTGTTGGTGGATTGGAATATAATAAGAAAACACAATAACAACAATAATAATGTAAATCTTGTCTAATAGTTCATGTAATACACATTTGTGATCATTATGACAGTTTTTCTCCAAAGGAAGAGATGTTGAAAATCTGTAATGAAGTTGTCATTGGTGACATTATCATATGTGATGGTTCAGGTTCAGTGTATCGGCAGACCGATGCTTTTGAAGCTGAGGTGTGTCTGTTTGAAGTCAAACCACTTGACATTCATAGTCTGTTTACGCAACTTTACTCCACCCTTCATTGGTCACGATATTAGTAAAGGTTACACAATGTTCCTGTTAGTCTGATGCCTGAAATGAAAGTGATTCAATCCATCTGATGGTTTGATTAGCCTACAGCAGAGGTGGAAGAACTGCTTTGTTGGTGATTTAATCCATAGCAAAGCATCATATTTGAAAAACCATGTCTTTGTAGCTTCATCCACTGAGAACAGTATATTTCTAAAAAGTCAACCTTGAGTTAAAAAAAAAACAAGTCAGTTTTCAGGTTTATGACCATGCATTTTCTACAAAATCCAAGAGTTAATTTTTTTTTTTAATTAAAGTTCCCCTTCACTCTAAATTTTTGTGGGTTTTAATTTGTGAGTTCATGCAGAGTTTGATCTTTATTTTTCACATAAAATCAAATTTTAAGGCGTGTACATAGGAACAGGATTTATAACAGCAGAAATATTTCAGCGCCAATTGTAAGCATGTAAAAACTTGATCAAAATTGCTCAGGTACAGGAAACTACCTGTAGGAAAAATCTTGTTTTCAGTAGTTAAGTTTTCAGTGTTTAAAGTGTATTTGATCACTCCTGCTCTAGGAGATATGACTGAGTGTGTTTTGTTATTGTATGTGTCCAGATGTGAATGCAGCAACATGTAGCACTGTTGTCCAAAACTAATTTCCCGTATGGGACAATAGAGTTTATCCTGATCCTGATATTGACGACAAGACCACGCAGGAGAATTTACTGAACCTAAGAAGGAAAATGTAGTTCCTTCATTTATCACAAAATCAATATGTGTGAAAGTGTTCAGACAAATGTAGTGAAGTAAAAGGTGCATTATTTGGAGATGTAAGGCTGCAGAAAATTGAGATAAGTAAAGTACAAGTACCTCAGATTTGTATGTTTAGAGTAAAAGTACTTGGTTCCATTCTGCCGCTCGTCAGCGGTTTATCAGATGGATTTGCTCTTGGTGCTGAATTGTCTCTCAGCAAACACTGGACAAGATGAAGGACTGATCATAGACACACATAGATGCTGCATTCGCCACTGGTTCACACTGTCAAGATATTTGGTGTAAAAGTCTGTTCTATGAGCACATATAAATAAATGTGGGAACTGATATTTTTAGCTCAGCGGCCAGTGAGGTATTGTGAAGTTGCTGTGTCCGGTGTCGTCTTCATTGTTGCCTTCATTAGCAACTTCTTCAGTCATCTTTAATAAAACTACTGGTTGGATTCGTTTTAAATGTTATATGCAGCTTCCTTGGGACAATGTCTACAAATTTTCTTCACAGTTTGGAGAAATTTGGATTTTTGAATTTTTGACCAGTTTCTGAAATAAAAAAAATTTGGTCAATATTTTGATGGCTTATAACATGTAAATGGTTAGAGATATCAATATAGTTACTATTGAGCACTGATAGGAAGTCATATATGGACTTTGATTTAATTAGTTGCGTTCTCCTGCAGTGAAAGTACCACCCACTTCTATTGGGAGATTTATCTCCTGCATCAACACCACAGGACTCTAACATAGCAGCAGAACCTGACAACTTCACAAATTCAAGTTGTTACTGATTCTTGACAGAACATGCTGGTGAGACACAGAGCCACTGGTCCTGTTTTTCTGGATAAAAAACACTAGATACCTTCATCCCAGAATCAATGATTAGTTTTTTGTTTGTTTTTTTTTTAATTATGTGCCTGTGATGACTTCAGTGTGATTTTGTGTGTTTGTGCGTCAGGTGGTCTGGACGCTGAGGTGGGAGAGAAAGGAAAAGCCTTCTCCATGGGTCAAAGACAGCTGCTCTGTCTGGCCAGAGCTCTGCTGACTCAAGCCAAGGTAAGACTATCAAACCAGTACCGAGGCTCCTGTCCTTAATCTGTTCCAGAAAGAAAGACAAAAGCATGTAGAGGAAGAGCTGAAAATGCAAACTCTGAATCTGACTGCGTAGTCTGGTTTTATAGTCTTTTTTAAAAATAATGTTATGGTATTATTTCTACTTAATGTATTTATTATCACCACTGTTATTTATTATAGTCTATTTTGATTTATTAACTTTTTACAGGTTATCTAATATTTTTGTTTAAGGTTAAGATTAACTCACTTTATTATCTCTGAAGGCAAATTCTGTCTCTGTCTTTTACACTTTCTTTGTCAATCTTTTTATTGAGGAATTAATCAGAAAAATGACCATTATTAGAATTTGTCCTTGTTTTGAAAATAAAAAAACAGAGCAAACAAACCAAAAGTACACAAAAAGAAATACAAACATTAAAAGCACATATTTTAATGACCCACATCCCACCACCCCTTCCTAGGACTTACAACTTGTCACAGCAAGAGAGGCCACATAAGTTGTAACACTATTCAGGTTGCGTTATTTAATATATTGTAGAAAGCCGGGCTCTCAAGTCTCACGCGTTGGGCGTGAGATACACGCATTTCAACCCGTTCACATGCCACACCTTGTATTTCTCATGCAGAGAAATTACCAGGATCACGCCCACTAAGCTGTGCCGCTATGTTTTATAATAGTGGAACAGGTAGGAATCAAATGGGTTCCCCGTAGAGTTCAGAAGGCGCCTGCACGCACCAACCTATCAAATAAAAAGAAAATAGCTACCGAACAGCCAATCCAAAAATAGCTTTGCTGTATCCGTGTAAGATTTAGATATTCCCACTACAACAACGTTACAGAAGAGGACAGTTGACACATTGATCTGAGCGAAGTACAATAAACAACACTAACATTATCTCTCTGTCACACACACACACACATACACACACACCTGTACTAAGAAATGCTGAATTAAATAAATATTTTTCTGTGTATAATTTTGTGTCATTTATCAGATCAGACCCCTGTCCCCACCCCCGTCACCAAAATCTCACTCTGAACTCCAAAACTTATTGAACTGATGCCGTTTATTGAACAGTGAGAATAAAGCTTTCTCCATATGAGAGAGTTCAACTATTTCTTCCAACAATAATTTACCTAATGGGACATCTGCTAGTTTACACTTTCTAATATACACACAGTACCTAGCATTAGCATTAGCATTAGCTCAGGGATGCTGGCAGGAGTATTAACCCATTTAGATCTTGAAACACTCTACAAATTTAGCCTGATGAGAATTAGACTAAGAGGATTAAACTAAATAGACGCTACAATACATTTATCAAGCGTCTTTATTGTTGTATAAGAGACAAGGGAGTAAAATGAAGGCAAACATGGACTACAAAGACCAGCCACACGGGTACTTATAGAATATAAAATCATTAAAATATGTGGATTTAATGACTTTTCAAGACTTGCTGCTTTTGCATTCACAGAGAAAATTCCCTGGTGATTATGAGAGAGTATGTTTGCATTCTCTTTTTCTAATGTCTCTTTAAGGTTCTTCCAGATAGTTTTTAAAGGTAAGAAATCATTAAGTGTAACTGATGTGGCAAAATATGACTATACCAAATAATGATGGAACATCACAGCTGAAGTTATTGTGTACTGGTTTTCAGGTTAAATTTTCATTTACTTTAAATTTACTGCACATTTTCACCCAGCAACAGAAGGGTCGAACACTTTCACTGTGTACTTTTTTGCATGTGTTATTTTGTATTTATGCACTCACGTCTGAATTTCATCATTTAGTTCATAAAGGACTACATTGATAAAATTTCAAGAACTACTTGAAGTGGTTTTGAAAGTTAAACCGTATTTTTAAGGCTTAGTCTGGTGAATTTCAAGACTTGTATCATTGTGAATAATGAAAACACTAAGACAAATCTAATAACAACCTTCATCTGCACCTTAAAAAGTCATGATTGTTATCAGACTTTGATTTGTTAAAAACTGGTGCTGTATGTTTTTCTCTCCCCCAGATTTGTTGACAGTAAGTAAAATGGTTGTATTTGGTCATTTAAACTGCTTTTAAAGGTACCTCCCTCTGTGTTTCCTTCTGCTTTAAATCACCTGCGCTGACTTCGGCTGTGTTTTTTCCATCCTGTAGGTTTTATGTATGGACGAAGCCACGGCCAGTGTGGATCAGAAGACGGACAAACTGCTGCAGCAGACCATCAGAGAGACGTTTCAGGACAAGACGGTCCTCACCATCGCACACAGGTCAAACGTTTAAGAAAAGTCTGACTTTTGAAGGCTAATGTGTATTGGAATTCTTTTTTAAACATATTTGTTCTTGTCAAACGTTACATTATTTTTATTTCTAATTACTAAAGTTCACTGTACTTTTATTGATTTTTTTTTTTTTTAATTTTAATTCATCCTCTGTTTGCATTTTATTCTTGGTGTTTTGTGTACAGTTTTTAATCATTCAGTTTAATAAATTTTGACATCTTACACCTGTTTTTTTCCCCATACATAACTTCATTAGATTGGTGCATTTTATGAGGATTAGATTAGATTAGATTAAAGTAGATTAGAGTAAAGTAAATTAGATTAGATTAAATTAAATTAAAGTAGGTTGAGTTAGATTAGGTTAGATTAGATTAAAGTAGATTAAATTAGATTAAAGTAGGTTAGATTCGATTAGAATAAAGTAGATTAGATTAGATTAGATTAGATTAGATTAGATTAGATTGAACTTTATTGATTCCTTGGACAGAGCCCTCAGAGAATTAAGGTTCCAGTAGCAGCACAACTAATGTACATATATAAGAAATATTATAAGAAAAAAGGAAAGAAAATAGTCATAACAATAACTGTAAAAACAGTAGTGTAAAAACAGATGTTTGCACATTAGAAGATTAGAAAGTACAAGTAGAAATACATAATAAAGTAGTAGTAATAATAATAATATATATATATTATCTTCATATTTATAATAATACATTTTATTTATAAGTGCCTTTCAAGACATCCAAGGACACTGTACAACAAGATAAAACAGACAATATAAGTAGACAAATACATAAAAGAATAATTACGATATATAAAAACAAAGATATTTATGCGGAGTCTTGCTTTTTCCAGGATAAACACCATCATGGACTGCGACCGGGTGCTGGTGATGCATGCGGGGAAGGTGGTGGAGTTCGACACCCCAGCCTCTCTCTGTCAAACCGACAGCTCCATCTTCCACAGACTGGTCGGAGGCAGAGAAGAAACAGATGCCTAAAGACACTGGAGGGGGGAAATCTGAGGATATATTATGTTTTGAGGTCACTGTGCATCAGTTGAACGAAGCTCGAACTGTGACACAAGCAGCAGATTGTGGAGAAAATGGAAGCTCACAGTCGACTGAAGAGCCTTTTAATGTTGTGTTTCTCTACTCCTCACGTTTATATGATGCAGGATCAAATGCATTTTCCCGACATTTTTATTTAACCAGAGTTTGTTTAGATTAAAATTCCCCAGGTTTCCATCTTTTAGCTCTCTGTGAATTTGCACATCTTGAGGTTCACTCACAATTTTATGCTTTGATGTAAAATCTGGGTTTGAGTCATAACAATAGCAAATGCACTTGCATGTATGTTGCAAATATTTTGGATGTAAAGCAACTCCATTTAATAATTTTCAACTTCTTTTGTCAGTTTTTTGAAGGAAGAGGCCTGTTAACAATCACTGCTGATCCTTCATTTAAGTCCAGTCATATTAAAATCTAACTAAAAATATTCCTTACTGTTGAATCTGCACAAATGTGCAAAAAAATAGTTTTTTCTTTTTTTTTGGAACTTTCAAATTGCTGTATTAATCCAATTTCTTTATCATGCTAGATATTCAGATAAACTTTATTAATCTACAGGAGAAAATTCACTATCCATCAAGAAAAGGCAGCAAAACAAAGATTAAATAAGTAAAATAGAAAAACACATTAAATATGGATCCTCTTGCTTGTTCGTCTGTTAAACTATATTGATGAGTATTGTTGATAAGTATATAAGTATTGATGGACACATGTTTATTTTAAGGCTCTTGAGGAGATCAAGCTCCACATATCTCTGATGTTTTTTCCTGCTGCTTTTCTCACACTTGAACACAACAGATTTGTCACGTTTGAAGACGTACTTATATGGAGCAAAGAGATGGGGAATGCCTTGCTCAAAGGCGCGGCCTTGGACTCTGAGATGAAGCGGAGACCTCGGTTTCTTTCTACTTTCTGATTTTAATACTGATGTGGTATTTATTGTCCCTTTAGATGATGGAACAGTGAAAAACATCACTCATTGTAGTTCTATGGTCGTTTTTGGTTTGACTGTGAAGCAGCATATTTCCTTCGTACAATTTTTGTACAAAAAATGCAATTTCTGTAGAAACACTCAACATTTGCATTCAGACAAAATAAGGCAAACGCCTTAATCTACCTCTGCCTGTTTTTAAGAAATTACAATGTCAGGGCTGAAACTCAAACAAGGCTCTGATTTATAGATGAATCATTTTAGATTTTTAACGACCACATGCAGCAAGAGAAAGAAAGAATGAGAAAGGAAAGTAAGTCTGAGTCGATATTTAGGGTCAGGGCAACCCTGAATGTAAAAGCAATAAACCAGTTCAAAAACCATGATAGGTTACAGATATGTGTATTTTTAATTGAATGTACTTGTATTTTTTATCTGGTTTAATTGTTTTGTTGTTTTCTGTTTAATGAAATGAAGTTTATGTTGATAATTCTCGTGGTCACTTATTCCTGAATAATCTTTCACTTCTGAATTTGTAGGTTACTTGTTGAACTTTGTGTTTTCATTGTCTTTGTTTTTAATCAGAATAGAAGGATTTTTGTGAGCATTTTGTAATGAAGAAAGTTTTTTTTTTTAATAAGGGAATATTTTTTTAATTAAGGGCTTCACATTTTGTTATGAGGAGGATTCAGACCGTCAGCTCCATGTGTTCATCCTCTTCTGCTTTTTTTATCATTTGGAGCTTTGCTGTAAACTTTATTTACATGTTACATGTTATTTACATATGTTCTCAGACTTTTATTGGATCAAACTGTTTAAACATAACTTAAATCTTGATTCCATGACGGAGAGAAGCCAGTCAGTGAGTCGATTTTCAATAAATAATCACATTTTGGTAAAAGCCGCTGCATGAGTTGATTCAGATTGAACAGTGAACATTATTTATATGAACTGTTTGAACTGAAATCAGAAAAAGAGAAAATCACGTTTTTAATGTACCACTGTCGTTGCTACTTGCTTTGTTAAAAATTAAACACCTTGTAGAAGAACTATGCACATGCACCGATGATGCTGAACTTATTCACATTGAAATGTTAATTCTGTGTTTTTTTTGTGTTTTAATGGGAGGTGTTCCATTCCAAACTGCTATTTTACATTTTTAGTCTTTTTATTGAAAAAAAAAAAAGAACATTGTATAGGCTAAGGGTGTTAAACATACAGCCCATGGGTCTAAACTGACCCACCAAAGGGTCCAATCTGGTCTGCGGGATGAATTTGTCAAGGATGTCAAACTCATTTTAGTTGAGGGGCCACATTCAGCCCAATATGAATGGATGAAACCAGCGAAGTAATAACATAATAACCTGTAATTATAACAACTCTAACTCATACAACTTATGACAATTTTCACCTTGGTTAAATGTGAAAAAGTAAAATTGCATTATGGAAATACTCACTTTTCCAAACTACAACAACAACAACAAAAAAAGAATAACCTGAACAAATACAAACAATATTCTGCCTGTTACTAAACGGTTTTGTGTATTTGTAAGTAATCTGTAAGTTGTAATGTGTAAATGATAAACTGATGCATAACACTGTGAAAACTGTACTTGCGTATTTTTCAGTTCATGTTCATATATTCACATTTTGTTGTGAAAGGATCATTTTAAATATAGACATTTTCATCGTGTAATTGTACTTTTTTCACATTAAAACAAAGAAAAGTTTGGAGTTGACATCATTTATAGGTTATTATGTTAGTGTCTGACTGGTCAGATCCACTTCAGATGACATTGGAACTCCCTAGAATGGGTGTGACATCCCTGGTCTGGTCTATATGTGCATATTGTTGCTGTTTTGTCTCTGCTGTCATTACATAACCTCACTGGTCACAACAGAAAACACTGCTCTTCCTTTCAGGTGGGATTATATAATGATGCCATAAGTGCTGTCTTTTCTTTTATGTTCAGACTCAGTCTTTGTGAGTTTAATTGGAGTGACTCAGTTAGTGAACGCCCGCCGCTCCCCTGGTGCAGGTCAGCATTTTTCACACGTTCACACACTTGTCATGTTCACTGGGAGTGTTTGGTTTGTGTGTTTCCACTGATCTGGTTCCTAACAGTCAAGGTTTCGGCTGCAGACGAGCAGAAGTATGAGGAAAAGCCGAGCACAGGGTCCAGTTGCACTTGCATGTCAGTGTTTGTGTACATACAAGCTGCAGGCGTGTGGTCGTCAAGGTGTGTTTGCATGAGGGTGTGTGACGTGACTGCGTGTGTGTGTGTGTGTTTTTTTTTTTTTTTTGTGCTGACAGGTAAAGGAGGCGGGACATTTAAGGTGGAACCTGTTTGTCTACTTCAAGTCAAGTATTTCGTCCTTGTCATCAGTCTGAAACTTCTTAGTAAACAGCATGGAGTGGATTCTCTGATAAAACCCTCTGATGACTTCCACACCAGCAGAGACCTGAAACCACCAACCGCCTGTGGAATGGACGAGGTCAGTGTCATTTATTAATCTGCTCCTCAGCCTGGTCTTTAAGGTGGCAGGGTTTGAGGTGCTGTCACTGCGGTGGTTTCTGTCAGACTCCGGCTGCTGTTTTCATTCTATTACTTGTTCATAACGCGTTTGTTACATATTTTAGGTTATTGTTCATTGATCGCTACTGAATTTCACATAAGAGGATTCATAAAGCTTATCATATCTTTTCTACAGATGAAGTTTACCACCACAGAGTGCGAATGTGAGAGTGAATGAATAATGGATCGATAATGTAAAGCACTTTGGGTGCCTTGAAAAGCGCTACAGATATCCAATCCATTACCTATTATTATTATTATTATTATTATTATTATTATTATTATTATTATTATTATTCCTTAGTATTGCAGCAGGGACATAGAAAACAGCATCTTGGCCAAGAGGCACTAAGCTTAGCTTCATATGTGTTGTAACCATGTGCAGGTTCACATGCAATGTACAAAACAATAGAAATAAACTGCTGGATTATAAGAAAAATCAACAAATCTTCTCCATACACTGTTAATACTGATGCATAAATGAATGAGGCAGAACCTCTACAGCCAGATGTTTCTGCTTCTGAGTCACTGAAGCCACTCTGAATCTAATGAGACCAGCTCCTTAAGTTTCAGGTCATTTTGCAACTGATTCCCAGTAAATGGAGCAGCAAAGTTAAGCTCCCTTATCCCAGTTCAGGCCTTTGGATCAGATAATAAGAGTAAATGCTGGGACTGGAGACGGTAACTACTCATACTTTTATTCACAATTGTGTATTTGAAGACATTAAACAGACTTAAAAATAGTACAACAGATAAAAAAAAAAAAAAAAAGATCTAAGTGTAAAAACCATTGAGTAAAACATTTGTAACTTGTTTTTTCTTCACCTGAATATTATATATCCTATAAATAAGATTAATGCGGCCTGTTTTGCAGCCAAACTGTTCCTCCTCCATTTTTATTGAAAAACCTACAGAGGATTCTTTTTCCTGCTCCACTTTGCGTCGACTGAACATGTTGCTTTTCACAACTGGAAGTATGTGCACTTTGCGATCTGTAAAATGTTTAATATTTAACCGCCTGAGCTGTAAAGTGGCTTGCATCACTCAGATGTCATTTGGAGAACAGTGTAGTATCAGTGAAACCTCATGAATCACAAGTATGCTGTTATTTGAGAGATTTGTTTTGAAGATTTCAGGTGGATTTTTGTTGTTCATTCCAGACACACAATAGTAAAAGTAAAAGTAAAAGCGTTGTGTGTTGAATTGTATTTATCTTCTTTGTTGCCATTCACATTATTACTTCATAGATTATTTTACATGAAGTACAACATGTAAAAAATGTACTGAAAGAACATTTACTCTTCATTGACACTTACGTACATCTGCTCATGGACATTTGATGCATAGAAATAGCGCATGCATAAACAAACTAAGATCCACTCAGTTACAAAATTAAACAAATATTATCTGTGAACTGTTTCTGATTAGATGCATTTAAAGTTAATATTCACATAAAGCCTGATAAATTGTGAGTTATACTTGTGATTATTTTGATATTTTATGAATTTCTTTCTTTTTTTTGTGTGTGAAGTATTGTACCTTATTATTGGATGTTATTGTCTGCAACCCTGTCGTTTTAAATGAATAAGGCTTAAACACAAATATCTACACTGTTTTCATTAATTCATCAAAAACATGACCATTAACAATGACAAAATGGTTAAAATGAAAACTGATATTTTGCTAGAGAAAAATTCTTAAAATCAGAGTCTATCTCAGCTTGACAAATTAAACAATATACAATATTCTGAATTTGCTGTCTGTTCTCTCTAATTTTATTGTAAAATCCTATTGTTTTATGTTGAATTTATGGCCAAAGGTGAAAATTATATTATTCTGTGATTTATTTATTTTTTTGCATATGTTATGATGGCACAAACATATTGTGTGAATACATTAAATAATTTGTATCTTTCTGCTTCAACTCATCTGAATTCAAGATTCCGGTGCTAAATTGTCTGCCTAAATGTCACTGCTTCTTCTTGTAAAAACAGCAGCTCGCAGGTGATGCCTTTGCTCATCACATCACATGATGCTGTTCAAACTGTGTTTCTGGTTGGACATCGGCCAGATCTCTGCTGGGATTTTGATACTAGAAAGCAGTGGGTGTGGATACTTTGACTTTGTGTACTTACAAAAAAGAAAACGCCCCAACAACAGAACACTTGTTTGCAGCTGTCTCGATAAACCTGTTTCTTTTTTTTTTTTTTTTTTCCCCATTAAGGACCACAAAGTCCTGGGGCCATAACTCAAATACCTGACAGATGCAGGCACTGGGTATCTGTCGTCTGTCTACGTATGTTGAGACAAATGCTTCTACCTGAAATTTATTTGGTTTTGGTTTGGTTTGGTTTTCTTTATCCATAAAATATTCTGGTACCAACACTTGGGCTGGTGCTGATAAGAGAGTTTGAGTGTATTTACTTCATGATAAGATTTGATAGTTGGATATAAAAGAGCATTGCAACATACAGTAAAATATTTTTAAAAAAACATTTATTTTTCATCAAGCGTGTTTATAATACACAACTTGTAAATGTTGATTTCTTTAAGACAGTAAACCTTTTGTTTCTTCTGTCTATGTCCTTAATAGCAGCAGCAGTTTATTTAGTATCTGCCATTTATTATGTGCAGCTGCTCAAATGCACATTTTTTATGTCTTCATTTTATAATTTGAGATGAGTGTAAGTTGTTTTCCTACTTTATCCTCTTCATTTTTAATTTACACTGTCTATATACAGTTGCGGAAAAAATTATTAGACCATCAAAAGTCATCAAAAACAATGGTTATGCAATCAAGTACTAACTCCTGT
>JAPQRP010000001.1:22609802-22622460 GCA_037367295.1 Apogon hyalosoma | reverse complement strand
CATCTGGATGTCTCTTAAGGCACCTTACCTTACCTTACCTTACCTTACCTTACCTTACCTTACCTTACCTTACCTTAAAATCTAAAAAGCAATTCTGACCCAAAAGACATTGAAAAAGAAAAAGTCTGGAATGAACCCCCTCTATATTTGACCAATATTTGGCTAGTCTGTGGCAGTCCATCATCTGATCATTTGGTATCTTAGAAATGCATTTCCAGTACAATAATGCAATGGGCATTTGTAAAATTATATAGTACAATAAAGAAAAGAGACAAGATATTTAATATTTCTATAGTGGGGTGGCATAATTTCCAAAAGTCAGATCTGATTACTTGTTTAATTGCGATAACATCCACTAGTGTATGCTTACATAGAAACAAACAATCTATAAATGTGTGTCAGTATAGGCTGTGTATATTCTGCAGTAGTTTGCTGTAGTCTTTATGCTCGATTTCTACTATATTTACAGGTTTAACTCTTTCCTTTATGTGAGTAATGGCAGGTACCCCCCACCCTGTCTGTGCAGAGAATCCTCCTCCTCTTTCTTCCTCTCCTCCTCCAGTCAGCCTGCAGCGCCTCGTCGTCTCATGAATAATCAGGACTTTCTAACATCGTCCCCTTCCAGCAGGCCGAGGGCTTTCAGTCAGGGGGGAGACTAACAGGTGGACCGTCCGTGAGCCCTGTCTAATCTGGGAAAAAAGGACTTTTAGCGCCTTCCTCGGCCCTGGGAAGACCATGGCTCTGTCCAGGATCTGTCGGGAGCCTTTGCTGGTGCTTTTACTACAAATCGTGTTGATTTGTTCTGCTCAGGTGAGACAGAAGAGCTCTTTGTTTCCTCTCCTCACCTCTTCTAATGAAGACAAAAACTTGATATCAAGACCTACATACCTATATGACTATCTAGAGAACTACGTCATACCAATAATGCATGTGTCTTACATTAAAATATTCTGTATTATGTCATTATTCTCTTATATAATTGAGTTTCTGAGCAGTTCCAGCTATGAGTTGAATTAATTGAACTTTATTGTTTACACCTAATCCCTCAAATTTAACATTATTTTATTTGTGTGAAAAGTCTTCTTTGACAGAGTATTTAAATGATCTCCTGACAACTTTGCATTTTTATTCTTTAAAAACGTATTTTTTAAAAAGAAAAAAAATTCTTTTTAATATAGATAGAAGCTATTATTTTCATTCCATCGTATAACACTTTCTAATATTACACTTCATCATTATATGAGTAAATAAGATATGAATGTGTAAGTGTTAACTGTAGTAATATGCTTTAACACATATATGAAAGTACACACTTAAAAATTGCTATTTCTACCGTATATATTTTTTTATTTTGACCTGAAACTGGGGTCTATTCACCCCAGTGTGCACACCTGGCACCAATAAGATCCAGACAGCAGCCGTAATCTGAACACATGCACTTACTTAGGAGGTATAATGGGACTATAATGGGAAACCAGGTTCAGTTTCACGACCTTTCCCCTCACATCACCCAAACAATGTGACTCTGTGTGAGCTGCCTTTACAGCAGCAGCAGCCAGTGGAGGAAGAAAGTATTAAGACCCTTTATTCAAGAATTTCACACGGTGAAAACACTGGTAAACACAGGAAAAAGTTCTGCATTTGACATTTAATTTAACATAAAAGTTGGTCAACATTATCAGCTAAATGTACTTGAAAACTCATTATGCAGTAAAACGGTCCCTTCCAGTGTTTTACCTCTCCATATGATGTTTTTGGTTTATTTTACTGGTGCATTTTAAAATACATTTTATTGCTGTAAATTCTATAGGACCATCATCATATGTTTGTAGTGATGCTGTCCTGTGAGAACCATATATCACTTAAAAATCTACTTTTCATGAGCTGAGAAAAACAGGTTTGTCTGCAGCTTTGTGATGATGCATTTTCCAGTGAATGCACGATGGTCTTGAAGAGTTTATGTAGCTTCAGAAGGTGATTAATTGTACAAACTAAAAGAAACACGGGAAGAAAAAAGTTTAAAAGAAACCCTTCAACCTTCAGTTCATCACGAATATTAAAATCCAACGCATTCTGAGATATGTGTTGGTACCAGACAGGAAGGAGATGAAAAAATTGTAAAAGTAACTAAAGCTGTCTGACTAATGGAGGAGTAAAAAATAGAATATTTGCCTCTAAGATGAATTGGAATAGAAGAATAAAGCAACATAAAAAGCAAGCAAAGTTAAAATCATGTACAAGACTTTGGTAACAGTGTTTGATTTAATAGAAAAGAAATTAAATCAGAGTTTTGTGTTTTCTCTGCAGAGAGGCCCGGTTGGTCCCCGAGGCCCCCCGGGACCCCAAGGAGTAGCCGGCGTTCCCGGCGTGGATGGCATTGATGTGAGTTTTCAGTTTATAAACTTGGCTCAGTTCATTTCTGGGTTAATCAGCTCAGTGAGCAGTGACGCAGGCTTTCACTGGTTTACACTAGACTGAGTCCAGTAGCTGCTGCTTTAACAATGAAGTCCTTTTGACTCTGAAATATCCTTGTTTAACTACATTTAATCTCTTTTTTTTTTTACCAGCAAAGTTACAGTTTGAAAACTTGTGTGGCTTTGCTTTTAAAGTCGAAAACATTTTCAATATTTATTAGAATAGAATTGTGGTATTCTCATAAATTTGTGCAAAAATCTGTGAATAGAAAGAAAAAAAAATTGCTGCAAATGCCTGTAAGCATGAGCATTTTATTTCTGGTGCTTGAATTTCTACACAAACTGATCATATTCAAGTGTATTTCACCTCCCTGGAACTGCAGTTCTTCTGTTTCTTTAATGTAGTGTGGCAGAGCTGCCAGGGAAATGATTTTAACAGTGTTTTTATGTAAAAAAAAAAAAAAAAAAACACCTCACATTAAAATGGTCTAATATGAGATGAGTAAACTGTGTATGTTTACATGTGAATTAACTTTAACTGTCATTTTACTATTTAATCGTCATTCCTTTGTCTTCAGGGCGACAGAGGAGTGGATTCCACAGTGGACGGTGGGCCAGTGAGTGGACTACAACCTTGCTTTCATATGACAAAGTGTTGCCTTCCACCAAAGTTTGAGTTAAACCTTCTGCTTCCAGGGCTCTGATGGTGAGAACGGTAAAGACGGTGCAGACGGGGCTGCAGGTCTTCCAGGTGCAGATGTAAGTGAAACTGAACATACCACTGTTCCACAAGCAGACACTGTTTCTTCTCTGTTTCTTAATCTGTATAAATCACAAGGGCAGCTGTTAAACTTCGACTTGACTCATTGGATAAGAGTCATTCTCTAAACGGTAAAATCAGAGGATGTACTGAATCTCAGAAATCTGTACGTTCAGATCTGCTGCTGTGTGAGCAGTTTGTCTTGGCCTCTCTGTGCAGAAATGTGGACCAGAAAAAATGTTTCTTAAATAAATCAATCTGGCTATTTAAGGGGAGAGTCTCGGGTAGCTTCCTGACAGAAACAGGGCTCTTTTTGTGTGGGATGGAGCGGGGGATCGGCCGCCCGGCGATGGCTGACAGGAGAGAACTGTATGCTGGGAAAGGTGTTGCAGAAAGGCTCCAGTGTGTTTACTGTCGGTGGTTTTGATGGTGCAGGGAACAGACCAGAAGATGTAAAAGAAGAAAGACGACATTTCATACGTACAGAGTTTGCAGAATTGTACAATCCCCTCCTAAGCCCCGCCTCCATATCAATAAACATGGTTTAGAGAAATGAGAAAAGTAAAATGTGACCCATGAAAAAGACAGAAAGACAAGAGAGTGGAAAATAAATTATTTGAGGAGAAAAGAACACATGACCAATGGAGTAATTCAACCAGTCTCTCACTTTTGACTGTGACACAATTTTCTCCCAAAATAAGGTCCCTCAGGGCTCAACAGGAAGGAACCAAAACTAGTCTTTTTTCCTCGGTGGGTAAAGGTCAAAGGTCAAGCTCAATGTAACCTCACAAAATACATTTTTGATCCTAACTCAAGTTTATGCTGTTTGGATCCAGATTTTTATTTTTAGACACATTCATGGTGCTTTAATTTGGACTCATGGATGAATGGGAAGAGACTGGTGGTCAAAGGTCAATTTCTTGGTTGTAAGGACCTCACGGAAACATTTTCACATATAACTGCTAAGAACTGAGAAAACATCGTAAATAAATTATTATTCAGGAATAGTAGATGTATCTGACTGACCTCATGGTTTGCGTTTATATGTTTATCACCCCGCCTCCTGAAGGGGAGGCAAGGGGTATTGTTTTTGGTTCGGTTTGTTTGTTTCTTTGTTTGTTAACACTCTAGCAGCAAAACTATTGGTTGAATTCATGCCAAATTGGGTTTATAGATTGCCACTGACCCAGAATAGATCTGATTACATTTTGGGAAAAGTAGGTCAAAGTTTAAATTTTTTTATGAATGTTTACCCCCCCCCCTTTACTTATAATGGGTGAAATTTCAAATGTCTACAAAAACATACATTTTGTTTATAAAAACATCAATTTTGTTTCAATTTACTTCAAACTTGTCACATATATAGAGGCAATTGATATGCTGACATCAGCACATGCATAAGCATGACATCAGCTGCATTGATGCCAAAATAAGCTACAATAGCTGCGAGGGGTGGGGTTTGTTGTGCCTAGCATCAGTTGTTTTAAGATGAATTCAGTTTAGTAAATTAGAAACCATTGAGTTTACATGTGGATAGAGATGAATTAATTATCCCTGGTTATCTGCTGTAGGTGGGTTTTAAAGTTCAGTTATGTTTGTTGCCAAGTGTCAGAGCAGTGTGAGTTTTATTTCTTTGGAAGCCACATGAGGGAGGAGTTTAAAAAGATAAGGCCACACCCCTAAAACGATCAATATAAAGGGACAGAACCAAAGATAGTCATTTTTAATACCAACATTTGTAGATCATGGGTTAATTGTTTTGTTATTGGTATGGTAGCAACTTTGTTTTAAGTAATGATTAAAAATAACCCATTATCACAACAAAACAAACTCTCTTTCATCAATACAATAAAGTAATTAATACTAATCTTGATGAAAGCATTAAACCTGACTGTTCTTTCTTATTATATTAAAGTAAGTTTGATATGTTTGACAGAAGCCTCATTTCTTTCATCTAAAAGGATATAACACATGAAATCTTTTTATTTATTTATTTTTTAATGTACTTTAGTTATGCGGTTGTTATCCTGTGATGATTATTAAAATTATTTTGTTTGCACTCAGTCAGATTCTTGATAAATTTTGGGTTGTTTCTGTTATGTCTGGTCATGTTTTCCTGTCAGGCTTCTGGAATGAACCTTTATGACCTCAATGATGGAAAAATTAATTGAAACCAATAGCAGCAATATAATATATATATAATTCTTACTGGAAAGAAATTAATGGTACCAAAAGTCTAGAAAGTTGTGTTTAGGTTGATTTTTTTCTCCCTTCTTTTAATGATTGTAACCACTTCAACCCTTAGATTAAACAGATGTAATTATTAGACATATAATTTCATGTAAATGGCCTATGCATGTCCACATATCCTCAAATAATCATAAGGGAATATAAATACATAATGATGAAACAAAAACCACTGATCCTTTTTAAGAGTTTACTACATTTCTTCTATTCATCGACTCTGCTCTTATGTTTTCCATGTTTCGTTACATGTGCTGGTGATATTTAGAATATTTTGTGCTGGTTTTCTTCAGGGACCAGTTGGACCTCCTGGAGATCCGGGTGCAGTCGGCCCACCGGGAGCAAAAGTAGGTTTACATTGTCTTTGTCTTTAAACATTAGTAGATTCTGGGTTTTCTGTGATGACTATACAAATATACTGACACTGTTGTTTTTCAGGGGGATCCTGGTGCTCGTGGACCTCCTGGGGAGCCTGTAAGTGCAAATATAAGTCTCATATTCACTACAAACATTACTTATTAGTAATAATTATCAAAGTGATCACTTCGAGAAACAGATGTCATAAATCTGCAAAAAATAAAAAATAAATAAAAAAAATCTGGGATATGTATGGCAGCTATTTAGTATAGAAAGTGTTCTATATTTTATCCTTATTTATCATTATAATTACAATTTCAAATATAATTGAACATATTTTTGAAGTGTTTCAGGGATTTTTATTCCTTATACACATATATTTTGTATGTTGTTTATGCTGCACTGTTACTATAAACTATACACTTTTTTCTAAATTGTATATACATTTCAGACTTAAATGACTTTGTGATGAATTCAGGCCTGTCTTCATAGAACAAACAACTTTTTCTAGTATTTCCTCAGTTGATTTTGGTTAAGTTTCACCATTTCTCTGATTTCTCTTTCTCACAGGGTGTCGGACCTGACGGGCTTGATGTGAGTTATTTATATACAAATCACAGTTCAGGTTTGATATTGCAACACAGCAGGAAATTACACATTCAACAAAGTAAACAATGTACAATTATATGTATAAGTATGTTCCATTTGGGCATCATGTCACATTTAACCCTCAAATTATGACAAGTCTGTTTCCAGGTTATGAATATAAATCTGCTTGTTGCCAGTGAAAGTGTTTCTCTTGCTTCATGAGCTTCTTGAGCTGGGTGTCTTAATGTTGACACATTATTGATGTATTATCGCACAGATGACACTGAGTTTGGGATGAAAAGATTCAATATCTGTTTGTCACAGCCATGAAGCAACTGTGTGTCTGAGAAATTAATATTACAAGGAGCTAATTTGCAAATCCAATTATATTTTACTTTTGCTTTAGTGTAATAATTAAATGTCAATTCATATATTAACTAATTTTTGAGTGGGAAAAAGCAACAATATATGATCATAAAAAAAAACATGTTGAGAAATTTTGTTTGTTTTCCACCAAATTAAATACTAAATCAGTTTATAATAGTTCAATGTATTTATGAATATTTAAATCAAACTGTGATCTTTTCTAACTCCAGCCAAAGCACTTTTATTAAGTTATTATATAATTCACTAAACTGATCAATGTTGATTCACTACCCCACTGTGATCTGTAACCACACCCACCTGTGACACCACAGGGCCCTGTGCCACATCCCTTGGATCCGTATCTAATAGGGACTGGCAATAAAAAGATAACAAGCTGGTGTGAAGTTACTCTTTAATGATGAATCTGTCTATATGTTTAGCTATTCTGTCATCATATGCGTGACTTTTTTCTAATAACAGATTTTAAGCAGTACATCAGTAATAGTACAGGTCAAAGGTGAAGCTCAAATGTAATGATTCCCATTACATTTTTTTGGACACAAGGCTAAACTGAGAAGAATTTAGAGAACAAAGGTCAAAGGTCAAGATGGTTGTGACCTCAAAGACACATTTTTGTCTATAATTACTAATAACTAAGAACTGTATGAACAGATTACGATTCAAGAACAGTGGCTGCGTCTGACTGAACTTATGGTTTATATGTATATGTTTATTTTAAGGTGAGTTCAGTTTGACAAAGTAGAAATCATCTATATTATAAAAGCCAAGTGACCTCTGCGTGCTTGTGTGCATGTGTGTCTCAGGAATCACACAAAATCTGGAAAGAGCTGACTGCTGCAGTTTGGCATACTTATGTGTTTTTGATCAAGGAAGACAGCAGTGAAAATAGCGAGTTGATAGGACCAGTGTTTTGGGAGATATTAGTAATTTTGGAATACAATAACCTTACAATCACGTTGCTATGCCCAACATGCTTTGGCGGTGACTGCTGGACAAATGTTTACAGCATGCATGAATACACAACAGCATAAAAAGTACCACATCTAGAACCCATGGATCCACACGGGTCAAACGCACTAGTCATGAATACATGTGGGTTATGGTGGGGTAGGCTATTCTTTGTTTGACTTTGAGGCAGGAGGCTGGTTTTAATGTTCATTTATGTTTGGTCCCAAGTGTGGGAGCAGCATGAGGGTTATTTAGTTCGAAGCCACATAAGGGGAGGAGCTTGAAAAGATAAGGCCACACCTTCTGTCTGCAGATTATTAAAGTGGAATTAAACTGACAATGGCTGTGGTTGCAGTTTTCAATGCTGTTATCTCATGATCATTGGTAATTCTTTGATACGTTATTATAAAGATAAAGACTTGTTTTAATTTATAACAGGGTATTCCTGGTACAGACGGGCTGCCGGGGGAACTCGGTAAAGTTGGTATCCCTGTGAGTACACTAAATATATTGTTTCTTATGAGACATTAAATGTACATCACAGTAAAATCTGATATGTGAATATGTGTTTGTATATGTTAAAGCTGTTCTTCCTGTCTATATGAATAAAAAACTCTTTTGTCACAGGGAGCAAGAGGCAAGAGGGGTCAAGTGGGTCTTCCTGGTCCTGCTGGGCCTCGGGTAAATATCACAGCTTGTGTTTCTTGTTCTTGAGGTTAAAATAGTGCTTGGGGGGGGGTATGAGGGGTCAGCTCACAGAGAGATGAAGGAACACTGTGATGAGTCAGATAAATGGAGTCACCGGAGTTATTTCAACAAACAACAAACAACCGAAATGGTTGTTGGTCATAGGTTTTTAGAGATTTACACTAAACAAGTTGGAGTTGATTTAAGCTTAATTAATTTCTTTTAGGGACCTCCGGGAGTCTACCAAGGCGAGGACCTGGTAAGTTTGATCTCACAGAAGAAGAATTTGCAAAATAATTAGAATCTGTTGATGGATTAGCGCCCCTACAGGCAGCAGGAGACATTACACCACATGCCAAACATAATTAAATAAAATGCAAAAAATCTCTGCTGCATTTAGGCTATAATAATGTCACGGTAAACACAATCTGTTATACACAAATCTACAGACCTTCATTCATTATTCACCAGAGTATTTAGTAGTTACTGACAAAACTGTTAAAAATTCTACTCAAAATTATCCTAAAAAGATTACGAAGTTAAACGTCTAATCTTCTTTACAACAATTTTAGAGTAAAGAAGGATGGTAAACATTTATTCGACCTCTGAGCACTTGTACACTATATTGACTTGAAAATACATAGTTCAGTAAAGTCTGAACAATAACAGACAGAAGAACACATTCTAAATTATTCGTGCACAATCTCAGTTAATTTCATTCACTGAAAATTGTAGCTTTTACAAATCATCAGCTTCACAGCAGATAGTACATATTTGACAGTCAAAGGGGAATTAAAACACAATATATTTATCTGTGTTTGTCATTGATCATGAGTTAGGGGCTGCTGTCAGTAGCGCCCCCCAGTGGCAGGGCTTTTCCATGACCTCAAATAGGCTGTTGTGTTTTCCAGTGCCCCAACGCCTGCCCCTCTGGTTTACATGGACACTCTGGACTCCCTGGCATGAAAGTAAGTGACATGTTCATGGCATATTTTTTTCCTGCTTGATATGAATTGGATTATTAATAATTTTGATGCCTGAATTCAGAAACACTTGTACTTGAGTATTTCTGTTTTACACTGTATTATATGTAATATAGTGTACTTTTTACTCCACTATATTTGTCTTACAGTAGTAATCACATAGATGAAGATTTAACAGAACAAGCTATTAAAATGCTACACATGTCCAACCTTTTTGCCCTCTGACATCCTACAAAAAACATTGTGCAGTCACCTGACATCTATGACTTTCTGCTCCAACAAATTGTGATCTTCATCTTAACATATTGCATGGATTAATTTCAATAAATGCACAAATCATCCAATATGTCAGCAAAAATCAGACAAGAAAAAAGTCCAAACCTGGGTCAGAACATATTTCATCTTTCCTCTCCCATTAATCATGTGATGGAGCCTCAGATTTACATATTAGTTAATAAAACTAGATCTAAAGTAGCTCCATCTTAAGCAGAGACAACCATAACATGCTGCTACTGCTTCTATACTTTTACTTCAGTAAGATTTTCCTTCATAAATACTTGTGCTTACAATGACTTTTTTGAACTTTTTGTCTTTCCCTGTAGGGCCACAAAGGGGTCAAAGGTGAATCTGGTGAGCCAGGAAGACAAGGTCACAAGGTAATATCCTGTCCTCCTTTCATTATTTAATTTGATGATAGGAGATAAAGAACTTTATCGTATATGGAAAATAGGTAGATAATTATTGCTTTAGTTGCATAGACAGTGGTGAAAAAAAAGTTTTTGGACGCCCCATGCATTTGTAATCTATTACATTAAGAATCCCTCTTCAGTCATTGAACTCTATTAAATATTGTTCCATTTTCCAAACCCACATGCCTCCTTCTGCATATGCGCTGTTCTATCAAGGTCAAAGCTGGATGTTTCAGTAGATAATGAAAGACATCCAGGACATGACATGTTGAAACTGTCAAGAATTTAGTTTTGTTATTTTTTCTTATTAACAATTAACAAAAAAACAAAAAACAAAACATTTGTTTGTGTCTGTTTAAAGCAGCCACACCTTCTGAAACACAAAAAAGATTTTTCCACAAATATTTCATGATAATATTTCAGATTGTGTAAAATTTTAAGGGTGTCCGAAAACTTTTTTCCACTACTGTATATTTACCTGAACAGCTTGTGCAAAATCCAATACTGATATAAATCAGAAATATGCTAATTATTAAACAAAAATTTGCTGCTCTCTCTTTCAGGGAGAAGAAGGCGACCAAGGACTTCAGGGGGAAGTTGGAGCTCAAGGACTACCAGTAAAATATTTGACCATTTCTTCACACTACATCAGAATAATTCCTTCTCAAAGTCACAAAAGATGGATCCAATGCTGCCAAACATATTAACATGCGACATGTCTGTGTGTTCTTCTCTGTCCGCTGAGTAATTTTAGGGTCCAGGTGGATCAAGAGGCCTCCCAGGAATATCGGGCTCCAAAGGCGACAGGGTAAGATGACAAATAAAAGAAATATTTTGCAGATCTTACACTGTATGCCATCATTTTCTTCTACGTCACTTATGAAGACATAGTAATAGCCTTCAACAATAAAAGACTGCCAACACTAGGTGACTTAATGAGGGCTGCAATAAATAACCCATTAGCAGTGTATCCATGTACCACTCAAAATAGATAAAATCATCAGTTGACTGACAAAAATCCCGACAAATCGTAACAGTGCAGTCAGAAAGTACAAAGTAATGACAAATCTATTGATTTATGATCAATAATAAATGAATTCACCAAAGAGAAAAGTCATGTACTTCTCTTAAATTACTTTAAAATACTCAAACAAATAAAAATTATAACTTTAATTCAGATTATTTAAGGAATTATGTCAATATAATATAATATAATATAATATATGAGATTCAAAGGGAAATAATGGATATTTAATTTGACTGACTGTTCTTATTGATCAATATAACTATAGAAGACTTAAATGACACATGTACATTTCACTGATCCCCAACAGGGACCTCGTGGAAAACCTGGTGATGTTGGTCCTCGAGGAATTCAGGGATCTCCAGTGAGTGATTGTTGATTATTCTCTGCTGACTTCACTTTGTTACCGAACAGAAAATACTGATCAAATCCGAACAAACACATTTCAGGGAGATCCAGGCCAAAGAGGAGCCATCGGAGAAACCGGGCCAAGGGGAGTCCAGGTAAAACATCAAACCCATGGTTACATCGAAAATAAGATGAAATAAAATCACTTAAAGTTCATAAAACTGCCCATTATCTGTTTGTTATTTTGTATCTTGCTTTTACGTTCTTTATTTCTCCTTCCAGTGCTTTAGATAATGTCGTATATTTTAACATCGTGCATGTTTGTGTTTCTTCGTAGGGGGACAGTGGTCCTCAAGGAATCAGAGGAGTACCTGGACCAAAAGGAGAACCTGTGAGCATCTAATTAATCTTCACACCTTTTTTGATTTTCTATTTTTTCTGCTGCTTATCCACCGTTTTTATTTCTCATCTACCAACACAGTTTCACTTTTATTCACATAAGCCTCTAAACTTCTACGACCTCATATGTTTGCCTCTTATAAGTGATAGAGTCTTTCACCTTTTATCATAAACAGGGTCTTCCTGGTCCAGACGGTCGTGAGGGAATTCCTGGGCTGCCAGGATCCAAGGTAAAAACCATCCTCCTGACATTTAACACTAAGAGAGTTTGGTACAAGAGGAGCATTTGATAAAATGCTTTACTGTAAATTTGCTTCAGAGTCTGGTTTTGACCGGCTCTATATGTAAAGTGTCATGAGATAACTTTTGTTATGGTTTGGCGCTATATGAATAAAATTTGATTTGATTTTATTAGTGTTTTTTTTTTCAGTCTGAATTTGTTGCCATAAACAGAACCTGCCCCCATACAATGTCCTCCATAATACATTTGCTGGAATAAAATGTTCACGGACAACCTACTTTATTTACAATATTACAGTATTACATTATTACACTTTTTATGGTGAATTTTTGACACTGACAGTCATTGGTTAGGGTTATACAGAAACACCTGGGCTTGTTTTACTAATCCATGACATTTTCTTAACTCAAACCAAAGCATTTTAATCATCTACACTGTAAAAAAAATGACCGTAGAATTAACACTAAAAAGTTGCAAAATTTCAACATAAAAAAAACTTTTAGTGAAAATATAATACAAAGTTGTTTATTTGAAAAGATTTTTGTGTTAATGATTAAATCAAATATAGCTGTAGTTTTTACAGGAAGAG
>JAPQRP010000001.1:22584153-22601105 GCA_037367295.1 Apogon hyalosoma | reverse complement strand
CAAACTCCGGTCCTCGAGGGCTGCTGTCCTGCATGTTTTAGATGTTTCCCTCTTCCAACACACCTGATTCAACCACATGGTTCGTCATGAAGCATCCCCAGCAGCCTGCTGATGAGCCGTGCGGTTGAATCAGGCGTGGTGGAAGAGGGAAACATTTAAACCATGCAGGACAGCGGCCCTCGAGGACCGGAGTTTGACACCCCTGATTTAATGGTTCAGGCTTTACAGGGTTAACGTGACTGAAAAACAATCACATGAAGCCCTAACCCTGATCACAACACGGCTTACTGGTCATCTAAAGAGGTTAATTCTGGCCTAAATACCCAAAATGTCTACATTTATATAAAGAAATATTGGATTTTCTGTTCTCTTGTGGACAACATGGAAGAATAAAATAAATAAATGTTAATCAGTGAACATTTCCACCTCTAACTGTTTTAATTTTTCCTTTTTTTTTAGTTACGATCAAGTCTACATACATTTTAATGTCTCTTTGCTGTCATCATTTACAGACCGGCCCACCAGGAGAGACAGGAAATAAAGGAGCTGAAGGAAGCCGAGGACAGTCAGGGAAAGAGGGCAAGGAGGGCCAACTGGGACCACGTGGTATGCAGGGCGACATGGGAGTACCAGGCCTGCCGGGCACACAAGGACCACCGGTGGAGTATTTTACCTATGAATTCTGAACACATTGCCCACTTTTTTGTTGAATACAGACTAAATCTGAGTCCCATAAGGACTCTGGTGTTGCCTTAAGAGTAACACACCTCATTAACTTCTATTAATCTTTGTCTGTGCAGGGGAGATCACCAACGGATACACACATCAAACAAGTCTGTATGAGAGTAATGCAAGGTAAGTGTTTGTTAACTAAACTGGTTCACTTTAAATTCTACATGTGAATCTAAATAAGCAGATTTTTACTGTTGTGGAAGAACTCGATTTACCTTTTGACCTCTCTGATCCTATTAAGAGAACAGTTAGTCCCACAAATCCTGTAAACATGTAGATATTTCAAGAAGCAATAGATAGAAATGTCTGTATTCTGTACATTTACACAGACATATATATATATCACAAAAGATCCTACTAAATAATTAACCCATAAAGACCCAGTGCTACTTTTGTAGTTTTTTTCCTCTATATTTAGCGTTTCTTAAGTGATTTATCAACATTTATTATAATATTATCCTCTGCATTTTGCATTTTTTCAGTGAAAATCAGGTATTTCCCTATATTGAATTCACTGATTATGTAGATGTTCATTAAAGCTCAGATTACAGTTGAGGGGTATTATATCAGAAACAGAGAAAACTGAAGAAAAAGTGACTTTTCAGCAAAGATATAAATAATTGAATGTAAAAACAAATGTCTCCATCCACTGTCATTGATCCAACTTCATGGGTTTTACTGATGAATCAATGTTGTAGAAGGTGACGGTGTTTCCATGGTAACTACGAAGCTTCTGAACAGTTTAGATCAGTGGATGTTTTGGTTGCTGATAGCAAACTGAGTCTTTATGGGTTTACTTCAGGATTGCCTTTCCCGACACAATAATACAATAACAGCAATAATCCAGATAGTTAGTATCATTAATCCAATAGGAGTTTAATATCTTTAAGTGTTTATTTAGTTGCCAATGTTCTTTCAGTGAGATTGTTCCATGTTGATGATGCCCTAGAAACATCATTTTTAAAAGAAATCTGCTTTTTACTTGAAGTTTTTGATGTTGCTTTTAATACAATTAAATTATATTCAAGACTCCAGTAGAAGACGAGTCTTAAAATCAGACTTGAAAACATTTTGTTTTATCAGGTATCTTCTGCTTATCAGTTCTGGTGGAGCCTTTCCAAGACGCTTTATGTTGTTTTTTCTTTGTAACACAGTAGGTAAAGACATGAATATACATTTACACAGTTTTGGAGACTCATTAAGTGTCTTTATATTAAAGAGAGACTTTAGATAAATGCTTTTTTATTACATAATTCACCCACAAACCAATAAGACACAATACTTTCACTGTCACTGTTTCACTTTCATTTCACTTCACTTTTAATTTGCTTCAATCATACTTGTTTTCTAATTTTTATGAATGTATGAAATTATCAAAACAATTTCAAGCAGTAAATTATTTGACACGAAGTAACACTTTCATATTCATGCTCTTAAATTATCGGAAGCATCTCTGAACTTATTAACATTAACCGTCAAACACTTTTTCCTCAGTTTTCTGCGTTTTGATACAATAACCTTTGAATTTACTCTGAGCTTTTATGAACATCTACATTAAATTAAAATTAAAAGTAAATTAAATATAGGAAAATACCTGATTGTCACTGCAAAATGTAGAGGGTAATATTATAATAAATGACGATACATTACTTAGGAAAGGTTAAATGTGGAGAATAGTAGGTTTGGAAGTGACCATATAAATAGGTGTAGATTTTTGGGGGTTAAAGTAAACCCTGACCCTCCTGTGTCACAGAGCAGCTGGCCCAACTAGCAGCCAGTCTGAGCAGACCCGAGTCAGGCATCTCTGGGCTCCCCGGACCCCCCGGCCCACCTGGACCCCCGGGCCCTGTTGGGGAGAACGGTTTCCCTGGACACATCGGATCCAGGGGACTGCCTGGTCTTAAAGGTCCTCCTGGGCTGATCGGCCGCAAAGGACCCAAAGGTGAGATTAACACATCTACAACAGCTTTAGTTGTTTTGGATTTCCTCGTCTGTTGAGTTGTTTGTTGGTGCCTGCTGGTCTGGTGCATGCTTCTTGGTCTAATTGATGATTTAATGCAAACAAAGCATCATTTAGATAAGATGACTGTTAGACTGGATCCCAGACTGTCCAGGAAATGAACAAGAACAAATGAAAGAGACAGTATTCAGCAACTCATGAAATCCTTTTTAAATTACAGTTTTGTGATGCTTTGTTGCATAGTAATGTATTATAGGAAGTTGTGAATTGCAGTCCATTATGATGATTCCCCATCGCTGTAACTTTGTTCCAATCACTTATTGACCAAAGTTTGATAAACTAAGTCTCATACTGACAGAACAACGCTTAACACGGACATGCGAAGCCAACTAGAGTGAAATCTGCTACTGGGACTCTAATCTTTCATCTTGATTCCTGTTACACTGGTCTACAAGTAAAATGCTTCCAGAATAAAACTACTGAGATTTTACCACATGTAAGAAAATCTAGTCAAAAATGTTGTTTGGCTGAGGTTTCCAAGATACAGTCTTGGGTCAAAATGTGAAATTCAAGAATTAACGAGAGAATGGATTTTACTCAAAATCAATATTAGTCTCAGAGCTACAGATCTACTTCAAAACAGTCTGCACGTTACAATACATTCACTTTACAAGTTCTATCTAGTGGAAGATTTATAAATCTATTGTATAAATGTACATAAACCAATAGATATGTGTAATAATACTTAATCATATGCCTTGAAAACATTGTCATTTGTTGTCCAATTAATCTTATTTAAATAGGTAACATTTAGCACATTTAATCTCTGAGGCAGATTTCCAATTTCTAAAAAAAAAAAAATTAAATAATTGAAGACCAGTGTTATTGTTCTTCTGAATTTACAGCTTTATGTTAATTCTGTTTCAGCTTCAGCATGATATAGTGATGTTATGGTTGGTGTCACTTTAAATGAAAAATGTTGACAAGGAATGAAGAGGATCACTGAAAGAAAAAGCAGACGACTTATAAGAAAATAGTCTGAGCTGTGAGAATTTACTTAAAGAATTTACTTAAAGAAGAGAAGAAAAAAGGGTGCAAAGTCTGAACTTCGATTTGAGCTGCATATACTAAGTTCCATTAAATGTGTTCTGGTGGTAATGGTAATCATCTCTGCAGGTGACCAGGGTGACAGAGGGGACCGAGGACCCACAGCCAGAGGAGCCAAAGGAGAACCAGGAGCTCCAGGTCTACCAGGTAAAGGAACGAGCACTGTGTCAGAGTAAACGTCATCATCCACACACATTTTTTGGGTGTTTTATCTAAAAGTACACATGCACAAACAAAACAAAAGAGACTACAGTGCTTGTAAGTTTAAAGAAGCCTTTCCTTTTTTTTTTTATGTTGGAGCCAAATAAGTATAATCCTCTGCCACTTTCTGTTGGTCTTTCTGTGGGCCAAAACATATGTTTACAACAAGGATGTCAAAGTCATTTTAGTTCAGGGGCCACATTCAACCCAATATGATCTGAGGCGAGTCATAATATAACAAAATAATCTGTAAATAACCACAACTCCAAACCTTTCTCCATGTTTTAGAGAGAAAAAAAGTACAATTTCATCATGAAAATGTTTAGATCTACAACCTATGCTTTAAAAAAATAAAAATAACATGATAAACCACAAACAACCTTAAATTTCTTCAGAAAAATAAATTAATCTTTAACAATATTATGCCTCAGTTTATCATTTATACATGTACATTACAATGTACAATACGCAAAACATTCAGAAACAAGCAGAATATTGTTAAAATTACACTTTGCTCTCTTAAGACATGTCATGTTGTTCATATTTGTTCATGTTATTCACATTTATTTGTGAAAGGATAGTTTGTAAATGTAAATATTTTCATTTAATTTTACTTTTTTTTTTTAACGCTAAAAAACAGAAACATTTAGAGTTGTCATTATTTATAGGTTATTATGATGGTATTTTTCTGACTGGCCTGAGATCACTTTAGTCTATATGTAGAACCTGAGCTAAAACGATTTTAACATCCTTGATTATTAATATCTTCAGAGTAATTTTTGTATTTCACAAATTCATCCCATGGATTGAACTGGACCCTTTGGCGGGCCGGTTTTGGCTTCCGGGCCACATGTTTGACACCCCTGGTTTAGAATTTATCTTCTGTAACATTTATCAGAGTTCTCTAAATCTTCCAAATTAAAAAAAACAGGTAATATTCACAGCCCAGCCCAAAAAAAGTCTGGATCTCTAAATCTGAATCTTTTTGACCACCTTAACTTTGATAACAACATGAATTTGCTGTGACGTTGTTTGGAGCAACATTTATTTCCATCATGTTTTGATCCTCCATCCTCACCAAGGATGTCAAAGGTCATGCTTTGTTTTGGTGAATCTAAAGGGAAGGTGTTGAGGACAGAGGTGAGACCAGTGAAGCTGTACACCTTAGACAAAGCTGCGCTGACCAAAAGACAGAAGGCACAGCTGAAGATGCAGAGAAGTTGTTTGAGATGATTGACAGGAATAGGAAGGACACATCACAGGGACAGATCAGGTTGGACATTTTGAGTCCAGATTGAGATGGTTTGGAGGAACAAAGAGGAGGTTTATGGATGTGCTGAAGGAGGACATGGAGGCAGAGGATGCAGGAGACAAGAGTCGGACAGAGGCTGATGATTTGCTGTGGCGCCCCCTAAAGGGAGCAGCTGAAAGTCCTAGATGTTTGACTATTTCTGGCTCACAGACCGATAGACCTGGAGCTGTTGTGAAGGAGCTGTGTCCGTCGTCGTATTCGCAATTTCTTCAAACATCTTCTCCAAACTACCGGTCGGATTCATTTCAAATTTTATATGCATCTTCCTTGGGAGAAAGTCTACAAAGTTTATTCACAGTTTTGAGAAATTTAGTTTTTTACAATTTTTTTAAATATTAAAAATGTGCTTTTCCTTACAGTGATCCATATTTTGATGACTTATAACATGGAAATGGTTAGAGATATCAATATAGTTACTGTTGATCACTGATAGGAAGTCATGTATGGACTTCCATTTAATTGAGTTCTCCTCCAGTGAAAGTACCACCCACTTCTATTGGGAGATTGATCACCTGGATCAACACCACAGGACTCTAACACAGCAGCAGAACCTGACAACCTCACAAATTGTTTAACTGATTCTTGATAGAACATACAGAGACATTGGTCCTGTTGTGTTTCTTTGCAGGTGAACCTGGACGACCAGCTTATGGCACACACGGCCGTGATGGAGCGAAGGGGTCTCGTGGCGTTCCCGGCGTTCACGGCGTCCCTGGACCTCCTGGACCTGCTGGACTGAACGGATACTGTGAGTCGTCACAATGCGTCCTGCCCATGGTGGCGTCGCCGGTTTCAGCAAAGGACTCCGGCATGAAGGGCCCCAATGAGATGTGAGGAGGGGCCGGAGCTGAACTGGAGGAAAACAGAGACTAGAGGATAAAACCAGCTCTCCGTGGAAGATTTGTCCATTTGGGTTTTGTCATTTGGTTTGTATGTTTGTTTTTATGTCAGCTCATTTGGAACAAAAAAAAAAAAAAGGTCTCTTGAAGCCATTTTTTGTGGCTATTAACCGCCAAAAAGGTGGATTAAATTTTGAAACTCCTTCACACAAAAGCTTCATTTTTACCTCAGTTTTGCCATGTCTGTACTGTACAATTAAAGGAGTTGTCCATGAAATTAAGGCTCAACTGTATGTAAACTATGATCAGACCTACTCGTCCCCAAAACAATACAAGGCAAGTCTGAACATTTTCTGTATGTTTATGTAAATGTGTCAATACGCAAATTATAATGCTGGATGACGTACATCTGTTTGTGAGTATCTTTGTTGTTTTTCCACTTAAATCCCCCTGTGTCTTTTCCTCTAAATGTAGGATATATTTGATCATTTCTCTGTCATGACAACTGTATTTTGTGAATGGAGGGTGGCGTTGTGTGAAAACCTCTCTAGCAGCTTTTTATGACTTCTTATTTATTATCTCAAGGTTCGACGTGACATCTTCAAGTTGTACAAAGGAGGAAAATAAACACATTTTGATAACCCCTTGCATGTTTTGTATGAACGGTTACAGCCAAGAAAATAAATAAATAAATAAATAAATAATAATCAATGTCAACCACCACATGTAAAACAATCCAATTAAACCTTATCTTACATCAAGATATTTCAGAATAGTTCAGTACGGCTGCAATTCAAAATACAAAACCCTAAACAACAGTACAAAATCCAAAGATATCTCAGATCATGGTCCTTCAAATATAAATAAGTAGAAGATTAAATAAATATATAGTTTTAATTCAAATCACTGTTTTTGTGAAATTCCTCACAAATAATTTGTAGTTACATATAAGTCAGACTGTTAAGAAAATGTAAAATGACTCATGAGTAATAAATGATTATTTCATATGTAAAATTTTTTACATCATTTATGGTTCAGTCATTGTACATTTGTATATTTCCAAAAGCAAATTATGTGGCATTTTACTGACAGAGAAACAGAACCATACATGCACCATACAGGCATATATATTTATATGTATACACACATATGTAAATGCATACATATTAGAGTTGTTGCAGTAGAACAGACAATACTCTTAAAAAGCTGTTTTTAAATATGTGCAGTCTTTTAAGAGTATTTTCATCCATTCTATTCTGTCTCGTAAATACAACATGTTTGTCAGAATCAGCAAAATGCTTCAGTAAACACGAGGATTAGTGGAGATTCAGATGTTATTAAATTAATGCCATCAAATCCATGTTGTTTAAAGCTCTGTTGTTCTGGGAAGAACCATTGTCAACTGGATCTTTGTTTGAGCATCTCCATGTTAAACCAAACAGATTATTATCCTGTGAGATTTAACACCATAGGTTGTATGATTAAATACAACAGAACTGTATGAAAGTAACTTTGCACTATGTCGTCAAACTCTGACCCAAAACGTCACACTGACAGGTCCAACAATTAAGCAAAGCTATGCATTTTACAGCAAGAAACACAACCGTATTTGACATTTTTTGCAAAAAAAAAAAAAATCTCAGGAAATACTTAACTATGTAAATAGGTCACATGACTTGCATGTCTGTAGAAGTTGCACAGCTCTTATCCACATCATAACTGAGTCAGTGTAATGTATGTACATCCCATAGGCTGCATGTTCACAAATGAACACACGGTGGCAGCATTTACAGATTAGACCTATACTGACCAGAAAAATCACATTTCAAGTTACCTCATTCATTGTGCAAGACCTTCTAGGTGCTTAAAATATTCATTATTAGTTATAACTGAAACTTTCCTCCTTTAAATTGTCAGAACAACTTCAACACAGATCTTAGTTTTGTTTTAATTAGACTTGGAGATGAATGGTAATTCTTTCATATCTATATGGAATTTTGTGTCAATTAACGTATTTATCATAACAAATAATTAGAAAAGTAACAATCACAAAAAAGTAACATCCAGAGATAAAAAAAGAAAAACACATTACCATTTGTTTTTCAGTGTATCATTTTAATGTACTCTCACAAGTTGGTGAACAGGTACAAGTTTGTCGCTCACGGTACTAAATCACACATCCATTGATAGTATAAATAGCCAACCTAATAATAATAGTACACATTTTCAAATACATAAAATCATCAAGTATCCAAGTCTTAAGTTACGGACATCAAATAAAAAGGCATACAAAATATCGCAGACGTTGGAAGTCCAGTTTGAAGCAAAAAAAAAAAAAAAGGAAAAAAAAATAGAAAAACCCTAAAAAAATTTAAAAACAGGAAATAAAAATAAATCACATTTTGCACATGGCAGTTAATTAGTAAAGAGAAGGTGTGATGGAGGAAATTAAACAGTACGAGTTCCTAGACTTTCAATTGACAAATATAGCAACAATTAAGCATTTCATATTAAAAAATAGTTACTGAAAGGGCGTAAATGTGTAAGACTTCCTGCACGAGACAAAGGCAACAATTTGTTTTTGTTCCGAGTAGAAAAATGAAACACCTTTTCCAAATGCCAGCGGGAGTCGACTCCCACCTCGATTGCCTTTGTTCCACTTCGATTGTAAGGCATTTATGGAAGAACCATCTGATTTGAAGGCAGGCATACCTCTTTCTAGTCAGTCTTGAAACGGAACCCGAAAACTTAACGGGGTACATCATGATAATGTTAAATTAGAAATATTGTTTAAGCACATTCTCAGGCAATGTAAACGCACTGGCCAATCAAAATCTTTGGGATGCGTTTTGCAGAAACAATTAATCCAACATCTTACAATGATACACGACTCAGCGCTGCCCTTCCTCTTTTTTTTTTTTATTTTTTATTTTTTTTAACGGGCACATGAAGAGAAAACAACGACTCCAGTTCACCTGATTCTTTTTCCTTTTTTGACACTTTGAACCTGGAGAGGGAAGGGGACAGTAGAATTATAGAGCATGGTTCTCCAAAGGAAAGTACTTCAACACAATGACTAAGAAAACCAGCCTGCCAGGTGATGAGCTAGCAAGGTTTGGTTGAACTCTTCTGTTGTGTGGGCTTGGCGTGGCTCAGGGTTTGGCTCTACTGGATGCAGCAGTTATTGCGATGGCCGTTGGAGTCTTTGAAGCGCAGGCGCATCTTTGGACGATATTTCTCCAGATAGAACAGCTGCTTGCTGTTGAACGCTCCCCGACGCTTCCTGAAAAACAAATAATGTACGGTATGCTTATGGTTTACTTGGGTTGTTTTCAGTGCATATATATATATATATATATATATATCTTAAAATTGTTTAACACATTTCCATTTCTTTTTGAAAATGACTGTATAATCCTTAGTCATTTATGATTCCACCGTATGTTAATCTCTCAGTACAGAAATAATAATGCAACAACATTTTCTAGTATTTGTGTATATAAAGTGTGCTCTTATGAATTAAAATTAGAACAAATCTGGTTTACTATGTTTCTATTCATTACTTTTAATCATTAGGTATGGATATTGCCATGATTTCATTGATGCTTCTCATACTAATTCTGTTTAGAGATTCAGTGCTTTGATAAGTATTCTTATCAGTTCTTTTTTATGGGACAGTTTAAACTGTCTCATGAAGAGCACAGACCCATATAATTCACTTTTGATTAATATTCTTTAGTAGGAAAGTACAACAGCATTGTTTTGAACTAATCACCATCATAAACTCAGTTTGTTCTGATAGTGTAACTACTAACAAACCTGACTGTTTATACTGCAGTAGCTTCTCAATCATATCAGACAATATTTAGAATATTTTATTTCATGTAAAACTTGACCATTTGTTCATTGACACTCAAATATTTGCTATGATGACTTTGTCAACATCAGACATTTCATTCCATTTCAACAATTAAGATTATTGTGTTGAGACACACTAATCCAGATTAAATCTGAGCCATCTTTTCATTTAATGGAAAAAAGCTGCACACTAAAGTTTCAGGTAATGAATATATTACATCAGTGAGTCATGTGTTTACAGTGAGTCACTCTCTTATCTCAGTGCATGCTCAGTGATGACTCATCCTTCCTGATTTTTATCCAGTCTGTTTCAGAGGGAAACGGCCCATAAGAGTTGAGTGGAGTTTAATTCAGATTCTAACTGGACCACAGCAAATACTTGTGGTGTATATAAACAGTATAAATGGACCTACTCAAGGAACATCAGTTTACTCATAACATGACAAGTCACATTCATTTTTAATCAAGAACGCTGAACAACCAACATGTTGTCTATTGCATCAGCATCACTAATTCACTGTGACTTAAACCGTCAACAGGAGGCTTTATTAGCTTCTCAAACAAATCGTAACCTTCAACTAAACACACTTGCAGCTTGTTCAATGGATTTTTTTCTTTGTAGATATAAGAACTTACTGTCGAATGAACTGGACAGCATCTTCGTATTTCATCCCACATTCGATCAAGGCGAGTGCGACCAGAACAGGAGCTCTGAAAAGAGAACGAGGGCGTCAGGTAGAAAGAAGGACTTTACTCACAGCAGCATTCATTCCAAACACTTCCATTCTCTCTTGAATGAGGATTTTTTAAACATAGTTTTAGAAATTTGACCCTTAACATTTTTGCTCAAGGACATATATTGAAATTGATCATGAAAAAGCAACACAGATGTACAACTACAGCAGCTCAGGGAGAGATTTGTTGTTTAATATAAGAAATGCTATAAAATACAGTTTTTCTTTGTCTTAACTTTCTAAACTGTCTTTACCAAACATGTTTTCTCAGAAGAGAAGCTTAAAGTTTAAAATGGTGTAAAAGGGAAGAGAGCTGTAAATCTTCCAGTTTCAGAAGCCAGAGATGGTTTTATTTCATCTCCCTCTCAGTACTAACAGTAATGTAAAATATGACATGAGTTAAGGACATAATCCATTCATGTGCTCACCGCCCAAGTCCTGCCACACAGTGGACTGCGATGCAGCAGCCGGGCTCCTCCCTGAACTTCAGCTTCAGCAGGTTCAGCCAATCATCGACAATCTGGTTGGAGGGAGGGGCTCCATCATCAAACGGCCAATCCTGGAGGAAGAGAGGGGGGAAGAGGGAAATGATGTCATTGGCCCTGTTTCTTGGAAACCAAAACAAAAGAAGTGTGAAGGCTGAGCGAGCTGCAGGGAAAGAAAAATGTTTTTGTAGGGGGAAGGGAGAGCTGTTGGTGGCTTTTTTCCTGCACTAGTGTCTCCTTTTTAATATTCTGTTGATTTTTTAACAACAGGTGTGAAATTACTCAAAATATTGACTTAATAAGAGATGAAATGTTTGGTTTTATGCTAGCATGTAAAAACAGGGCAGTGGAGCTGACTTTTTCAAAAAAAAAAAAAAAGTACTATGAAAAGAACTTCAATAATTAACCAAAAACTTACTAGCAAAGAGAGAAATCCAATTTCTATTTAATTCAATAAACATTTTAGTATATTTTAAGGCTTTTGGAAAGTGCACAGATAATGTCTTGGCTCATTATGTAGCCATTATTAGCAGGTTAACTGATAATGAAATTATCATTAACTGTGGCTTTAAATAGAACTTAGAGCAAAATGGTGAAACTGTACAAATATATGTTGGAACAGGCCTAATGTGTTCAAGTGTTGTGAGAATGAAAAGGTTAACATGGTTCCCTTTGGGCTGTTCATTGTGTAAAGACAGAGTTGGGTAACATGTTGTATAATGCAGATGTAGAAATGTGTACACCAGTAGGGATCTGGCGAGACCGTTTCCACCAGTCTCTTGGTGTCTGATACGCAGGTAGGTTATGTAGCCTATCAGAACAGGATTCACACATGATTCTCATGTGATCTTCTAAATCTAGCTGCCTCACAAACTAACAGCAGCAGGATTGTAACAGTGATGTGCCTCTAAACCATTGCCAATAGATACAGAAGAAAATGACAAGACAAAATGGAGGAAGAGAACAAGTGAAACTGTAAATATTGAACTGACTTAAGTCAAGCTGCTGTTTACTTGTACCTTAAATCTGTACCACTTGGAGCCTTGAAAACTTCCATATTGACTCATTTAATTGTAACTCAAGTCTTGCCTGATGTGATCAGTTGTACAAACACATGACAAGCACTTCATTCTCATTTAAGGAACTGAAGTCTTACATCTAACAAAATAGTTAATGGGTTAATAACAGAAAAAAGCCACAGAACTGAACAATAACCTGATTGTAGTTCAGCCTGTGACATGTTTTACTGAATTGCTAAGATTACACAACGATACAAAGTATTTTTAAAAAGTAGTACAAGTGTTCTGAAACATTACAATAAGAGAACAGAAAAACAGAAAACAAACAAACCAAAAAAAAAAGGTCAATAGTTTAACAGATCAACAAGTCTGGACAGAGTCTGATAGTTAAAGGTGTAAACCTACCAGAACCTGGATCCCCTCCTTCACCACCAGAGTTGCATCATACGTGGCCTCACAAACTCTAACAACCGTGGTGACTCCATATTTCTTCAGCTCCTGTACAAATACAACAGATTATTTTTTATTCAAACGGAGGAACAAAAACTGCCTCTGACACAACTGTGAATATAAATCCCTAAAATCTATAATCGCAACAGAGGAACATTGCTACTTTACAGGTTATCATTTAACTCAATCTCACTCAATATATCTTTCTGCTAGATCCAGAGATAGATTATGCTACATCTCAGTCAAGAACATATCTTTCATATGGAGTCTCACCTCAATGAACTTGTTCAGGGTGGCATTGGTGGGATTGTGGGTAATGAGAAACCGCATGTTTTTGTAAGTGATCTCCACAGGGGCTGGTCTGTTCATACGAGCCATTGTGATGACGTAAAAATCAAAGTAACAAAAGCCAAAAATGTCTTCCACAGAGTAACAACAGAAATGTAAACAGTTTAACTCGGAGGGAATGTCAAACGAAAATGTCCAACAAGCAGAACTCCTCCGGTCTTCTTCCGAAGTTGGCAAGAATATTGAAAACAGAAAAAAATAAATACAAAGGTGACAGGCAATGGGGAAATTGGCAGCCAAAAAAGGGCGGACAATCAGAAAAACAACTTAAAACCCTCTCTTTTGGAATAAAAGAAAAGAAAAGGAAGAAAAAAATAAAAACCAAGGCTGGTTCCACCTTGATTCTGGCCAGGCGGAAGCCGACGAGGGCAGTGTGCAGCGGGTGGAGTTACCCCATCCAGGCCGAGTTGTCGCTGGTTCTGGGAGGCGTCCCGGTCCTGCCAACTTTCCGGGGTCCCTCCTGTGGCTCAAGTGCGTCGGATCGATGGCGAGTTTGGCTGTTCACTCGTCTGCATAGGCAGCGTGCTGAGCCTGGCAGTAGTCCCCACTGCCCTTCAGAAACTCCATAAATGTGTGACCCAGAACACCACAGAACTGCTGCAGGACACAGAAGGGGGTGAGAAGAACAGGGTTTTAGGCACCAGATGAGAAAGAGGACTGATGTGTTCAATCTGAGGCAGGGTCCGAAATTTACTTTTTGACTCAGAGAAGGAACAGACAGATGAAAATGCTCCAGCCGAGCATAGTTTTGATCAGCCAAATAAGTAGACTGAACTTTGGAGCCACATATACATTAGCGTCAATGAATATCCAAGAGCTGATGTATAATCACTGATTTTTACTTAGGTGACTAGTGTTTTCTTTGTAAATTTTGTCACATAATAGCAAATATAATAATCAAATCGATGCTAGTAACTGAAATTATCACCTAAATTCTACAAAGAGCAGAGACGTTCAACATGTTTTCCACAGTTTAGGCTCAAGTTGGATGACTGTAGTTTAAAGAGGAAGAATAGGGGTTGGTCTTAAAATAATACAGACATTATGTGCATTTATGTCAACAGCAGTAAAAGATGCACTAGTTTTCTTGGCCAATTCTATCTTCTAATAATTTATCACTTACCAATTTAGATTTCTCTCTTTCTAAAAACTACACCTGACAGCATGTATGAACATGATTAACAGTGTATAGAATCTTAAAAATCTAAATAAAACACTGTTAAGCAGCATTAATCAATCTGTCCTTGTCCTTCATGTAGTTGAGATACTAAGATGTTTATCTGCCACTATGTACAAGATATGAACCATTGTACAGCCCATATTTCTGAGACTGATCAGCAGTTCAGTTATGGCATATAAGACTGAAAAATCAGGGTATAACCCCGTTAAATAGTAGCCTTTTGGTGGATAGAGACTTGTTCATAAAACCAAAATGGCTGCATTTCAGTGAGGCTTATGAGAAGTCTGACAAAGTTGAATAAAAGCAGTAAAGCTGACTGAAGAGTTTACTTTTTAATCAATATTTGCAAAATTGAGTAATGCTTAAAGACACAGGAAATGTGGGTTTTAACATACTAATGCATTCTGTAAATCTGTCATATGACAAGTTGCAAATATTCCCAGAAAATGTCATTCTCAGCCCTTATGGCAAGAAAACAAATGTCTGATTAAGTGTCAGAAAAAATAAGAATATGTAAATTTTTGTTATTTAACCACATGTCTGAATCACAGAGAAAACATCACTCTCTTACATGTATTTTAATTATACAAATCCAGAAATCCAGTTGTGTGCCTTCTACAACACATTACTAAACTGAAAAATCACATTCAAAGATGTGGATCATGACTGCGATAAAACACATTGCAATATGATCTTTTGGCCACCATTACCTGGCAGGCTGTTATATAAAGTCTGACTGCAGAACTGTGTAATATCCTACCTAATGGAAGCCAGTGTACAATAGGAGGGATGTGTCATTTCTGACATCTGGGTCATATCTATGAAGGCTGAGCTCAACAGGAGGCCTGCAGGAGGGCTTTAACATCATCACCATCATAAATCTGACTCAGACACTTTCACTGCCATTTTGTTCCCAGCGATTTTGCTTTTACACGAGGAGAAAGTGCTATTCCATTGTGTTAAGTCCTCTTCACATCAATGCTTGCCTTCAGCTTAAAAACATTTAAGACATATTTCAGAATGATGCATATTAATTTCCTAAACCTAACCCAATTGCACAGTTTCAACACAATCTAATAAATGTAATGTAATATTCTTCAATCAACCATATGACTTGTATGGTTGCCTGAAGAATATGCATCACTTATACATGACAACAAAATTTATAGATTTATCATTAATAAATCAAATTAATTTTGACCAAAAATAATCTTATGGATTTTTTCCAAATATGCCTCATGGGAAGTATGTTAAATTGCTAATGTTAAAACGGTCTAGTCAAAATTAATAGAAATAGTACATGCAAATAAAAACATCAAACACACAAACATTTTCTGCTCAACACAAGGTAAGCTTGACAAGTATGCTTTGTTAATCCGGTATTTTCCGGCTGAAAACCAGCATCTTGTGCAAAATATTACACGACGCCCCAAAGGGAGCAACTGCTTGACAATGAAATAGGTGGAAGAAGAAAAGAAGAGACACGAAGCAGAAAAGCGGTCGTTTATAGGAAAAATAGGTTCACGCGTTCTTTTAGAGAACTGTGAAGTGCCCTTTGTGTGAAGGCAGGCTGGGCGCCATCATATGGCGACAGAGGCCTATAGGTGCGTTCAGGAACTGGGACATACACAACATATACGTTGGTTTAAGGCCATAACTACGACGCCACTTTAGTATATGAGGCTGGACGTGTCGGTGTGAAATAACTAAGAAAATGTCGAATACGTCCTTAGTTTAGTTTCAGCCAAAAAGCATCGATTTGTACGTGAGAGAAACTTCGAGTGGCCGGTAAGGACCAGCCCGACCTCACCGTGACGAACATTACACAAACCTGTGCGTACACTTCCAAACCGTGGAAAATTCCAGAAAGGTCGATTTTTGTGCCCATTAATGCGCTAATCGGATGCTACGACGAGGTTTGTGTCGAACAGGCCGTGATTTTACCGAAGAAACGTAAAGGCCAACCGCTAACGGACGGACGGCGACGTACAGATTTAATGTCTCAACATACACAAGGGAGAGAAAATAAGGAGCAAAAATGGAGGCAGAGAGGCGTTACTTACTGGGATATGCTTACTCATTGAAGATTGTAGCTTAATCATACAGCCGGTCCCCAGAAAAAGGTAAAAATATGAAACGGTTCTCCACCATACAGGCCGATGCTGTTTCTCCGTGTGGAGCCGAAGTCTCCTGTGGGGCTGAGAGGAAGCGGCGAAGCTACCGCGAGCACACCGACACTTCCGGGTAGGATTTTCAAAGTAAAATGAGACAGTCCACTGACGCAACCGCAGTGGAAATGACTCATTCAGAGTTTTGGAGTGAGTCAAACATTAAAATAAACACAATAAATATGAAGGGAATGGAACAACAAAGCTTCTGTTTTTTGTTTTTAATGCAAGCAGTTAAGTTTCCAGTGATCTGAAATAGAGTAAAGGGGATGAATTACTACAATTAATAAAAAAAACAACAAACTGATATAAAACGGTCTTGATAGCTTTTCTTTAAGTTTGTGAGGGGCATAAGTGCTGGGATGGCTTTTTGTTGCTGTTTTTTGATTCAAAAACAATACAATTTTACATAATTTTGGACATATTATTTCACTATTTATGAAACAAAGAAATACAAAACAAGTATGCTCACTGATAAAATGAAATCAATACACAATTTAATGCAGATGAATAGCCTAACAGACAGCTATGGTTATTTGCTGGGGGGGGGGGGGGGGCC
>JAPQRP010000001.1:22563394-22583893 GCA_037367295.1 Apogon hyalosoma | reverse complement strand
GGGGCTAATATAGTAAGTTTTCTCTCCAGAATCATAGAAAATTTGTGTTTCTTTAACTTAAGTGCTGCAAAAACCACAAAGTCTTACAATGCTAAGAAAAGCCCTGGAACAAAAGAGAGGTTTAACAGCTTACATCTTTTCAACAGAAACCTAAGTAAATTAATGCCATAAACTGGCTTTCTGCATAGATGCAATGTTGGAACAGACAAATGTATTTTGTTATCCTAATGGTGCAAAATGTGAGTTAAGTGGCAGAAAGCAGAACTGAGGCAAATATTTTCAATGATAATAATAGTAGTAATAATAATAATTGTAATAATGATAATATTTTACCCGAATTACTGAATTAGTACTTTTGATATTGATATAATTAACATTTTCCTTTCATTTAAGCTACCTTAAAGCTTACAGCTATCATATAGGCTAGTATTTTTTTGTATTGTGTTGTAGATATTGTTATGTTAGGTTATTACCAATTCTATTTGTGTTTATAGCTCATAGTTGTGTTTTTATTCAGTAAAATCTTTGTATTATGCCTCACTCTTATTTTGTCGTGTGCTTTCCTAGCTGTGCTGGGTTATTTACCTCTAACTTCACACCTCTCTTAAAACCCCACCCTGAAAATGTGAGGTGTTGTGTCCAGACATCTCTCCCTACTGCCACCCCTCCATCCTTCCCAGGTCAGCTGGTCTCTTCTACCTCCTGGGACCAGACATGGAGAGCAGACAACAAAAAAAGAGGCAACTGAAATGAGGTGCATGTGGTTTAGGATTACAGCTGAACAGGACTTTAATGCAACTCACTTCAGTTAAAAGGGTCGGTTAAATAGAATCATTGAAGTTAGTTACAAGAGTAAGATGATAATATATCTAGAGGAATTTCAGGGGAAAAGGAGTAGAGAGAGGAGGAATGCCTGTATGGATGGATGGATGGATGGATGGATGGATGGATGGATGATAGATAGATAGATAGATAGATTTTATTAAAGACCTGTTCCCTTTTAACAAGATATTAATTAGTACATGTCCTAATAAATAATTAGTTTTTTATCTCTATAATCTATTAAAAAGCCAAATGTGTAATATTTTACAATCTAAGCTTCAACTGTCCTTATCTCATGCTTTAACTAATTAACCTTTCATAAACTGGTTAATTTTATCGGGTTATTTTAAGAAATATAAAGAATTAGAGAGTAGTGTAATTATACAAGATTCAAGAGTTTTATCCATTACTTGCACAGTTTTGTAAAACATACAACTTACAGTGAAATGTAAACTGACCCATTGGAGGTGAAATGAAGACGGAATAAGTAAACAGTTAAAAGTAAAGATAGAACAACTAGATAGCCCAAAAAATATTTCCACAGTAAAAACAGTGTATAAAAGGCATCTTTACAATAGCAATAAGAATTTTGGTTTTTAATTGCTTATATTATTTTTTTTATCTTAATTTTCTGCAAAGTCTGTAACATCTAAAATTCAACATGAGGAAAACCTAATCATTCTGTTCTTTAAGAAAAAGCACTGTGGATTGAAGTTTGATTTCAGTTGGACAGGGCCCCTGAAATGCAAACCCTGTAAATACCAGCAGCTTTTGTCTGGTGCTGGTAGTTGTCGTGTGTTTTTATCCCTCTGGAATAAATTCGTTTGCTCCCATATCTTTCTAGAAGCGCAAACAGAGCTGCTGAGCTCTGCGCTTTCACTCTGCAACCACACAAAAGTCACTCTGAATTGTTCTCAGTTCCAGCCAATGAGCTCAAAGCAGAAGTGGTTCAGTGTCTACCAGCCACCGGCCGGTGCCAGTTTCCAGCCGGACGTCTGTGGGTTTTGGGGGGCTTAAAGAATTTTCTAATCCGTCACCATTGTACCAATTGTCTATAAAAATTAATGTGCGAGTGAAGCTCTGTCTTCACATGAGGGCTATCAAATTCCAATTCACTGTTAATGAAAGAGCACAAACAAAGAAATGAATGACTCTGAAGATTTCAAGGTAACAATTCCACATCTAACTTTGTGTTTTCATTTCTGTAGTACAATATACAACATGCAATTCTTCAGATATATAGTTTTTTTTTTTTAACTGACTTTTTGAGTCTTGCATTGTCTTTTTTTCTTTTCATACACACCTCGATGTCTTACCATTCTTGTGATAGACACATTGTATGTTTTCCAGGACCAGGGTAGAAGCAAAGACCAAATAGATGGCACAGGAATGAGTCTGGGCAACAGGAAGGGTGTGAGGGTGACTGGGAAATACGTGCCTCCAACAGACTGGAGCAACAGTGGAGGTCCTTACATCGTCCACTCTCCCAGCACCACCCCCGTACCTCCAGACACCCCCACTGTGATCTCCATCGGCCCTCTGCTTCACAGGCCATCTGATCGAGCTGATGATCCCAGGATGAGTGACCCTGAAGCGGGGCCGTCCCGTGCCGAGATCCCCCGGCAGACTGTGGAGGAGCTGAAGTCCATCCTGAGGGACAGTCCTCTGCTCAGTATCCGGGGCAGCGACGAGGGGAAACCAGGCAGCCCGTATACGTACCTCCACGGGAGCAGCGGCAGCGGTGGTGGAAGGCCTGATGGACGGCGGGATGATGGAAACCCCCACAGGACGTTCAGCACCTTCAAACCCCACTCTGATGCTTCCAGAAGGGGGCCCTGGTCCAGAGGTAGCACATCTATTCAGCTGCCTTCCAGCATGGATTCATCCAGCTCATTCAGGTCTGATGCCAACACAAATAGGCAGCCTGGGGTTAGTGTTCACACAAATGCAAGCAGTGGATCCTGGGGAGAGACTGGAGCTTCTCATACAGGTTAGTGAAGATCTGAGACGAGAAAAGACAAGTTTATGCCTTCTTTTACAACTTTGGCAGATATAAGTCATAGATCAATGATATTCAATCAAGTTTTACATCTCAGTGTAGAATCTCTTCTACCTCAAATTTAACTGGGTTTTAACCAGTAGTTATTTGCTCAAGTTGGCTTTTGATGATGATTTTTAAAACATACATTTTAAATTATCACTGCTTTTCAGGCAAAGATGGTGTGAAATTTGACTTACGTCATTATTATTATTATTATTATCGCTACTGTTTAGTGATGCTTGATTTAGTTCTTGTGTTAGCCATTCGTCAGTGTGGTATTGTTATACAGTTGTTGTTTTTTTTTAAATTTCTGACAGTTATTTTTTATTATCACTACTTTTTGATTATTCTTTGCTTTTCGTTTAATGTATATGCTACAGAATTACATAAAATATTCGTGTGTAAAATTCAGGGAAATCTATTTGCAGAAATTAAATGTAGTCAGAAACTGAGTTATAATTATGTATTCAGTGGTGTAAAAATATTCATGAATTAAGAATTGTGTTTTAATTTCTTTACAATAAGCCGTTCATTACAACAGATGAAGCAGGTTTTCTTCCTCCATGTTTCTATATTATCTCAAAACAGACTTCCTCTTTTTTTTTCTTTCTTTCTCGGTATTAAGAGTATGGGATAAAGTTAACAAAACAAACACTGACTCTAACAAGGGACTTTGTGTTTTCAGTGCCACTGTAGTGGAAGATGAGGAGAGGGGTATTCACTTGGATTATGCTATTATAGGTGATTGCTCATTTGCTCAACCGTCAGGATTGAGCAGAAATAAAACAATCCTGGTTTAGTTCTGGACTCAATTACAGAGCAGTTTATTTGGGACATACTCAGGGTAACACACTTATAGCTACTTTTATTCATGAGGTATTTAGCATTTTGAAACTGTCCAATGATATGTTTTTGCAGATTTGTCAAACTCTGTTCCACAGATAACGGAGACGGGACCATAGAGATCTCTGGGAATCAGAGGTTCATTTCAACCATGGAGCAGATCAAGCAGCAGATCGCCAGAGAGAACATCAACTTTGTTCGCTTTGAAGCCACAGACCTCCACGGGGTGTCCAGATCCAAGACAGTGCCTGTCCGCTTCTTCCATGTAATCACCTTTTCTCTCTATTTATGATTGTTTTTACATGTGCAATACTTTTCCACTACTTTTCTGGACATAATAATATTCCTAATTTGACTTAGGTTGTTTCCTCGTAAACAGTATATCTCAGTTGGATATTCCAAATCAGGCCTTATTCGTCAGTTTGCAGCACAAAAGAATAGCCCACATATTTATTTGGAAGGAGAAACAAACCTACTTTAAACATTTTGAAAGACATGGATATTAACAAGGTTTTGGATATGTGCAAATAGCACAACACAACCTTTTCAACTAGGTGGTTTAAGGAATTAAAGAGGGTTCACCACCACTGGAAGACTTGCCAAAATCACAATAAACAACATAATAGGGTTCTGTATGCATGGAACAGGAATATTAGTAACATACATTTTCATTAGCTATGTAAACTTCTTAGTGAGAAAACTGTCTTTTTAAAAAATCAAAAGTATAATATTTTGTGCATGTAAATATAGGTCTTCTTGAGAAATAGAGTAAATAATAATTTTAAAATGCTCCAATCAGAAGTAGAAAAGCAATATTCTATTACTGGAATGTTCTATTTAGGTGTTGATCAAAGATTTAACCCTAAAGAGCTGACAAAAAATGTCAGGAAAGAGACTCAAACTGGAAATGTGGGTGATGGTGATGGCCACCAAGAAAGGGCTATGATTTATGGCAAAGGGTATCAAAAACTGTCAGATATTTAAGTTAGCTTTGATTTCTTATGATTGATATGTCTTTCATACTGATGTATTCAACAACCTGTTATATTTGATGACTTGATACTCTGCCCGAGAAATATTAGAAAAACAATGAAAACAAAGAATGTCATGTGATCACAGGCTATTATTGATGTCATGTAAACAATGCGTCAACAGGAGAAAGCGGTTTATGGAGTCCCGATGCCAAGAAGCTACTTGGAGCTGACCCTCAGCCCGAAAAGCAACGAAGTGGATCATGCCAACACTGCCAACTTCAGCAGTGACGTCCTTCTGATCCCTGACCTTTCCACATTCAGGGTCCTACCCTGGGCAGAGCAGACAGCCCGGGTCATCTGCGACCCCTGTACGGTCACAGGGAGCCCCCTTCGCACTTCTCCTCGTCTCATTGCTAAGCAGCTCCTCGGTCAGCTGCAAAGTCTGGGATTCTCCCTTCACTCCTCATTCACCTATGAATGCTGTGTCCTGGGAGCTCCTGACAGAATTGGACCAAAGACGCTTCTGTTTCCCGCCACCACCCTGCTGAGCAACCATGACCTGCCTTTCTTCCAGCAGTTGGTGGACAGCATGTACTGCATGGGTGCAGACATAGACAGCATCGCCTCTGCCAGTGGCCCAGGACAAATGGAAATCAACCTGAGGCCGGAGTTTGGGATTGCAGCTGCAGATAGTGCCTTCACCTTCCGTACTGGCATCAAAGAGATGGCTCGTAAACACAGCTACATCGCCAGTTTCTTCACTGATGACGGTCTCTACAATGCTGGTGTGCTCTCTCACAGCTTGTGGGACGCCAACGGTCGACGTAGCCTGTTCCACAGTGGAGAAAAAGCAGGTGAAATGTCTGAGATTGGCAGGAAATGGTTGGCCGGGCTCCTCACCCACTCAGCAGCCTTGAGCTGCCTGATGTCCCCTGGCCTGGGCTGCCGAAGCCACATCGCCAAGACCATCAAAGACCCCAAACGGATGCTGTATGCCACCTGTGGGTGCAACGACAACAGCAGTTCCTTCAACATCAAGTGCCATGGCGGGAGAGAGACGCACATTGACAACAAACTGGGTTCAGCCATGGCAAACCCTTACATTGTGCTAGCTGCCACGGTGGCCGCCGGACTGGACGGCATCAGAAGAAACTTGAGTGTCGAGAGCGGTCTGAACAAAGCTCCAAGTCAGCAAAAAGAGTTCTCCATACCTGTAAAGCTTGATGACGCTCTAGAGGCTCTGGGGGATGATCACGTTATTCGCAGCGCCCTTGGAGAACCATTCGTTCAGTATTTTATCGCCATGAAAAAGTTTGAGATTGAGACCCAAGAGCTGGATGATGAGAGAAACAAATGCCTGGAGTATTTCATCTAGAAATCCTCCCGTCACATGTATAAATACCTCCTGCCATACAAATGGAAACATGACAAGCAACTGCTTTACAGCAAAAAGTTTTTTATTTATTTATAAAATGTGAAGCTTATGGTGCAGATTGTAGATATTTTTCAGAGTCATTTTAAAATAAAGTTTTAATTCAGCCCTCAATGTGCAAAGCAGTATTGTGCAATTTTGTTGCTGGATGGGTATATTTTGTTTTCAGTATTTAAAGATAATACTGATAAAACTATTCTGAACACAGTACTATATGTCTTCATTTAGTACAGGAACATTAAAGAAGATGGACTTGTAAATGTATGACTAAACCATGCCAAAATGTGGTTCAAAGAAACTTTAACTGCTTTGATCTGCAGATCACTTACAGTTTTTCACTGAAGGCCAAAAAGGTTATAAATCTTAATTTTAATGATAACATGAGATATTGACTGAGCTGATGAGATCGTATTAACCAACATTCATTTACTTCAACAGTAATGCTTTAGGTTCTGTACTGTAATAATAATAATGATAATGGATTAGATTTCTATAGTGCTTTTCAAGGCACCCAAAGCACTTTACATTATTAATCCATTATTCATTCGCTCTCACATTCTCTCTCTAGTGGTGGTAAACTACATTTGTAGCCACAGCTGCCCTGGGGCAGGCTGACAGAAGCGTGGCTGCCAATTTGCTCCAAACAGCCCCTCTGCCCACCACTGAACATTCATATGCATTCATACACCAGTATGTGTGGCACTGGAGGCAAGGAGGGTGAAGTGTCTTGCCCAAGGACACAACGGACTGACTAGGACAGAGCAGGATTCGAACCGCCAACCCTTCAGTTATTGGATAAACTGTTCTACCTCCTGAGCCTTGGCCACACTCTATACACAACTAAATGTGTGCGAAAGAAATTCAAATAAAAACATTGCTTTTTGGGACTTAAGGGCCTCAATAACATGATAACAATCTTAATTATATGATAATTATTTAAAGGCCAATCATACAACCCTCTTGTTTCTTATGACATTTATGTTGCTGAGGTCTTAAAATGCATGAAATCCAATCCAAAAACAGGAGGACTATCATATGTAAATATTATTTCATGTGCACTCAGCTTTAATATTTTATTCGCATGTGAAATCCAACTCACACAGATTGAAGATCACAAAGGAAGACAGCAGTAGTGACCCCGTACACTGGAAGAAAAATAAACATCACTGTAATGAATAAGGGATTTCTTGGCAGACTCTTGTGCCAAAAAAAATACAAATCTGGACAGTCAAGCCAAATGTCAAGATGATTAAAGTCCTCAAGAAGCCTACTATAGGCAGGTCCAAAATACAAAAAGTACAAAAAGATCCAGACTTTGAAACTGTGTGTACCTCCAGGCCATCAATGTGAGTGATAAATATCATCATCATCATCATCATCATCATCATCATCATCATCATCTCCTACCACCTGCACTCCCACCACAAACATAATACAAACTGTACATTGCACTTTTTTCTGATTAAACTTGTAAGAATCTGGAAAAATACACCACACCCACCATAAAAATGTATACTTTATACTTTTATACTTTATAACTATTTATGTCTGGGTTGTTATTGATATCTAATTACTGTCTTTTATTCATGTCTGCACCATTTGTAGCATGCAAATCAGGTTTTCATTGTGCAGGTAATGCAAATATGGTAACAAAGAACTTGAGCTCAGCCTTAAACAGAGTGAAAATGTACAACATGAAATTACACACAGCAAAAGCACTTAAAAACAAACCAATTCATTATAAATACATGTGTTTACTTGCACGGTAGTCACTGTATGACTCACTGGATGTTGTATTTTGTACTGTCACATCCACCCTGTTGCAACACCATACATCGTAAACATCTTCACCCACCAGTATCATTTTCACTTCAGCATGATTTCCAGTTCTGTGAAAAGCACAAAGGAACAACTGGTACCTCATAATTTGGGTTTTGGCATCAAGTGGTAAATACCCTCCCTGATAAGCATCAAAAGAAAATACCGCCTTAAGGCAGTTATGATAAATACGAAACCCGTGTCTGTACGGAACAAACCAATACAAAGCCAAGCCAAAACAAACAATACTTTTTCCACAGCAGACATTTGGACTTGGCCTAAAACTCACTGTTGTAATTAGCGTCATTGATAACAGTTGCATCACATTTATGTGCTTTGGTTTAAGGGCTTGGAACTGTGCAAGGTGGATCACTGGATGAGCTTTAAGGGGAAACTGAATGAAACAAAACCAGGATTAATCTTAACACTATGTAACACTAAAGGCTGTTGGACCGGCACACTGGGCACCGCATACTGCAGACATACAAAGATCTATTGCCAGTATTAGTGACGTGCATGAATAATCAGTCGGTTAGTCAGAACGGTAAGCATAGTCAACATCTTTTTAAAGGGTTAACAAATTTTTATTTGGGGTGGAGTTGGGGGAGGTTTATATTTTACTTCATGTTTGAAAAGTGTTTTAAAAAATAAAGTGGTCACTTCTTGCTGCTCCTTCAAGGGTAAGTTTTGTTATTATTTTTGTGACTTTTGGTGGAGACCATGTGTTAATTACATCATGCATGACTGATTAAAACTGGCTTAATTATTTAGCTTCAAAAAGTCATTAAAACGCCAATCCTGAGTCCACATCATCTCGCAAAAATTACACTTTCCATGGCAAAATTTTTTGGGAATCTGAATGGCGTCTTGTGATTTCCCATATGGTGTAGAATCAGCAGAACGGCAACACAAGCATTTGATACACAACCTGGCCCAAAACAGTCACCACCTGGATTTAACTCACAATAGTTAAGATCCTTCTGTGAGATAATTACTGCAGTGACTGATATGTTTCACCTGCAACAAGTTCTTGAATCCTTTATCTGACGCAGTAGCTTCTCATTTCTTAAACAACCATCAGTTTGTAGAAAGAATAAAACTGGATTGTGTTTCGATGGATAATGGTCATGTGGTCTGATGAGTCCAGATTGACCCTGTTCCAGTGTTACGGCCCATCAGGGTGAGAAGAGAGGTGGATGAAGTGATTACCCATCCTGCCTAGTGCCTATAGTACAAGCCTGAAGGGGAAGTGTTATGATCTGGGGTTGACTCAGCTGGTCAGGTTTAGATTCACAACCTTAAATGTCCAAATATTGATAGAAATAGCACAGAGACATTGAATAATCTTATGAAAATAATACCACAGCAAATGTGTGTCATAATCAAAGGTAAAGGTAGCTGAAGGTGTTGGAGCGTTGTATTTTTTGGTCAGGCAGTGTATATAGTTTGTCATATCATGGAAGAACAGGGTGTCCCAAAAAATTTGACATCATTTCATCACCTAATAATTTGTTTAAAATTTAGCTTATCTTAACGAGAATCTGCTAGGAAGATGGATCGGATGCGCTGATGATGGAGACAATGTGCTATTGAAATGGCTCTCATGCTCACCTGACCGAACGCCGTGCGATTTCTTTCTGTGGGGTTACGTGAAATCCCACCACGTCCCACATGTGTAGAGGAACTCAAGAGGAGAATCACTGAGGCTCTGGTGGCAGGAACTCCACTCCACTACCGACTTGATGTGTGCCGCGTCATTGAACATTTGTAAAAACTTCCGAACATTGTAAAATTACCATCCCCCAGAATTTTTCGTTTGAAATTTGTAGAATAAAACATTTTATGCCCAAAATAAATCCTATTAAGTATCATTTCTCCTGACCATGTAGTCACTCCGATATGGACATCTCAAATTTTGTCTTTTTTTTTTTTTTTTGGGATACCCTGTACATTCTTACGTAGAAAACTGTTGATGTGTTTAATGCTGCTTTTGTTGGTTACTACCTTGCACTCGCTAGCTTATAAACTCAAGTACAACCCGATGCTATTTTTATTAGAGCTGTTTTAATGTATTTACACTTTTCACTTGTCTTTCCTAGAGCATGAGTCTGTTTATGCCTGCACGCACACACAGAATATATTCAAGGTGACTGTCATGGATTGTGGGATACAATTCAAGATATAGATGTGTCACTGCCTACATACTACTTACTACTACTTGTTCAAAATCAGTATGCAATTAGTAGGTAAATGCCATTTCAAATACTGGCTGTATATAAAAATGGACCTAGTGACAGCTTCTCAAAAGTGAAGCCAAAACATCTGGATCTCCCCCTGGAAGCACTTGGCAGTAGTATAGACAAAAGACCTAGATTAGCAGGAACTGAAACTCAATATATCTTTCCACTGAACCAAAATCAAGGAGCAACTGCACTTCTTTTCTGCCATTATGGAATTAAAGCAGTTCTCAAAAAGTCCCACAACATTGTTTCCAGGTGTTACAGCTACACCTCCACCATTTTGGACTTAAAACTGATGTAAAAAGAGCTTCTAAATAACCTCATATATATCACAAATGTTGCTTCCTTAGTCAAAGGGATTTGGGGCATAAACCATAAAACTACAGTACAATATTCAGTAACATTTTATAAGCGTTACTACTGCCTTTTTAGGTAGATTGATCGACTCATTTGTGTTCAGATCATTGTTTTTTTTTCTCTGCTCAGTTTGTCTTCTGGCTTCAAATTATGTCACAGAAACAACATGGCAGCTTCTGTAATGACAATATTTTGGCTTCACTTCATTCATCTTTATATACGGTGTAGGAGTTACATGTGTGTTTTGCCTGTTTGTACAATCCAAAATGTCTGCTGAGAAGTTTATACAACTCATCCCTGAGCAACATGGCATTTTTAAACCACTACTTGTTTTTGCTGATTAGATTTCCTACTCGCTGCATGAATCGTCCCAGTTTGTTGTCAGCACCGCTTTGTGTCTGATACATTGGATATCCAAACTCACGCCTGTTCAAGGAGGCACTTCTGTCTTTCTCTGAGGAGTGCATGTTTCCTGTCCTCCTTCCTTTATCAGGAAGAACAGCTTCATTACCAAGTAAATATTCATACCGACTGTAGGCTTTGTCTTTTTTGGACTGGTGGACTGCTGTTCCCTCATTGTCCAGAGTCCCCTTGAAGACTTGTTCCTGGTCTACTGTGAGGTTTGTCTTTCTTTTACTTGAACGCTGAGGAGTTAACCGATTCATTGGGAAAGGAGATTTTGTTTTTTCTGTCTCTGATGGCGAGCTGAGAGAGTTTTGTGACCTAGACATGCTTGGTGATTGACCTTTTTTTGGTGTTTGATCTGTTGCAGGTTGCTTCCCGAGTGAACTGTCTGTCATGAGCGACTGGATTGATCCTGAAGGAGTATGTGATCTTAGCGAAGGCTTTCTTTGGAGTGGTTTGTCGTCTTTTTTGCTTGTTTTCCTTTCATCTGATGTGACTGTCGATTGTACTTTGGATCTCATTGAATTCTTCCTCTGGAGAGTTGATTCTTCTTGTTGCTTTTCTGCATGACTGCGCTTAATTTCTCCAGTTCTGTTTTCAACCTTTGGGACACTTTCAGCTTCATTTGATGTTGATTTCTTTCTTTCTTTCAGAGCAGCTGAACCTGAACTGTTAGCTGCCTTACCTACAGAAGAGCCATGGTTTCCTTTGGGTGCATTCTGACCTTGCAATTCTTCAGTTGCACTAGATTTTCCAGAATTCACCTTTGGGACAACTTTCTCACTTTTGGACATTTCTACATTTATCTCTTTTGGTGCCGCTAACTCTGAACTGTTGACACGGCTATTTGAAGCCTCCTTCTCTTCTGGGATTTCAGTCAGAGACTCCATCGGTCTTTGGAGCTGCATGCTGAGCCCGCTGGGGTGCAGATGCTTGGCTGATGGATCATTTAGTTTCATGTCAAGATCAACAGCTGAGGTTGACCTGGTCAGAGGTTCACACCAGTCATACGTTGCTGTCTTTTGCTCTGAAACCATTTTGACATCATAGTGAGAAGCAGAGCGGTGACCATCTGTGAGCATTTGCTCTCTTTTGTCACCTTTGTTTGGTGTACGGTCCTTGACTTGTACATATGGGTCTAACTCAACAGCGCTGTGCCTCACATCCAGACCTCTTGATGAAGACATAAATTTAGATCTTTCTAAAGTTGGATACCTCAAGGACTCCTGGCTTTGTCTCAGATTGGCGTATTCCTGCAGACTGAACCTCTTTTGCCTGATTTCCTCCAGTCTGGATTTAATATCTCTTGACCGGCTGTGAATCAACTGCGACTGATGCTCATTTAAACCTGTGTGACTGCTGTATGGAGATGTCATAGGAGATAACGCCTCACATGCTGCATCAAGAGGTTTGTTAAAATAGGCATCCATTTTCCACCTGTGGAGCGACGTCTCTGAGTTGAAAGGAATCAAATTCTGGTCTGGACCGTAACGAGTCTGGTGTCTTATGTGGTGCTGAGATAATCTGTTGGTTAGTGTTGTGTCGCCGCCCCTCAGGTTGGGTCCGTTTTTCTCAGCAGGAAGTCCGATGTCCTTGGTGCCCATCCTCAGACGAGTCATGGAGTTAATCTTCTGCAGCTCTCCACCATAACTGTGTCCTCTGACCATATTCCCGGAGTCAGGACAGAGATGCAGCCTCTCCTGGACGCTCAGGCCTCTGCCTAACGTTGCATTGTTAAACCAGTCCTCCTGAGCGCTTCTCATACCGTTCATCAGTCTGGGTTTCATGGGGATTTGATGGAGGGAAAGCTGGCTGGAGTTAGGGCTGTGCAGGGCTACAGCATCTCTCAGGTATTGGACCGAAGGCCTTCCCTTGGACAGAACTGGTGGAACTGTGGAGCGAGCGTATAGTCGTCTGAACTCCTCATCAAAAGAGCAAACCAGCTGTCCTGTGATGACCAGAACCATGCTCAGGTTGATCTTCTCAAACGACCACGAGTAGCTAAAAACATAAACGGGAACACAGTCACCAACTCAACCTTTACATTTTCTAAATCATTTTATACTTGTTGAAGCTTTGATAACAGTAACATATTCATGGCCAACATCAGGGTTATTATAGTTTATGAAAATTAAGACTCAAATTAACAGTTAGAAAAAAAACACTTGATTTTGCTGGAGGTGCTAATTTCTAAGCTCTGCCGTTCATTAAGTCGTTTTAAAGCAGCGTATGACTTTCATCACAATTTTTTTTTCAAATTTGTAAAACCCCAGTGATGGCCTAAGTATCACTAATCCATTAGTTTTTGCGACAAAATTTCCAAAACGGCCCGAGCGACTTTTCGGTTTGTTATGTGAACAAGCGGACTGTTTTTATGATGGAGTCATCTTTGAAGTTGTTCACAATGAGGGAAGTGATTCAGGTGCATAAGCATGAAAAGACTAACTAAACTGGGGTTTTACAAATTTGAAAAAAAAATAAAAATAAAAAAATTGTGATGAGAGTCATACACTGCTTTAAATAATAAAATGTTGCTCCCCTGTATGGGACCTTTATTAAACTGTCAATCATATAGATGTCATGTACTCATACTACATACACAATATGGACTGCATTTAATAAGTGGACGGCAGAACCATGGCTGCTGACATTTTGGCATTTTGGAGCTAGAAGTGACTATATTTGGACAACAGTGTGGAGCTGTGGCAACATGAAAGGTCAGAGGTGAGCTGATACTATTTGCTAGACAACTGACTTGGTAGAAGAGTAAACTGCTTAACAAATATATTTTACAGCCTTATCACTGGAACCTATTAACCACAACTATGATGGAGCTGTCTATCAGGAACAACTGTCTCATTAAATAAACCAATATGTGTAAAATCCCTCTCAGCTGGTGAGTGAACTGTCATATTGACCCATCACTGCTTCTATTTTATCTGCAATCTTATTGATTTGAGCCACAACTTAGAGATGGAGCTCCACTTATTAGAGGTTACAAATAAAACAGATGAGGCTGGAATGAGTCCTGATGACAGCCTTTTCAGAAACAAGTCCAGTGTAAATCTATGGGAGTCAGAGCTTTTCGGATCCAGCATCTAGTGGCTGTCAGTGGCATTACAACTTAAAGGTATTTCCACATTGGCCCCTTGATATATATTTATAATAATAATAATACAATAACCATTTATTCAACCAGTATTTATGACCATTATTCTTGCATCTTAATCTGTTTGTGTATCTGTCTGACTTTGACCTTTGGATATTAAAGTCTTTTCACTTTATCCTTGAGTCCAAGTGAAAGTTTGTGACAAATATGAAGTGATTCTGTCAAACTGCTCTTGAAATATCACATCTAATGTAGATTAGTGCATAAGGATAACTTTAACTCACCTGTAAGTTCCATGTAAAACTGTCTGGCAGTCCACCAGGATAAATTTCTGCTCCAAACCTCCATGGAACTTGACCCCAGACCGACACTGGTACTGCTGTCCTGGAACCGTCCGGACCCGGATGTTCTGATGGAAAGACAAATGAAAACAGTCACAAAGTCAGAGTTACTGTAACTCAATGATTTTCATTACATCTCACCTGCAGAATATGATTTCAAAGCAGGGCTGATGACGTGGGACTTTTACACCATATGGAAACTAATCGGTAAAAACAACTCAACTCAAACTATAAACTGAGTGGATCTCCAGCCTACAGAAAGTGTAGAATAAAGGAGAGAATAACAATAGATAATCTATGGAATAACGTGGAATAAAAGAGACAAAAATCTCTATCATCCAATCGATTTAATTTAAATACATTTTATGCTCATCTAAAAATATTCAACTATAAAGAGTAAATATGATCTGAAGTCAAACACTTGTCAAAACACACATGGTCTTGTTCAACATTCAAGACTCAATATATTATTAATTACATATTGTGCTGATTGTTTGGAATTAATTGACCTCTTTTAAATACAGACTGTTCAAAACTGTGTAAAACTGTAGAAACACAGTCATAAAATAATGAAAACTGTGAAGTTCTAAATAAATACAGCTCATGAAATCACCTTAAAAGCATAAAACTAACAACATAAGAACACCTTGGATAAAACACTAAAGTGCTTCAAGGATAAACATGTTCCTAATTCAGCAGTTTCGTAAACCTCCTGCAGTATACGTGTATTGAGTTGAGTCGGTGTGAAGCTTCAGGATACGTGCTCTTCTAGAAACTAGACGTCCTAGTCTCAATATTCTCAAGACCTTTGTGAAAAGGAAGAAACTAAAACAACAAGCCTCAGTATTTTTGTTAGATTACTTATTATTATTTAATCAGAAACTAAAATGTCAAACCACTCAGCGTGTGCAGGAGCTAACTGGGCCTAATTATTATTATTACTGAGGGTTACTTGTGTGTTGCTTATGTTGTGTTTGGCAGCGTCACTGTGTTTTAACATCTGACTGATTCAGTACAAAATCAAAGGTGGCACTTTGACATCAGATTTGTTTTTAATAACCTCAGGTAATTTAGTAAGAGCGAAATAAAGCTAATGAGGCGGGGGTGGTGGTGGTGGGGGGGACTTTGACTAGACTAAAGTCAGCATTTGGGTCTGCATGAAAAACAAATGGGCAGCCAAAGAAGGTATGTAATGTATTACATACCCATTCCTGCATGGACTAAATATTAAATATCTTTGAGTTGCTGTGGAACACAGTCACTGATTGAATGAATCACATGATGTTGTCAAACACAGGCCTATACCTCTACTGTATCCTATTGTTTAAAAAAATACAGTTTTATGTGATTTAAAGCATTTATGAAGTTAATTTTGCTCCACTTTGCCCCCTTAAACCCCCACCAGGACTCCAACCCTGGACCCTACCATTCTCCTGTGCCCCCCTCCCCCTCCATTTTCTCTGTTCGCCACTGCATAATATTGTTTAAATTGCACTAAAATTGCAAGAAATTTCAGGTTGTTCATGTTATTCACTTTTTTTTATGATAGTGTGTAGATGTAAATATTTTTCACTATATAATTTTGCTTTTTCAGAAAAGTAAAATGAGTTTGACACCCTGGTCTATGGTAATCAGATTTGTAAATGTGTAAAATAATCTTTAGATGTCCTCTTCTATGCTAAAATACATTCTGATAGAGTTGGAATTTCTAAAAACTATGACAAACTATAACAGTTTTAGATTATTTACTTGGACATTTCTTCTGTGTTTTGTTGTTTTTGTGCTTTTCTTTTCATTTCTTTAGGCTCAAAGTTTTAAAAGACCCATACTGTAGTAGGGCTGTCAAAATGAACGTGTTAATGCAGATTAATAAATCATCATGAATAATCTGATTACAAATTTTGATGCAGTGAACCCATCTGTAGAGCAGAATGACTCTGAACGTCTCTGCCAACGCATTTCCAGCAGTTTGTCCCAGTAGAGTTACTGTTGCACGTGCAAATGGACAGTTGATCCGGCAGTGACAGGCAGCAGAACCAACCCATAAAGATGGAAGACGGTAAACAGCACCGCTGACCCTCTGGATGGAAATATGAGGACAAAAACACCAAGATAGAACAGTCGACTGACATTAAGTATTAGACACACTCTGCAGGAGGGAGTTTTCTTTTCACCGAAGCATTTCCAGCTTAAAATACCACATTAACGCAAAGGATACATTAGTCAGGGATTCTGCTAACACTCCGACTAACGCATCATCCAACTTACGACAAACATGCTAAGTGCGTATATTTTCCCTTCTTTCTTGAGTCTGTTTGCTCATACAAAATGAAACGCGATTAATATAGATTAAAAATTAATAACATTTAATTGTGATTAAAGAAATTAATCCACAGCAACCCTGTGACTAATCTGATTAAAAACTGTAATTGTTTGACAGCACTAATATGAAGTCATTACTACTATTACACTTTAAAAAGTATTTCTGCTCCAGCTAAGAAGTTGAAGACTCTTTTTATTTGTTACCGGTAACTTTAACACACACACATAGAGACACACACAGACAGGAAAACACACACCCTCTGTGAAACCCGACAAGATGAAACCTGTGCTTTAGTTTTACTGTGTCAGGTATTTTGATGTGACTACTGGCTAAATGTTTTGCACCAACATTACAAAGCCGTCACTGTGTTCACTCAGACGACTTGTTTGCGCAGTTAAAGTGTCGCCTCGATGCTGTTGAACAGGAAAATCCAGCTCCACTAACAGATCTGTCCTACATTTGTCTCGTATGACATCGGCAGGTAAAGCAAAGGGAAATGCTGGTAAATAGCAGAGTTTTCATGAGGGGCGTGAAGCAAATGTCAGAGTTAATCCACTAAATACCTTTGCCAATATAAGAAAGGTCATGCCACAGGCAAAGCTTCCTCTGTGTAGTGCAAGTCCACAAAGAACAGCCACAAGAAAGTCTAGATTTCTTTGAAATGTCATATTTATTTGTTTGACGTGTCGTTTATGTGTGTTATCCGGGGCTTTAAGTGGCATAACTGGTTTTATAGACATCTATCAGCAAAAATATGACAAAATCCCTCTGATATGGAGCAACTGAAAGAAAGCTGTAGCATTGGGTGGGTTACTTTTAAAACTCATTTCACTGCAGATGACAGACTATGTGTCAATTAATATGATTTACAACATAATCTATTAGATTACACAAAACGAATAACATGAATTAAATGTATTGGATGTCATCTTAGATTATTTTTGCTGTATGGATGAATGTTGAATTCATATACTAGTGCTGCGAAAAGTTGACTTAAACTGAACCAATAAATGCAAATGAAGCTATAAATACACAGAACCACAAAAGCAGGGTTAAGTTCTGTCTGCATAAAGGATGAAAATGCTCTATTGTCCATGGCATGCACTCAGTAAACAGAAGAAAAATGACATATACATAAAGGTGAAAATAAAACTATATGAATTTAGTCTTCAAGTAGATTTTTTTTTCATTAATCCAGAATTTATATGAACAATTTGGACAAAAATATGGGGACACATCACACACAACACACCCACATGTCAATTATTGTGAATAATTATCAGGATAAATGTCAGATCAATATTTCTTCTAAGTTCAGATGCTGATCTTTCTTCTTGAGTAAGAAAAAAAGTAAACAGACAGTTACTCACAGACCAAATTCTTCCATGATATATATATAATTTAATACTGCAGTATCGGCGTATATCTGAAAAAGTATTTCATAATCATTCAAAATAACTGCACCATACATTTAAGTTTATTTGTACATATGTATATATATATATATATATATTATTTTATTTTTTTTTTAAATTTATATTTATATAAGTGAACAATTTCTGCTGAGAATCATCTGTTCTACCATTATGCAATTTTCCTTCTTGCAAATGCATCATGTTGATCATGTCTGCAAATGGATTAAAAAAAAAAAAATCTGTCCACTTTTTTTCGACTCCCTAAAGAATGTGGGCTCTGGTGTTGACATACATTACTGTCATTATGTCTGAGTGCAGATCAGAGCTAATATTGCATCCACTAAAAACCCCACAACAATGCACCTCCATGTTTTTGTGTGGAAAAGGTGTATTTACCAAGTATGTCATGATAATGATATAATTGTGGTTTCTCATCCAGGAGAATTAGGGTATAAGTAGAAAAGCACTCAGAGAGCGCAGACCTCTGCCACGGCAGATCAGCCCCCCCGATCACCACCAGAATGTACTCATTTGTTCCTTGTGCCAGTATCAACATTTCCTCAAAATTTAATCAAAATCCTTCCATAACTTAGTTATCTGGCTAACAAACAAACAAACAAACAAACAAACCCCGATGAAAACATAAACTCCTTGGCGGAGGTAAATATGAGGGGATCTAATTGATTTTAGGATTGTCTCATCTGCTTGAGACCAACAGGAGACACACTGATTAAAATGAGTTACAAACACTGCTTCATCAGTGAGTTTTTCAAAGTAAGATGAGATTAGATGAGGTAAGATAAGATAAGATAAGATAAGATAAGATAAGATAAGATAAGATAAGACTTTACTGATTTCTCCATGGGGACATTTCACAGTTGTTAGCAGCAAGTTACAAAAAATAAAGTGAGGGAAGACTGGCTGAAAATATAGAGTGTGAAACACGAAATATGAACAGAAAAAAGCCTGCTTTTTAATATTTATATAAATGTTGATTTAAGTAATATATACATATTTACAATATAGATGCAGATGCACATGGTGTGATACGGGGGGTTTAATGAGAACTGTTATGTAGTCTGATGACTGTGTGGAGGATTGACCTGGGTGTCCCTCCTTCTTGCACTGGGGCTGTAGGAGTCTGACATGTCTAACACTTTAATCCCAGTCTTTACAACAGTGATACAACATGAGCGGTCGTAGCTTTAATGTTGCAGCTGTGGAACATGGCTCACCTTCAGGTCTTGGATGTTGACACCGACTCTGTGCGACATCGTGAGGAAGCTCTTGAACTGGGAATCGTCCAGAAGGATATACACGGCCACTCCCCTCAGAGCCGCCGTGATGATCTCCTTGAAAATATCGACGTCAGTGAATACGTCCATCGCTATGGCAACAACCTGCAGACAATAACAAACATTAGGACGTAATTAGACAGAAGAGCATTCATTCGGATGCAGAGATGGGAACCAGGATGCATGCTGATGGGGTTCCTTTCTGCTTTTGAAGTTCAAATTCATCATGTGAGATGCAGATTTTGAAGCAGTTAAGTATGAATGAATGTTTAATAGTAACAGTCTGGTCTAAACGTAAAGTGTCATGAGATAACTTTTGTTATGATGTTGTGCTATATAAATAAAATTAGATTTTAATTTGATATTAATAATAATAAGGAGTCATGCACCAGATTCTACAAACATCTCTTTACAGCTTGCTGAAGTTAACCCCTTGTAGACTATTGTCACAAATTCACCTCGTTATTCTATTGTTTTTGAATGAGGAACTGTTCAACACTGTATGAATGTACCTGGTGACCTATGACCCCTGACATTCATGGATCAATTTCAAATCCCTGTAAAAGTGTTATTATTTTCATGATTTTCTACTTATTTTTGGATCATTTTTATTTTGTTTGGATTGCTGACTGGAGGAACTGATCAATAGTAGCATCAATAGAACAGTACCTATAAGGCAGAGACTGAAAATATGTGTAATTACAATCATCCCAATTAATGATCACGGAAAAAAGACTCAGGGACAGTTTTACTACAGGGCAGTAGTCCTAATCAACGAACAAACTGGATTCAGACATGACTTGGTGCTTTTTTATTTGGCCACAGGCTGTCAGCAATACTTCTAACCCTTTATAGGTTTACACATTGTGCTTAATATTTGTAATATTTTGTACATATGCATATTTTTGCACACATAGATGTTATAACTTGTATATATATTTTGTTCTGTTTTTATTGTTGCGTGCCGTCTTTTCTTTGCACCATAGGGAGCAGTAGTCCAATTTCATTGTAACGTGTATTTAGTATGCCTGTGTAAAACAAAGTTTTATCTTATCTTATCTTATCTTATCTTATCTTATCTTAT